>RYFJ01000114.1:0-477313 GCA_003991445.1 Oryza meyeriana var. granulata
GCTGGGGGTCTTGCGAACTCTCGCGGCTATATTGGCTGTCAGCCACATCAAGTCTCCTCCACAGACTCATTAACTTCTTCTGTTTGATTCTGGGACGCACAAACGTTTGAACATGGCGCCCATTCAGCGTCCTTGTTTCTGAACTTTGTTATAAAGTTTGCCCGCCATAGTGTGGACGCCATGCACCATACTGCATCTTCACATCTCCCCAGCACGGAGGTATCCGCTTGCTCTGACGCAAGCCGTTTTCGCAGCTCCTGAATTTGCACGCAGCATCCCTGTACTGATGACGGTCAGTATGAGACAGATTACATCTGGCCTCATCGCCCACCACCTTATCTTTAACCTAGCTTCAGAACGCAAGTACACTCTCTGGTCTCGCCCTCGACGAAGGGCAAAGGCCACTGGCAACAACTTGGCGTTGTTCCGTCTACTGCGATGTCTGTGCAACAATTTGCCCCGCTGATTTTCCATAGGAACGTTCCGTCTGATGCAGAGAATTGGGGCTGCAATGAAGAAGAATGCAAAACATGCACACCTGCAGAGAGAGTAAGGCCCGCTGAAGGACGCTGCCCGAGGACTGCTAATGCATGGGGAAAACTTGTGATTTCGAGTAAGCTGCCAGGATGCCTCGCACAATGGTTTGCAGTAACGAGCAAATTAATTGTACCGTAAGCTTCAAAACTACCGAATCTGCATATTCATTTCTTCTTGATTTGCCCTCATGCCTTGGATTACTGTGATGGTGTACTTGTACTGCTCCTCGATGCGCCTAATAATTGACTTGTGGCATCGAACGAGTTCTCCACACAGCATAATACAGCTCTGAAGCGATGAAAGCAGATTGATATGTTCTTGTGGTACTTCTAGAACACCCGTGAAGATGAGCAGTTGTGCCTCCTCAGATTTGACACGGATCCAACAGTTGTCATATTCTTCATCTGGATTGTGTAACATCTCCATGGACATCCATCGCTTGGAACTTGCACATTTCACTTCGTACACCGATCTTGTGGATTGATAGCCAGAACTCCTCCCCCAAGTTGACGCACGGCCCACATGTCTTCACGCTGCTCTGTCAACTGTGCTTTTTTGGCGTATCTAGCGCCTCACCACTTCATTCTGCCGATACTCCCATGCCACGGTGTGCCCCTCTGAGACAACGAGTCGGAGAAGTCTTTCTCGTTGTCCATTCTGCCGGGTGTACATCGTCCTCCGAAGAATCATCATCCTCCATATGCTCAGGTTCTGAGTCTTCAATTTCCATCTCCTGTACTAGACCTGGGTGTTCTCCTTCATCTGCAAACCCCCTGGTCCCATGTCTTCTGGCCTCCTTCCTCTCCGGCATCCCCTCGTCTTCTGCCTCATTTTGCTCCCGCTGTTTCATCGGGCCTTCCGCTATATCTCGGACCAGCCTGATAATGCTGACCGACGTCATGCATACGTCACTAGGAAAGGAGTGCTCGGTGCCCATCCTCGCGGCAGTGCACTCTCAGCACAAAAATACCCAGCTGCCGTTGAATCTATTGGCATCAATTCCCACCAAAAACCTTCCATAGCCCAGCTAACCAGTGCGTTACACGTAATTGCATTTACTTGAGGATTACTCCGAATCCACTCATTAACCAATTGTAAACTCCAGGAAATTCTCTCAGCTGGAGCTATATTCCCTTTTGTGCTACGTTGAACTCCGACAAATCCTACCATATTGTCCTTGTCTGACATTTCCTTCACCGTGATATATCCAGCGAATACAACTCTATTTGCCATTTCTGTTCACAAAAAAGATTTTATTAATCTGTACTAATCAATATTCGTTCCATAAAAGGCTATACGTATGAGTCAAACCATTACCACGTTTCTATATTTACAAACTGCCCCTTCAGTGGCGAATACAGTTATACGCTAGGTTATTAACGTGTCAAAACTGACGTATACCAAACGATGGCCCATGGCGGAGCAATTTATTTTTAAAATTCTACAATTTACTACCTCTCCGCTATGTTCTTCTAGTACGGCAAATAAATTTTAACACCTAAGATGGTTATGCAAACCGCTAATATTTTCATACTATAATCGGATATTACACTACAAGTCTACTACTAATTAAACATTTGTCTAAAAAACTGACTACATAACAGAGGCAGATCAAAAAATACCTGGATTCGGACTAAAAATCTGTGAGGGCTTCGCGCTGTACTTCTCCTCCTTTCCCCTCAGTCTATTGGGATGAACGTGGAGGCGAAGGGAGAAATGACGCGCGGGCGACTACAGGAAGGGATTTATGAGGGGAGGCAAAAAACCGCCCTCCCCAGGGCGGCGAATGGCTATACCCGCCCTGGGGGAACGGCGGCTCGACGATGCGTCGATCCACGTGGCCTCCCGGGCTAACGGCGGCGGCGCCGTTAGCCCCGGGTGAGTTCGGGGTGCCATTCGCCGCCCTGGGCCACGGCGGTTTTTAAAAACCGCCGTGGCCCAGGGCGGCAAGAGGTTAGTTTTGTAAATGACCCAAATCGAAAGATTAGTTTTGTAAATTAAAAAAAAATTAAATTAGTAACAGTAAAATTCATATCTTAGGCTGATTGAATTTTTCATGGGCCGACTTACCTGCGTATCAAAAGGCCCACGAGTTGGGGAATTCTGGCAGTCTGGGCCTCTGGACCGGTACCCTCTAAACGCTAAAAACACGCAGCCAATCTACCCCGTCAAAGTACTAGTCCAGAAATGCTAAACTATAATGTTCAAAAAGAAAGAAATGCTAAACTATATAAGTCTCCAGCTGTACACCACCAATTAACCAGTACGATTATATTGAACATGTAAGAAATAATTGTCTTTGACAGCTGGAAATTCATCCTAAATGTACACAAGGCTTCAGATATGGCACTTGATAAAATAAATTTTCATGATTGGTTATTTATGGTACACTCTTGGGTGATGAAATGTACACTCCCACCTTTACTGGAATTTGGCATAGAACATGATTGGTTATTTATGGTATAGCAGAACTATATGTGTGCATCAATTGTTGACGGTAACAGCAAATGACAAAGATCTACACGGCAAAGAAACTTCTTCATCTTCCATTTAGCAATTTCTCCAGGTTAGTCTGCACCCGGAGGATGTCACCACCGAGCCGAGGGTAAAATTTCGGAGCTCCTACTCTGCTGCTATGCTGTGACAACATCCTGTATAAACAAACGGCCTCCAGATCACAACATTTCGGCTCAAGCATTACACCCATTCTCGACATATACATACAGAAGCAACTGGTGAATCATGGCAATCTGCCAGTCACCAGCCGCAAAACCTAAAGGAAAACCAACTCTCATGATGACTGGGCTGGTGGCATGGCTGCTATCTCTACCAAGGTCTTGTGCAGTGCTTGCGGCTTCGAGAAGAATGGGGCATGATCCGAACCTTTCAACCGCAGAACCTTCTCAGGCGGGTTGGACTCGCACATACCCTGCTGAAGATGAAGTGGTATGGCATTGTCTTCTGTGGTTTCCACGTAAAATCTCCGTACCGATCCGTACTTCTCTTCTGTTAGTACCAGCTTCTCCAGCACCGGAGCAAAAGGGATAGGTCTCATGGACACTGAAGCCAAAGATACATCCTTCAAGAATCAAGAACAAAAAGGATATGCTGTTAGAAACCAATTCTGAAAACTAGGATTTGGTGATATGATTGGATATGGCTGAATGAAACCTACCTTGGAGGGGCTTTGGTTGAACAGCAAATCTTTCAGTAAAGACTTGTCTATGTTGATAGCGGTGGGCGGCCGATCTTTTCCGTTGGAATATACAAATTCCTGCGCCCTTTGGAGCGTGCCATTTGTATCGATCTGTGTACGGAGTAGAAAGAACAGGCATCAGTGTATTGTTATTGAAAGATATTTGCATGCAGGGGAAGATTCTGGCACTGTTTCTTTCAATCTTTAAAGTTCCATTGATGCTGTGATAGAAATCAACCTGCTGTTGAAACATATCAAGAGCACTATGCCCATTTTTCAGCATTGCTGCACAAAGGAAAACAGCTTTCGTAACTTTAGATGGAAACATCTCCATTGCGTAGGATATACAAGCACCACCAAAATCATGTCCAACCAAAATCACCTGTGTAATAACAAAAGCAACAAAATGCACATTGTTACAGGGACTCTGATGTTTATTGAACTCTACATTAAAGATCTCTTTGAAGACTAATCCTATGCTGCTTTAGAATATCAGCATCAGTGCCACCAAAAATATTTCAAACAATTCAAAGAAAATATGAGGCCGATACACAAAATAGCACAAGGAATATTCTGGCAGCCATTAGAAATGATTAATATTATATCCGTTCAAATTTGAGAAAGTAATTGAAGTAATAGTGAGGCAGTAGCCAGCTTCAAATTACTACGATTGGACCTACTTTATGATGTTACAGACCTGAATCATACCATGAAACTAATTACATCAGTGTCAGAAAACTTCTCCTGTTATGAATTATGATTCACACAGAGTAGTATATACCATTACAGGCTAAAGGGTGCTATGGAAACCTGTAGAGACACCCAAGTCCTTGGAAGTTGGAACTAGCATGTTCAAACATTGGTGTATAAATTATGAGCTTCTGGAGAAATTAATTATCATTATGTGTAAAGTTCAAAGATATAAGAAATGAGCAAGCATTTCAATAGGGTTCTCTCCAAGATTTCTCCTAAAAAAATTAGTAACTATGACCCCAATTTGCATATTAAACTATCTAAGTTGTAGTGCAATGTCAGAAACTTAAGGCGTAAAGAGTATTCAGAATAGACAATACAAAGTGGCTAGGGGGTAAACAGTTACCAGATATCATGCACAACATTGCAGCACTCAATAGCAGCCTACTAAAATACGCCAAAATGGAAGTTCACTTATTTCAATGCTGCAAACTAGTCATGAATCAATATATGGAAGAGAGCAAACCTTTTCGGTGTCACCTAGGCTTTTAAGGTAAGATGTAAGCGGCTCAGCATACTGCGTAAGACTGCAAATCTTGTTTGTATCATACGAATGAATCCCAGAACCTGTTAAGTCAATAGCATTGACTCTGAACCCACTATCCTCAAGAAGTGATATAGTCTTGTACCAACACCAAGCACCAAAACCACCTCCATGAACAAGAACAATGATGTTGGTTTCCAGATCTTGAGTGTTCAAATCCTGTTTCAGAGGCATTCCTTTGGTTAGTATGGTAGTGCTATATGTACGCAACAGCGGCTGTTAAAAAAGCATTATACAACAAGACAAACACAATTGAAACATCAGTATTGCTCAAGCAGAAACTTAAAAAGGAAAAAACGAAGTTATGATAACCAAGTTTAAAAACTCCATGAATACTAGAATTATCAAACACAAAAGTTCAACAGCTGACAAAACTCATGATAATGCATACGTGTAATGCTGGTTTTCTTAGGTCACAACTTCAAGTTTGATTTTTTGCTCACGAGTGTTAAAATACAATGAGACCAATCAACAGTCAAATAGGGTGCTAATTTGTTGTACCATCATATGCCTTCATCAACTGACCAGTGACACTAAAAATACCAAACAAAAACTTCCCAGTCAACCGTGCTTTCCTAGCTGGCTGGTATCTTCTTGCTAGTCAATACTACTAGTTGCTACTAGTCAAGATTGGCTTTGGAATTTATTTTCTTATTAGTCACTAGTTCAGATAGATAAGTCACTATAGCTTAGTTTGCCACCCCGGCAGCCATTTCCAGTAATGACAAAGCCAATCCTGGTAACAACAGAACTAAACAACAAGAATGCATCAGGACCGAAAACAACTTGAAGTAAAGAAATTCAGGATCCCCCATCATTGCACAGGTTGGATGCTCTGCTCACCCTTTGTCCAAACTCTAAAAAAACAAGAACACACAACAAGAATATTTCCCTATAAGCAAAAAAACAATCGGTTTCAGCTGCCCTCTATCCATGAAACATCTCCTGAAACAGACCAAGATATGTATCACCCTTCCTACTTGCTCTAATCTTCTACCAAATCAATGCCCAGTCGTTGTCCTAGACCTGCTCGCATGTCTAATGATTCGCCGGGTCCCAAAGATACTCAAAGATCTTTCGTCTAGATAGAAAATTAGAATTGCACTTCTCTTGATCCACATGCACATGACATTGCGTTACCACACGAGAATTAGGTGATTCTGTAAATGGAACAGAAGGTCAGCACCAACCAGAATAGAACTGAAACTCTAGTCAAAGAAAGGTAACTATCTGAATCATTTCACATCCTGCTCAATTGATCGAATGAATCATTTCACTCTGCCGTCATGGAGAGGCACCGGCCCGAAGCTTCAGGCTGGTTCGGCTTGGCAACCGCAGCCTATGGCGCGTGGGACCCACGTCTTGTGGCCCCACTTGCCAGTGTCACAAATGGATCAACTATTACTGTTTCAGAGGACACCGCAAAGCGTAACTGCTACTTGGCAGTTGGTGTCAATCGCCATAGACGCTGGAGAGATCGAAGGACGCAACGGATTCCATTCAGGAAAACGCAAGCCGAATCAGAGTAATTCGTCGAGGAAGAAGCACCGGTTAAACCGTGGATTAGCTGGCCATGTCAGTACAGCAAATCGGGGAGATGAGTTGCGAGGAGCAACCCAAAGGTCGCGCCTTTCTGCGACTTAGACCACGCAAACCACGAAAAAGAAGCGAGATTTCAACCACGCAGCCCCGTACGCCCAACGACGAGATTGGGGAGAAGTCAAAATTGTACAGCGTCCAAAAATTCCACGTGGCGGCGCCACACGCACCACCAGCAACGCAATGCGGGCCGGCGACGCAACCGAGGAGGAGGAGGAGGGAGGAGAGGGGAGATACCTTGGCGAGCAGCTGCTGCGGGTGGAGCTCGGGGTCGGCGAGCGAGCGCGGGCGCGTGCTGGAGCTTCTCGGCAGCGGCGGGCCCTGCTGCTGCTGCCGCTTCGCCGCGTACCGCACCGACGCCGACCGCTCGAACGCGCCGCCGCCGAAGGAGCTCCTCTGCCCCAGCACAAGCGCCGCCGCGGCCGCCAGCGCCTCCTCGTCGATGGCCACGGCCTTGGCGCCGCTGCCGCGGCGCGACGACACGGACGACCGCCGCTTCGCCACCGGCGGCGGCGACGCCGACGGGTCCTGGTCGGAGATGCAGGACAGCAGCGAGCCCATCGGACCACAAGCCTCGCCGGAGAGACCTCTCCCCCCTCGCTTCTGCTCCGAGTCCGAGTCAGAGAAGGGGAAAGAGCCAGGGGATGGGTGGCGCGGCAGAAATGGCAGGAAAAGCATACGAAAATTTATACTTCTGGTACTAGTGCCCTCTTTGCAAAAAAAGGCCTCACATTTTGACGAAATTACACTATGGGTTGCTGGTGGTTGGTGTTGACCGTTGACAAAAATTCTTCCTCCTGCGAAATTTTGGCACGTTGGTTGAGAAGATCATCCAAAAGCACCATAAAACACATAAGTTCGAGAGAAAACATTTTATTAGGGATGGGCGAAGCTTCACCGGATTTCAGCGGAACACATGGATTCCAATATGATTGTTTCCATCCAAGAGTGTGCAAGATTGAATGGTTTTTAGAAGGCCTGAAAATCATGTCACTACCTTGTGCCAAATTTTCTGAAGACGAGAAATGGTCAGAGAAAACGGAAGCCTCCATGTCTTGTCAAGTTGTCATGGATAGCTTCTGATCAGACGCCTCAATGGAATTCTTTTCCTTCCATGTTGCTATTATGTGGTTTTTGATGGATGGATCACAGAGTATCAGACACTGAGAATCTGACTGCCAAACGATCAGAAAATGCTGCACAGTGAAGAGCAGTGTCAGCAGGAGGAGGTACCAGAGCACTGTTGCACTGTAGTGCAGTGCCTGCAAATAATACTACAGTATTGTACAAAATAATGCTGCAAATATTTTTTTCGCTGGAAAATTAGAGAAATTTTGGAGGATGGAATTCCTATGGCAAAAATTCCTACATGATCATTTGGAATAAAGGAATAGCTCTCATCAATTTATTAGAAATTCCTATGAAATGGGCCATTCATAGAAATCTTGGAGAAAAACTAGCATGAGATTATACCTCCTGTTTTCTTCCTCCCATAACATAAAGCTCATGTGTGTCATAGTGTCATTCAAACAGTAGTTTTATAACTTTTTTTAAAAAATTTCTGTAAGAATCCGACGGTTATGGCACTCTATTACTGTAGTCATGTTTCTATCAATTCACAGTTCTGCGCTCCAAAGGAGCCATCGGTGGTACATGAATGAGTTGTTTAGGATACTATTTGTGTTCTGAATGTGAAGTCAGATCAATGACGTTCGAGCATGACCAAAACCCCTACTTACTCCTATGTTTATCTTTGCTCTTGGGAGAACAGTTCCCAGTTCCCACATTTGACTGCAACTACATGTCTACAGTGTTAAAATTACTAAGTGGGCTAAGACCCACGTTGAGAATAATTTCTAAAAAATCTCAAAGGCCCACCTTATGAGGAGTGTTATGGGAAGTTTAGTATCACATTGCTAGTTCTAGGGGAGAAAGATCTCCTTATAAGGGTGAGCTCTCTCCTAATCACTTGAGACATGTATAGTAGAGAGAACTAAAGTAACACACGTGCACGCGCACTCGCCTCTGCAAAAACAATCTAAGACTTACTGAGATACTTGTAGGAGACAGCATTGGAGAGTATATAATATAGATACAGACTTTTCGTGCGCACATCATATATATCAACTAACAAATATTATCAAAAAAATTAGAAAAAATTATACATGTACTTACAATAGTATTACACCTATGTATGAAGTTTTATTTTCAAATTCATTATATTTTAGCCATAACAAAAAAAATCTGATAGTTTTAAGAGGATAAATATATCAGAATTGTGTCTTTTTGTTGCTCTCTATACATAATGAATTTAAAGATAAGACTCTATACATAGCTATAGTGTTATTTGGAAGTACATGTATATTTTTCTATAATTTTTGGTGATATTTGTTAGTTGGTGTGCACGAGAAAGACTGTGTGCATAGGATATGTTTCCAGAAATAATTGAACGAAATACAGTTTTCATGAGAAAATAGTACTACGTCCTTATATTTTAGAACGGAGGTAGTAGTAAATGTTTGTGCAGTGAAGCGAGAGGAGTGATTGACTAGGAGGATTTAAGCTTTTATGAGCGTGTCAATTGAACTCCAAAGTCCAAAGTGATAGAAGTAAAATGGACATCAAGTCTAGAGACTTTAATTTCAAGGATTAATTTTGAATCCATTTGAGTTTGTTTCAATTTGGCTCAAATTTGTTCAAGTTTCTTAAATTTTAGTTTGGTTTTGTCCAAATTTCAAATTAAATTTCAGCAAGATTTTGCAGGAGTCAACATTTAGCGATCTTTTGTTGTCTCGGGTCTTTCCGAGTTTTTCTCAAAATTGAGATTCACAGCCAAGTGATACACCACTACTCCATAATAAAAAACATGTGGCTTTTCACGACATATGGCTTTGAAAATCGACACAGCTTTCATAATAAAAAAATCGATCATTAATTTCTATTTTTCGTATATTTGTGTAAACAGATAAAATTATAATATCATGAAAGGACTTTTCACGACTAAATCTTTACTAAGATAGCAAGACTAAAACTCCGAGTTTTATTAGTCAGAGTTTTAAGATTTTGACCTTAGACACGGACAAGATAGCATGTTTCCGTAACAATACAAAATTGGTAGCAAATTCTCACTGTTTTAATTAACAAAACATCAACTCTCAGTTAGCTAGCTGCACATGACAGTTTCGGCAAATCATCTGCTAATTAAGTGGGCAGCTAGCAAGCATCCCCATCAATCCATCAGATCCAATTATACATTATTTTTTAATGATACAATTATACATTATGACCATTTGATTTTGTAGTCGATACGGCTGATGCTGCGATCGTTGCTGCTCGTTCGGTTGTTGGGATCCTAATCATCGTGGAAAGGATCAGATAAACTAGCTCGAAAGGCTGCATTCAGGGGGCTCCACGAACTCGCATGCTCTCGCGTGCTTGTGTTAAGTTCAGAGTTCAGACTTCGAGGTAATCTTTGCCAATTCCTTTTGTCCTCCGTACATGGCACGCACGCCTACGTGCCAAGCAGAAAAACAAATGGATTGTTAACATCTCATTGAGATTACTCTCATCATGCATGTCTGGATTAAGGATTGTTCAGATCCCATCTCAAGAAAAGAAAAGGATTCAGATCTCTGCTGAATTCTTCTTGTGTATGATTCTTTGGATAAACTACTGTGGACGACTGGGATGGTATGATTAATTTCTTTGTTTTCATGGTCTGAATCGATCTTAATTGATGCCAAAAATGAAAAGAAGCGAAGTGGTTTCATAAAATACATTGAAGGTTAGGTTTTCCTGAAGATGAGAGAAAAGAAAAGGATTCAGTTCTCTGCTGAATTCTGGGGAGGTATGATTAATTTATTTGTTTACATGATCTGAATCGATCTTAATTGATGCCAAAATGAAGAGAAGCGAAGTGTTTTCATGGAATACGTTGAAGGTTAGGTTTTGTGAAGATGAGAGAAAAGAATCAACTTTGTAGTGTTGTAGGTGTACATGTGCATGACTCACCCAAAATCATGGTTGTTGGATTGCTAATTAGAAATGCTGAAAATGATTGGCTCACATGTACATGGGATCAATGAACGGTTATCTTTAGTACTTTTGAGCTGCTTGTGCATACCGAACTACGTGTGACAACTTAGTAGGTGGTCCAAAGGTGGAAAGACTAAGCAACAAACATGTGATTAGCATATAAGCAAAGGCTCATGGGAGTATATTAACATCTGCAACTTATGAAAGACTGTCAAGGCTTCACTAATTCTGTCAAACGACTTGCCAGTAATTAATCAAATTCCTATGATTATATTTCTTGTCAGATTTCATGTACCCCCACTACATATGCATAAACGTTATATGCTTTTGTTTTTCAGCTCCTTTACTGCATATATAGTCCTCGGTTAAAAAAAACTGCATATATAGTCAGAAAAGGAACGATAAAAGCCATCTTTTACTCAAACAGCTTATTCTTCAATTCTACCCAAAGTTTCCAACTCCCATTTTGTTTCAACCTCTTCTTTTCCAACTATCTTTACAGCAGCAGTACTAGCGAAGAAAGACCAAAGATGCATTTCATTTCATCTCATTCGGTTTGATCTCCCCAACTGAAAGCTGCTCACATGTTCACCACCAGAAAGCTGAACTGGAAGTTTCTTCAGGGCCACCCTTTTAGCAGAGGAAAAAAATAAGTCCAGCAGAGAAGGGAGATGAGCAGCATCATTGCCTCCATTCCATGTCACCAGGGCTACTACTGTAGTACAATATCATGAATCCCATGAGACTTGATGTACTAGTATATCTCCCTTTAGCTCTCTTTCCTTTCCTTTTATCTCAAAAGTAACAGAGATATTTGTGACACTAATTATAGCTAATCATAGAACAACATGTCAGCATCATCTGATCAGATGTTCAGATCATCAGACAAAGGGGAGGCCAGTAGGCAAGGGCGCACGATCGATGATCAATTCGTCATCAGCTTTTGGAGATTCTGCCGTGGTACATCGATCTGGTTTTCAGAGATAATAAAACGAAGAACTGATAATTAATTAACGAAGGATCAGGAAATTCAGGATAGCCGGTAGGTTAGCTGTCTGAAGAATTCCTCGCCATGCCGGCCTTACAGGAGTTTCAGAGTTGAGATCAGATCAGACCAGCCACAAGGGAGTATATATAGATCGATCACCATGTCTGAAGATGACTGAAAGTCGTAGTAGATTGAGGTGATTAAACCAATATTGTCATCGAGATTGACGAATGCCTAGCTAATTGGTGAGTACAGCGTACGTTTGCACGGCCGTCCATCCAGGACCACGAACAGTGAATAGTACGAACGTGACATCGTCGTCAGCTGAAGCACACCTGCAATGACTCGGCGTCGATCACCCGGAGTGGACGCATCTGAAAGCAACCGATAAAACGATTGATCATCATGTGGTGGTGGACCTGGTGGTTGAAGCTAGCTAACTGTAAAATCTCTGCAAGTTTTTCAAATTACTGAGCGGATTACTACCGCGGATTATCTACTTGAGCGGATTTATATTTAAATTATTGAACGGATTATTTCCACGAATTATCTACTTGGTTATAACAATAAATTGAATATTATAAGAAATAAACTTAATATATAGCTTAAAACCAATGGTCTAAGCAATATAGCAGAAAAATGTTTTTTTTAAAAAACATAATTTTTAAAGCATGGAGTAAATAATCTGTTTTAATAATCCAACAAATAATCTGAAAAGAAACAAGACAATATATAGTATACGTAAATTGCCCATCGTTCTCCAATCGGTATAATAATAAAGTAGCTGATGCGCGCAGCCTGATAATTAATCCTAACATATGTTGCTTTGTTCTTCGTTTAGAAATGGAAAGGGAAAAGGGAAGACGAAGGCAGTGGCGCGAGACAGCATGGCTGTGAGCATGTGATGTTGCCAATTGGCAAGTATACTAAACGCTCCAGATACATGTAGTCCATATGCGTCCCCACAAAAAGGAAATTACTAATGATAATTCTGCATGTTGCCGGCCACCTGAAGGAACAGCTAGCTTGCGATCAGCAGAGCGCCGGCCGGCTGAGTGATTGGGTGGTCCATGCAGATTGCAGCTGAGATATGCAATGCGTGCGGGCGACACGACGCGACGATTTCTTCTTGTGTGCGAGCGCGCGTGCATGTGGCGCGGAAAGCCATTTGATTCTCTCTGCGTTGTAAAACAAACGCCTCTAGATCAACCAGATGTGCTCTAGTTTAAGCTGGGACATCACCAGCAGCGTTCACGTACAGATTCAGGAGAAAGTACTATTTGTTTCATAGAACTGTAATATTCCTGTCAGCCTGTGCATTGTAACGGGGTTATACTATTGAAAATAGGTTGCATGGTCTTTATAATTGAAAATAGGCTAGTCTTATATATTACTAACAGGTTCATACTAGTAAAAATGGTTGCACAGTCCTTTGGTTTTCGCTTTCGCACTACACGCATGCGGTGAGAGGAGTGAGGAAGTAGGACGACCCCCCTAATAGTGGAGACGAGTAGGCGCTAATTACAAAAACCAATTTCCCACACCGCTTCTTTCAGTGCATAATCGATCTAAACCTATACAGTAAGTTAAGAGGGCCCGTGGTCAGGGAGGCCGCATCTCCTGTACAGTGTCAAAGAGGTTATAAGAGGCGGTCCCATAAACTGGCCAGAGAGATTAATAATAGACACATTATTATAGAAACTTTCATGAGTCGGTTCCCTAACCGGTACTATACTTTGGGCACTGATGAGATAGGCTCGTTAGTGCCGCCGAGGTACCAACCGGTACTGATGATCCTTTTAAAAATAAAATAATCACATTCAAAAAGCGTTGATGCTCTAGATTAGGAGTTAGGACGGATCGATTGCATGCATTATATTTTTCAACAGATTCTCTACTGTACAACAAATTTTTTGAAGCAATTAACAAGTTCAATAGATTCCCAATCAAAGAAGAAAAAACACAACATCAGTTCCTCCACTGCTGTGAGCTGTAGATATCTTCCCAATCAATAATTCCAAATAACCAATCAATAGAAAAAAACAAATTAAGGAGAGGATGGAAGGAAATCAATTAGCAGAGAAATTTGAAATTCACTAGAGCGACGGACGGATGTCGGATCGGTCCTCCTCCTCCCCCTTCCTTCTCTTCCCCGACGTCCATGAGCCCTCCTCACAAATCCGGCAGCCCCTGCCGATCTGTTGGCCCTCGCCTCCCGGCGGCGGCGCGGTGGCCTCCGGCCTCTAACTAGCCGGATCCATCGGCCCTCGCCTCCCGACGGCGGTGCTGCGGGCTCTGGCCTCCGACTGGCTAGACCCATTAGCGGCGCGGCGTGGTTCGGCCTCTAACTGACCGGATCCATCGGCCCTCGCCTCTCGGTGGCGGGCTCCGGCCTTCAACTGGCCGGTGACGTGGTGACCTCCTTAAGTCACACCCTCTCTTGACGTCGGCGCGGCAGTCTCGAACCTCCCGCTGGCTGGATTTGTCGGTCCCTCCTCACGACAGCGTCATGGTGCGATGGAGAGAGAGAGAGAGAGGAGTAGTAGCAGAATGAGACAGGGAGGAGGAGAAGAGAAGGCGGAGAAAAAGAGAGAAGAGGAAGAGACACATCGGGCGTTGGAAAAAAAGAAAGTATGGAGAAAAAAGTACTGACTTGTCTGTATCGGTTTGTTTTTCGAGCTAGAACTGATACCATCCCATTCCATTAGTTTCGGTTTAGGTCCCGACCCGGCATTAATGGGTGGCTATCAGTACCGGTTTTTGTCTATGTATCGCACGGGTGCGATAGTTGTGTGGGAAAGCCTTCATTAGTGTCGGATTTTTTTCAACCGGTACTGATAGGACAATATATTTGAGTTGTTTTGTAGTAGTGACGGTTAAGAGCTGGATTTAAGCAAGTTAGCGAGGTAGACTATTTCTTCACAAATTTGGTGGAGTTTGAAATGATTAACTTGGATTTCATGGGATCGTAAAATGGAAAGTATGCTCATCGCAAAAAAAAAGGAAGTATGCTGTTCGGAAAAGAAAAATTGGGAGTAGATACTGGAGGTAAGGAAAAATGAGTGATCAACCGGGCCCAGGTGGGCCGTCATCGGAAACGAGCCCATGCGAATCTCTCCGTGGAAAGTTTACTTCGTATAACAGCGAGTAGGCCCAATTTAGTTACGCCTGGACCAACTTGTGGAATTTCTGTCGTCGGCCTAGGCTGGAAAAAGTTATAAAACTGAGTAAAAGAGCATCCTTAACTATCAAAACTAGTGTAAATCGACTCTTTCGGTGGTCTGGACAATGGTTTCATCCTATGCGACATCTACATAGCACATTGACATAATCTTCGTCCGATGTGGCGCTTACGTATAATTACAGTCAACCAAAAAAATAAAATAAAACCCATATGTCAATGGCAATTGTACCGTAAAAATAAAAGAATTTATGAGACCCACATGAAGGTCACATGAAAAAAATTAAAAAAAACATTCCTACTCCCTCTCTTTCCCTCTCTCTCTCTTCCCCTGTTCCTGTACCAATCTGAGAGCACGTTTCATCCACACCTTCGGCTAGCCGGCCGGCTGGCAGGAAGGCAAGTGAAGTAGTTGTAGTGGAGTGATCGGGTGGGCTAGTTTAGGCTGCCATGGAGTTGGTGGTGGGCGCCTTGGAGTCGATGGTGGCACAAAGCTGGCCGAGGAACGCCTGTATAGGTGGTCAAAAGTGCCTCCCGGGTCGGCACGGCCTGAGGCACGGTCCGGTATGGCTCCTGAAGCGGGCCGTGCCATGCTAGTCTATGTGCTGAGATCTCGGCCCAGGTACAGTCCATGAAGGTGACGGGCTGTGCCATGCCAGCACGGGCCCGAATCGGCACATGGGCCGACTGCCGGCCTATTAGCACGTTTGGTCCATAAAATTTAAAATGTAATGCGGGAAAAATAAAAAAAATAAAAAATAATAAACCGAAGGAAAAATATTAGGAAAAAATAGGAAAAAAGGGGAAAAAAGAAAAAAAAGAAAAAATAGAGGAAAAATAGAAAATTTATGGAAAAAATATTAGGCCGACCGGGCCGTGCCCGTGCCAACCTGGTGGCAGTCGTGCCATGCCAGGCGGGCCCACGGACTGAGGCGCCGACCCAAGCATGGCATGGCCCATGGCCACCCATGCCGGGCCGGCCCGAGCACGGTTACAGTAGCACCATGCCCGGGCCGGCCCGACAGGGCATGGCCCGTTTGGACATCACTAAACGCCGAATTTTTTTATTTTTATATTTTTTAATAAAATATTTAAAAAACTACATTTTCGTTTCAAAAAATTACAAAAATATACTCCTAACGCCATCTGGGAGGGCGATTCTCAGAGGACGATTTGATGACATGGCTGACGGCCCCCTAGGCGCCCAAAAACCACTCTCTAGGAGAGCGGCAAGGAGACCGCCTGTAAAAAGCCGGCCGCGGGGCCGGCCATTTTACAAGCGGCCCCCCAGGTCATTTCCGGTCCGACCACAGGCAAAGGATCGGTCCGACCGGCACCCTATCTCATTTGCGCTGTCGGTACTGGACGCGGCCGGTCCGACCAAGTAGGGAGATACGGTTTGACTGGTACTCCCACTAGAACTGCTGGGCGCCTGCAAAATGATCACTTATTTTGTTCTTTTTTTCGCTCTTTTTTTTCTTTTTTGATATTTTTTCTCAACTAGGAACTCGAGAATAGCAAAACCTCGTGAAGGTGCAGCTCAAACCAATATAAGATGTGGCCTGTAGAAAATTGTAAGCGTGCTTTAAAAACTGTAATGAAACTTCGGACCTCGAAAACTCAATCTTCCCGACCGAATTTCGCAAAAAATTTTCGGACAAACCCGACTTTTGAAGCGGGTGTAAAATTTTCTGTAGATGTCGCAGAGTACTTATTTGCCCGATTCCGAGACCGTATGCGAAAGTTATGCCTGTTTTAAGGTAGGTAGCGTGCGTTAAGGTTTCGATCGGGTTTGTCCGAAAAAATTTTGCGAAATTCGGTCAGGAAGATTGAGTTTTCAAAGTCCGAAGTTTTAGCACGGGTTTTAAAGCACGCTCACAAATTTCTACAGGCCATATTTTACATCGGTTTGAGCTGCATCTTTCTAAGGTTTTGATGTTCTTGAGTTCCTAGTTACAAAAAAACACACAAAAGGTGCCGAAAAAAAGAGGAAAAAAAAAGAAGTGACCATTTTGCAGGCGCCCAAAAACCGCCCTTTAGGAGGGCGGCAAGGAGTGGCCGTCAGGCATATCATCAAATCAGAGAGCGATTTCATAAAAAACGTCCTCCTAGAGGGCGTTAGGAGTATTTTTTTATAAATTTTTGAAATGAAAATGTAGTTTTGTAAATATTTTATTAAAAAATATAAAAATAAAAAAAATCACTAAACGCCTGCATGTTGGGCAAGCTCGGCGGCCTCTTCGCGCAGGAGTACTCCCTCATCCGCGGCATCGAGGGCGACCTCCATTACATCAACGACGAGCTCACCAGCATGCAGGCGTTCCTCGGCCAGCTCTGCGCCACAGGTAGTGGCCGCGTCGACGACCACCGCGTCAGGGACTGGATGAAGCAGATCCGCCAATGGCACCGGCACCACGCCAACACATGCTAGCAACGCCGGATTCGACGGCGCTAGGAACCAAGACAACAACCTTCAGCTTGTTGCCACCAAGGAACCCGTGGGAGTCCACGACGATGCTTCTCTCCCCCATGTTCTCTCGTTTCCCGAATTGATTTTTCAGATCCGAATGATTGCTTGCTTCTCTTCTGGTTATCTTCCTATGCCGCTAGCTTGCTTGCCCTTCGATTCCACATTCTTGCTTGGAGCTTGCAAGAGGACTAGCATCTCTGAAGTATTTTTGTTGAAGCTTCTTGGCTTCTTGCTCGGTCCATCGGTGAGATGCCGCACCACGGCCACGTCGACCTCTCCGGCAACCAGCTCTCCGTAGGATAATGCTTCTCCGGCAGAGGAGCTCGACGAGGTGCTCGCCACGCCATCCCCAAGCCGCCGCCGTCGCTCCACTACTTTCCCGGGAGAGATGCAGAAAAAAGTGGGAGAGAGAAGAGACAGGGGGATAGAAAAAGGAGGGAAAGAAGATGACATGTGGGCCTTACTTTTTTATTTTTCTACAAGACTTACATGTGGGTCCTGTCTATTTTTAATTGTTTTTTAATTTTTTTTTGACTAAAATACACTGGAGACGCAACGAAGGTACCACACCACCTAATACACAAGGTCAAATTATAACGTAGGTGTCATGTCAGCTAAAACCGGTGCCAATACTATGGAGGGATTCGATTTACACTCGTTTTAAAAGTTAGGGAATGCTGATTACCTAGTTTTATGGTTGAGTGATACGAATGAAGCTCACCCATAGTTAGGGGATCTAAAGCAGACTTAGGCCCACTTTCTAGCATGGGCTAATAACAATTTCTAGCATGGGCTTACGCCCATTAGCATCAAACGGGCCGGCCGACAACATAAATGGGTTAATGGGCCTTCTCCTTCTCCCAGCTCGCCCATGATCTCTCCTAAAACTTTTCAGAGTTCAACTTCAGGTTCAGGTTCAGTGTCAAGGTTCACTGATGACTAAATCAGCTCAGCTAATGTTGAAATGAAGATGAGATTATCATTCTGTCCGTTGTAGAAACTAGAAATCATTCTCGCCGTTTAGATCTGTTTTAGAAGCAGGATCTTTTTTTTATTCTACAAGGAATCAAAATTCAAAGATACTGCTAGTAGACTGTAAGGCCAGCCGACTTGAAACTCATTTTTTTCTCTCAATTTTTGTGTAAGCTAAACGATTCCTTACGAAAATACAGCAAAGTTGCCGTGTTCCTGATGGGTAACGTGTCATTGACACGGATCATGCATGAAACTGACCAGGCCCTGCAGATATAACCCTATACAAATTCTGCTTGCTGAAACCACCGACTGCATTGCATGTTCAGAAGGTATAAGCTCTGACTGCTGATCCTTCAGAGAAGTCAGCTTCAGAAACAGCTTGCCAACAAGAACTAAACAACATTCAGACTTTCATATTCAGATACATCATACACTTTGCTTGCTTCACAGTGCCTAAACCAAACGCCACATGCACGAGCATGCCCCATCCACTAAAGTCATTAATTGCTTAGTAAACTCACAGTCATTAATCATACATTCATACTCCAAAATAAATACACCAGTATTATTATATGCTTAGTTAGTTAGCTTTGCACGCAAGATTTCGTCAATTTGAGGCCGGCCGGCCGCGTGCTTGCACACACACACACATGCATATGCATGCACGGCAAATGTACAGGCTACATAGTCGTAGCACTGCCTGTACCCACATGACAGGCATGTGCTTTGCTCTCGTGATGCCAAGTTTTATATTTGTAACCTGGTCAGTACAAACAGAACACTGGACGAGAAGATTGATTAGCTAGTTAATGACTAATTTATGGTGGTAGATCTCAGTCGGTCTAATTCGATCCATTCAGCGAGATCTATCCATGGTGAATGTCTTATTTGCTACTGCAAAGTTTTTACTTAGCCCACGTGATTTAATCGATTTTGGGAGTTTTGCAGTGGAGCTTAATTAAGCTCGTCTGACATTTCTTGCATAAACACGTGAGTGACAGCTGAGAATTTGACGTGTTCACTGTGTTAAGAAGAAGAATTTCTCCAAGAAGATCCTTTTCTGCAGAAGTTATGATCAGAAGAATCATGTATTCATGTTCATCTTGACTCTGCATTTGGTTGCCTATCCAGAAAGCGTCTTGCATCCAGATCTGCATGCAATCAGGCCAGTTGATACCTCAATGGACACTTACAAACTGTTAATATGCTTTATGTTAAAAATACTCAATGGACACTCCAACAATATGCTTGGCATTGACTATTGCTTTACCATTCTGATTAGTTAACTAACTCAAATGGCTGAAACGTGCAGTATCTTGAGGTAACTGAGAAAATCGCTCAGAAGCTAAAGTAGAAAATTGCAGAGGAATTACAGTTCATTTAAACTATGATTAACTACTCAAGAACAGAAAAGAAACACCATCATGAACCCATGATCACTGCTCTCAACTGCTGCTGGCATGAACAGAGGCAGCTCAATAATACTCCAGCTGTGCTACTGCTACCTAAGCTCGCTGGTTTAGGCTGCATTCGGATCTAACTAAAAGGGTGAAAAAAAACTCCTCGTTTTTTATAAATACATTTCCCGAACTACCAAACGGTGTTTTTTTAAAAAAAATTTATATAAAAGTTGCTTAAAAAAATCAAACAATCTATTTTTGAAGTTTGTAATAATTAAAACTCAATTAATCATATGCTAATGACCTACCTCGTTTACGTGATCTTCTTCTTCACGATAAAGCTTGGATGAAACTAAGTAAAGGTCTGAACAGGCTGATGTTAAAGAATCAACGAATGAGCTATAGTTAGGGATAAAATGCCACTCAAACCTAGAGCCGGCCGATTCTTCCTTTTTTTTCTTAGCTTCAGACACTTCCACTGATTCATTGTCATGTACTCTCCCAGCTGACCCACCAATGGCATGTGGGGCCACATTCCATCCACTCCAATCTGCCTCTCGCTAGGGCAGGCCCACCTGTCTGTGCCCCACAGAGAGGACATGGAGCCCTCTCCTGTCCTGTATGCCTAGGAACGGAGGATGTTTTGGCATCAACTCTTCATCCATAGCTGTCCAATCTCTGAGATGATCTATGAATGTTTGAATCAGATGTTTCCCCATCAATATCTCCTTTTGAAATGAAAGAACATTATGGCAATTTTGCGGGAATTGAACCAACTACCGTAAAATTCCTACGTTCCAAAGAAACCCTAACTTTATCGTCGCAACCAGAAATACATGTCAGGTTTACGTGCTTATATATAACTGTACTTATGGCATACTTAAAAATGATTTGAAAGAGAAAGTCCTTGCAACTGTCAACATTTTAGTTCAGGCTAAAGGTACAGTAACTCAAGTGTACACGCCTGTACTCATGTCAGGTACTGTGATGTAGTACTCCCATTTGTTAGCAAGCACATGGTCTTAAATTATGTAGCCTAGCTAGGCTTGCTAGCTCTTGTCAGCTCATCCACCAATCAGCAGCTAAAAAGGCCATCATCGTGCACAGTATGAAGAGAACAGCCAACACAGAGGGAGATCATCAAGAGCTCTCTGGTTCTATAGCTGCATTTTTCCAACTTCACTGACAGCCTGACACGTCGTGTGTGTTTATGTCTAGTGTTCAGGGCGTGTCCATGTATAGGTGATTTAATTTAAGCTACAGTGCCATTTTTTTAACGGTCTAGGATTTTAAGAAGTAGCTGATGTGAAGTTAGTCGATGAAAGTTTTAAAAGCTAGATTTTTTAGCTTCTAACTTCTAGTTTATTTTTTTTAGATTCTATAACTGATTCTTAAAATCTAAATAAGAATCTAGGTTATTTAAGCGAGTTTAAGGTTTTAGAAAAAGCTATAGCTGTCAAAAGCTCCCTAAACAGGATATATATATGCGCATGCGTTACAACACGTACGTTTGCCAGCTACAGCAAAGTGAATGAAAGCTCCAAATGCACAACCACCAGGAAGGCATATGCACGATGTAATGCTCCATCACGACGTACACTAATTGAAACATGCATGGACGCGGCACGTCATGCGTGATCGATCTGTGAACCAAATTATTCTGTTTTGTTGTGTGTTTGTATCATTGTATGCATATCTTTGCCATCTCTATTTTTCTGCTTACTGTCTCTCCCTGTATGCACACATGATAATGTAGAGTTGAGACTTCATAGGCACGTTCCAGGACGTCTTTGTCCCGTTTCAACTGGCTCCACGAACCAAACACCATCTTATTGTCGATTCTTTGTAACTCTTTTTTTTATGATTATCAACTTAAAATACACCCGTGATGTTTATAAGTACGTACTTTCTCTGTTCATAAATATTTCTTGCATTTCTTGTGTTTGAAATTTATTCATAGATACAAACATCTCTGGAATAGTATTTTTCCACACCTCTCAGGATATGATTCGTTGCATTTATTACTATATCACTAGACATGGTATTTCCAAACAAGATAAACTTCTAGGAGGTATCAAAGTAATTTTACCTTTAACTTTAATCTCTATTAAAGCTCCTAAAAATAATTATATTTGAAGATAGAGCGAGTAAGGCTTTTTCACACCAAATCCTTGTTTCTCCAATTAATGATCTCTTGCTGATCTTGTCCTAGTTAACTATACGCTCTGTCTGTGCAATCTCCCAATCGATCAACACTAGCTCCCGACCTGCAAGGCTGCAACCCAACCTTGAATTAATCACCTCACATGCATGGCCAAGCTAGATGCAACTTTGTTAGGGCTGGTTTACCATGCATGTTCCACGTTGTACAACACAAACGACATGGGTGTGGACACTAGGCTAGACGCAGAGATGGACTTAGAGGAAGGGAGCATGTGTAGTAGGGAGTACCATGCACTGAGCCGTCGTGATCACAACGGCGAGTTTACGAGCCTACCAAACGTTCAGTGGCCGGACGCCGGGCCACATGCTGTCCCAGCTATATTAGCTGCTAGTTACTCTCTCCGTCTTAAAATATTTAAACTTATATAATTTTTTTAAAAAAATTAAGATTAAAATTAAAAAATAATTATAATTAGTTAAGATAAAAAATAGATAAAAAATTAAATAAAAAAATATTATAATTGGTTGAGAAAAGAAAATAGATAAAGAAATAGTAATATTATAAAATAAATTTAAATCTTAAAAATAATAGGATTTTAAGATGAAAGGAATACGCTTATCAGCTTGGCCGGCCACCCAAGCCGCCAAAGCAATAGCCGACCGGCTTCATGGGCATAGCAGAGCATGCCATGTGCCAACCCTTTGATGATCAGTTGTACATGCATACAGAGAGGATATGATTTTCTTGCTCCCTCCACATTGCTAGTGGATTGCGGAATCACATACTAGGTTTGTTGACGAGTTGTGTTATTATTGGTGGTGTATATTTTAGGATGGTTTGGTAATATAACCAAGACGATTTTGTGTATTTGTCAGGATTCTCATCGTATACTAAGGTTATTGCAGTAGCGAAGTGATTTTGTGATTATAGAAGGTAACAGCAGGCCGTACATAATTTTTAGCGTAATATTTGATATTTCCTAGTCGTAACTAAGGTACCAATATTTCCTCAAAGATTATAAAATTGGTAATACATGACTGTATTGAACTCTTTGTGCTTATGCTGGTGCAGAGAATCCAAGCTGGAGAGAATCGGCAATGGTGAGTATATTTGGGGCCAAGGTTTGAGGGGATTATTCTGCCTGCAAAAGCCATGGTGGCACACACGCACGCACCATGTGCCACGCACTCCCCTGCAAGAGGCTGCGCACGTGGAACTGCTCCCCTGCTTCCCCAGTCTTATCCTCCAGCTTTCCCGGCAACGGAGGGCCGGTGGCTGATCACTCACCCCACTGCTCGCTTGGTTGCATTAGCTAGATGCACAAAATGGTTAATGCATCCGGCAGGCTAGCAAAATCACAAAATTAGAGATGAATATAAGTTGATCCGATCCACAGGTAATTTATAGTTGGTTATAGTCCAACTAAATAAAATGAACTTAAGTTTTATTTAACTGATTTACTTGTGGGATTATCTAATCATCGATCCATGCTCATCATATCCTTACACAAAATGTTCTGCTCTGCTAGAGTTACAAAGATGAATCAATTGTCTGATTTTCCAAATGACAAACGGATTCAATCATTTTATTCAAGTTATATCCCCTCAGATTTTATACACTTGGTACTATTTTACATATCTTTTTGTTTAGCTCTAGCTACCATTGCTCGCTTCAGCAGTTCAGCCGTGATATATTATTATCATGGGTTCAATATGCAAGGAAAATGTTCCTACTAGTGAGTAATGGATGTGCAAAGACAAAATTGACATCACATGGTCTTTTTGCAGGACTTTTTTTTTTATCTATCTTGTAGTATACAACTTCAATCTATGCGCATACCTACCTAGTAATACAGTGTATACCTTATCAGGTACATCAATTATGCTCTGCATGCTCCTTGTTGTACAATCCTGAGGTGTACAGTAGTACACAGTGTATTTCCTGTCTCATTTAATCATTTTAACTTACGACAATAAAACTTGCTTAGTTGCATCGCTTGTATTTTAGGCACCTTTCGAATCTAACGGGACGAAAAACCCCTCATTTTCCATTAGCATATTTTCAAAACTGCTAAACGGTATGTTTTTTTAAAAATTTTCTATATAAAAGTTGCTTTTAAAAAATCATATTAATTTATTTTTTAAGTTTAAAATAATTAATACTCAATTAATCATATGCTAATGGCTCATCTTGCTTTGCGTTATCTTCTTCCTCTTCCCTCACCTTCAAACTATCCCTTAGATACGGCTGGCACTACCTTGTGTGTTTGGATCATCTCAGGCTGTCTGAGCAATATTATATTATACCTTGTGTGTTTGGATCATCTTAGGCTGTCTGAGCAATATTATATTAAGAGGGTGTTTGAATTAGCTTATCCGTGAGGCTTATAAACTACAAACAAAACAAAAAATATCATTAGCACGTGATTAATTAAGTATTAACTATTACAAACTAGAAAAATAGATCTATTTTATTTTTTTTCGATACTTTCATATAGAAAGTTTTAAAAAACATACCATTTTACATTTTGAGAAATATGCTAATAAAAATCGAGATACTACTAGCCATTTCGAACATCACCTAATAAGTACAAGCAGAGTACAAATAGTGTGCAAGCCATGAAATGAACAAGAGAGAGAAGAAACTAATTAAACCAACTTTTTTCTACGGAATATTTTCATGATGGTACGTGCAAGTACATGTGCTATCTTCTCAATTATTTCCAGGACGGTTTCTGCTGCCTTTCCCCAGAATTATGGTTCTAAGATGAGCCACATGAATTATCATGTGAGCCTGATGCAACAATAATACATTTTTTCCCTGTCAAATTAATCATGCATTGAAATGCACACGGAGGGGTAATGTGCACATGATGTGTTTAATCAATCCATCGATTAATCCAAAATGTACAGGCTTACATCTTGATAGATTCCTTTCTCCATCTATCAAATATAATAAGAAAAAAAAAGAATAAAAGTTCTCATTTATAAATTATTATCCCCAGGTGTTAGTTTAGAGCTATGGCTAAGCTACGGCTGTACTTGTCACCAGCAAGATTCTGAAGAGGAAAAAAGAAAATAAAAACTGCAGGATATTGCAACTTGTACCTGAAAAGAGTATTTATGTCAGGTTAGTTTGCAATCTCAGGGCAGATTGCTTACTTCAGCAGCCTGCGTTTTTTCCATGTCGGTACACCCACTACTGACAGGGAAAGATAAGTTAATCATCATTAGCTAATCAGTAATATAATCGCTGTCAAAATCGGAGGGAATCTTGTGCTGATCGAAGAATAAGTATTATTCTAAAACAGTGAGGAGAAACGTAATTAGCGTATGATTAATTAAGCATAGAAAGTTTTTTTTGCAAAAAACTTACTGTTTTGTGTAACATGCTAACGAAAACCGAACCATAAGTTCTAAGCCACGAGCCGAAGAAACACCACTCGCATTTCCTTCCTCCAGTTTTAACCATGCACATGTTGCAGTTCAGATTGCAGAAGAAGCAGATTGGTGTAAGAAGACAACAAGAGTTGGGAGCAGTAGGAGATCATGTGCCATGGCTGCCATCTCTTTTCTTATCTTCTAAGCAAATATATATTCAGTGAAAGAAACGTCACTCGTAGCCAAGAATGCCAGAAAGGTAGTAAAATGCAGAGAAATTTCTGGTGAAACTAAATTGCCATACCTACCTAGCATAGCATCAGTCCTACAATTTGCACTTACACTTTACACATCCTTCTACACCCTTGAATGTTTTTATTCCACCTGTTTTATGAACATATTTATAGTATACTGGTAAATATCTTCTAAGTAGGAAGCTAAGTTTAAATTCTGGTCTCACATCAGGGCAAGCCCTCGTGTATGAAAAAGAGGCTTCAAAAGCACGAGTTAAAGTCCGATCCATAGAGGGATCAGCCTTTGTGACTTTTGTCGGCTTTCGGTTTCGGGTGTTTTTTGTTAGTTGCAATACCTCATGACATGTATTTTCCCTTGAGACCGATTTTTTTTTATTCCAGCTGTTTCCAAGCCATGTAGGAGTAGAATCTACACTGTTCTTCAGACAGAGTACGTCGTAGCCACTATCCAGAGGGTCCCTGTTTCTCTGCAGAGACTACGGCGAGATAAACAACTAATCTCTGCTTCAGCTAATCTAGTCTATAGCTTGTCCCTCCATCCAACATCCATCCATGAACGCCCCATGTGTTCGCTTTGTCTGAACTCTGAACAATCGATGCAGAAATTTTTCAGAGCCCAAGAAAGTGACCGGGACTACGAGCTAGCTACTCGAGACAGCATACATGCATGCACGGCCTGCTGCATTGTGCATGCATTACAGCTAGCTAGCTAGCTAACGCAGTGCGAGGAGTATGGCGTGCATGATGAGCAGTACAACTACTGTATCTGTACTATGTAAGCAGCGACAGCGTCTTTGCACGAACAGCTATGGCGATGGCAACCCTGAAGGCTAAAGCTAGCCGGCGACGCAGACAGGGAGGAGGCTTCCATTAACTGATCGCTCCGACGAGAAGTGGCGAGCGAGCACAGCTGCATCCATGTCGCTCTCGGCTGGCTGTTCGGTGCCTGCAGGCTAGCCTACACTCGGTCGACACGAGACCAAGCCGGGAGGAGATGATTTAGTGCTCATGTCGTTTGTTAGTTTCTTAGACTGTCTGTTAAGACTGTTGATCGAGTAGTATACCACCCTTCAGCTCTGGAATCCACTGAAGAAGAAGATAAACATTTATACCAGAAAAAATATTTATTTGAAGGCTCAGGTACTCCTTCCGTTTCGTTCATTTTTATAAGACGTATTTTGGTTTTAGAAAGGTAAACTTAAAATGATTTTGACCAATAGTTAGTCAAGATATGAGTTTTTTCTTTTACGAAACACAGTGACACTTGCATACACGCACGCACGCTAATACCTATGATCGCACACACACCATAAACCGTCCAACATCTCTGAAGACTAAATTGATATATCTTGAGATTGATAAAGTCACTGTGGACGTCTCGTTGTCGATGGATAAGAATAATTAGTCGTAAATACAAGCAACCATATCAAGTCTATGAAACCATATCATTAAATTCATACTTCAAAATACTTTTACATGATATTGGTTTTATAGCTATTAAAAATATTTTTATCAAAAAATAACGGCTAGAATTTAACCTTAAATACTTCCTGAAATTAAAATGTCTTATAAAAATGGACGGAGGAATTGTCTTTTAACACCGGTGCCTTAGTATATCTTCTTGAGCACCATAAAAAACTGAATAAAATTAATTTTATTAGTATGCTAACATTTGTGTATTATCACTAAGAGATCGATCGGGTGTCACTTTTGTTTGGATCGATCCAACTCATTGTTCATTGGATGGAGGATGATGTGTGACAAACCGGGAGGCCGAGAGGAGATGGAAGAGACCCATCAGCTTGATGCACTTGGCGTACCTGCCGTTGACCGGCATTAAGAACTTGTTTAGTTAGTGTTTATTAGTTCTCGTACGTAGAATGCAGTATGGTAGCCCGTCGTTCTTCCCTGTACATCTCTCTGTCACATGATTAGGAGAAAAAACATATATTCCTCCAAGAAAACAGGGAAAAATTTTCAGAATTTTTTTTGCATTTATCCTTCAAGAATATTTCTTAGGATTAGCTGTTGTTTGGATTGCAATTTTGTGGCTGAAACCACACATATCACCATCTGTAATTAATTTCTCATGATTTTCAGGTAGCCCTGGATAGCACCTGTGTATCAACCAAAGAAGAAAGGGAAACGCTCTCAAAACTCCATTAATAGAAAATTAAGTACTCCTTTGTTTTAAAATATAGCTATATTTATATTTTATTTTAAATATAATTATCTAGATATATAAAATATAATTTTTATTTTATTATTTTTCATGCTATCCTTAGTAGGTCATATCATCCTACTAGCTCTCGAGACCCGCATCAAACCTACACTATTTTTAATTCCATCATCTCACCATGCATTATTGAGATGTATTGTAGGCGTTTTACTCTAATCCTTAATTTCTCTAATATAATATTAGGTAGCTAAATTTTGGAATGGAGTGAGTAAAACATTCCTAGAGGGAATCCTGATAATGCGAGACTAAATTACCAGGAAAACAACCAGCGAACTGACGGGAAATCTAACGAATAGAGTAATCAAACTCCGGGGAAATCTAACGAACACCATCCAATACGCCACGGATTCTTGCCATTTTAATAGGCCATAGATTCTTTCCATTTTAATACGCACAGATTCTTCAACCTAACTTAAGCAGTGTCACAGCATCGAATTCAGCAACAATTTATAAAAACCACAGTGGTCGGAATCTCTCCAAATTCAGCAACCGGTTCTAAAAATTAGACTCCACCCCTCCCAAAAAAGAAGGGAACTACCAAATCTTGGGTTCGATCCCACAAACAAGCACCAACACGGGTAAATGCAGAAAGCACCATACGTCCTTAAAGACCATAAAATGGCTCTAATCTTGAGATAGATATATATATATATATATATATATATATATATATATATATATATATATATATATATATATATATATATATATATATATATATATATATATATATATATATATATCTTGGGCTTGATCTCACAAACAAGTAAGAACGAGATTGTAAATTTAGAAAACACAGTTCCTTCTCAAAAACCATAAAATAGCTCTAACCTTACCATGCATGTGTAATGATCATGATCTATTTACTGGTAACAAGATATGTATCTTGGGGGTCCTACTGGTCCAATTGTCCAAAGCCACTTAAGTAAGCTTAGGCAGCTAGCTAGCACAGCTGCTGGCTAAGCAGCCATGTATGCCTGCCTCCAGATCCACCTACACTGGTCCCGGGGCCCCACCGGACAGGCGCCTCAATGCGCATGTTGTCTAGCTTGTGCTTTTGTCTGAACCCCTCCCTGCTCTTCAATCTTGTGCAGCGAGAGTTGCTGCTGAAATTTACGCCCGCTGCATTTTCATCTTCGTCATCGCCTCAATGGCATGTTTCTCTTCTAATTTTGAATTTTGAATTTTTATTTACACGCTCCCTGTACTCCTAAACGATACGCTTCGTATGAAAATTTTGTGTATAAAATTTTTTTAGAATAATTTTTAAAGACTTTTTAAATCTACAGGAGTGAACTATACCCTTAAATTCCATCAATTCCAACAATTTCAGCTATGTTAATGATGAGGGGGGGGGGGGGGGGGGGGGGCGCAGTAGGGCTTGGGTATACGTACATTGTGCTGTGCCCTACTGAGTGGAATTGTCTGTCGTCGGGTTGCTTAATTTGCCCCCTGCATGATCTGCATCTGCATCTGCGAGTGGCATTGGGACTTGTGACAGCAGCATGCAATCGTGCGTGGACCACGGTGTTGCAGCCATGGGAGTGCTCGCAGTCGCAGCCATTTCTTCATCCTCCGTTCCTCCTGATTGGGCGCAGGCAGTTCGATTCACCTTCACAGTCACTGCAGGTGCAGCAATTCGTTACCCAGGGGGGGAATGTCGTCACCAAAATATATACTGCTATCTCCCTTTTAAAATATAACGACTTCTAGCATTTAAAATTTATTTCAAAATATAACAACTTCTGCATCAGCATTCTATTTTCAACCAATCATAAATTTCCATCGCAAAAGTTTTTCACCTACTTTTATTTCTCAACTAATCATAACTTCTCTCATTTAATTCCAATATCTCCCTTAATATATATGTCCAGCTATAAAATTTTTTATATTTTTATCCGTTCCTAAAAAACTACTCGAGATTCATAGTAAAAAAAATGGTTTTTTCAGGACGGAGGTAGTGCTAGGTTCACTTTACTAAAAGAATTGCTCAAAAAGATTACTCATAAATCATGAGAAGATTGGCAGTGGACAAGTGTAGTTAAACGGATGGATTATTAATTGGCTTGAAGTTCTACAATTTGTTGATGTGATGCAGTTTTAGAAAAGTAATTACAACCGATTTTCATACTAGCCATGACTATTAACCCCAGAGAGGGCAAGACATGAGGAGGTTGGAGTATAAGTGTAACACCCATATTTATGAAACAACTTTAATTTAGATGAACTGGCTAGTATAAGAAGCCAACAATTGCGAAAAAAGGCAATACAATAGGAGAAATGAAAAAAAAACATGAACAAAAGATTAGAGTTTTATTAATTTGATATCGTCTTGTAAGGCTGCGTTCGGTACTACAAGTTGGTTGAGCTACTCTCTCGATTTTCGTTAGCACATTTTTTAAACTGCTAAACGGTGTATTTCATGCGAAAACTTCCTATATAGAAATTGTTTTAAAAAAATTCAAAAAAAATTCATTTTTAAAATTTATAATAATTAAAACTTAATTAATCATACGCTAATATCTTGTCTCGTTTTACATACGCTAAAAATCTCAGCCTAACCCTTCTACGAAAGGCAGCCAAGTCGTCTAATATTTCAGCTGAACATCTCTTTGGTGCATCAAATTCAACTGCTAATATAGAATGCAATACCAAGGAGATTTCAGCTGAACAACTCGGCAGCGTTCTTTTGGACCAATAGCTTAAGCTTCAGCCTTGTTTATCGTAAATACGTATCTCAAATAGCTAAATGGTATGTTTTTTATAAAAAAATCTATATAAAAGTTTTTTAAAAAAATCAAACATAAAGCTTATAATTGTTAGTGATTAACTAATCATGCGCTAATCATCCATTGTATTTTTCATGCAGTCTATAAGCTATAAGCTTTAGCCAGTAGCCCAACTAAATGCTGCCTAATTAAATGCCTTTACTTGGGCAGGTGCCGGACAAGGATTAAGACAAGTGAGTGATATTTTTGTAATGCAAGCAGCAGGTAACAAATCCATTCCATTCCTTGTTGATTAACCGCCCTTGTGTCACACTCCAGCCATTAAGCACCGGAGACCCATCGTCGACCGGCAACGAGCTGAGCTTAATTTTCCTCCTTCAAGTGCACTAAAGTCCAATGGCCGTGCATGTCACACATAGCTAGCTGTGCCTCATAATTGTGTTGTCCAACGTACACGCTTTGGAACCAGCCCGTTCCCAACCAAACCAACCATCCTCCAGATCCGTTCTCTTTTCGCCCAACCAGTAGCAGCAGCAACAGCAACAGCTCGAGCCTTAATTCAACTAGAACCAAACCCAAGATCCCAAAAACTGATGATGTAGTAAAAGAGATCACACCTTCAGAGTGGTTGGCTGCATTGCCCAGCATCTCTGCATTTCATTACTCAGGAAGTACTCCCTTCGTTTTAAAATATAACAGTTTCTACTATTTAAATTTTATTTTAAAATATAGTAATTTTTAACTTCTAAAGAGTATTTTTTGTTGTGTGATATCCAAAAATACTACCACACATATATATATATGCCTTGTTTTCTGTACCAAACTAAAACACCAAGCCCAAAGCATATTAACAGGAGTAGTATAGTATTTTTATCCTTTTCTTTAATATTGTGCTTAAGTCTAAAAGTTATTCTATTTAAGAATGGAGGGAGTAAAATATTTCAGGGTTTGTGACTGCGAGTAGTAGACTTAAGTTGGTGTTCGGCAGCACTAATAACACGGTGACTTATTTTCTCGTTTCTCGTAAGCATGTTTTTCGAACTGCTAAACGGCGTGTTTTTTACAAAAAATTTCTATATAAAAATATCTCTAAAAAATCAAATAGATTTATTTTTAAGTTTTTAATAGTTAATACTTAATTAATCACATGCTAATAATGTTTGTTATTTTATATGTGGCTTATAAGACAGGATAGTAAGTTAATTTAAACACTAGAGGAGCGCCCACACACTGCAGACGCATGAACTCCATCATGGCGAAGATTTTACCCCTACACGAGGAATCTAATCAATCTATCCGTCAGATCGGATGGGCCTTGGGGTAAATAGCTTGGGATTTTCACGAGAGAAAAGTGAGCGTGTGCGTGTACGTGTACGTGCAGTACCAGAAGGTAACATCATACTCACACGTATCCCGTATCTCACGTAGTATGATTAGACTAGACGCGGCGGCGTACGGCCGTCACACGCGTTCGCCTTAGTCTTCCTGGCAATACGTACGCCGGCGACCTACCGGCCCGGGCCGCCATCACCCGCGACGGCTGGCACGGCCGGCACATCGACGTCGACATCCCCCTCCTCCCCCACGTACATACGAGCCACCACACCACCGCCTCTGTAATTTAGCGTACTCGCGGAGCCAGCGATATCGTCGAGCTCGAACAGCTAATAGCGTTTCCCGGTAATTAACATCAATAGCAATCCGTAGTAGAGACGGCCGTGGCGGAGCTCGGGTGACCGCTCAACCTGCCCGAGAGTTGGCTCCATCGCTAAAGTAGCATAACACACCACAGCAACCACATCGATGTGGCTTAGGCAGCGTTCGACACGGCTTGTAACCCGGGCTTAACAACCACACGCGAAGCTAAGACATATCATAGTACATGATTATTTAACTTTAACTATTATAAACTTAAAAAATAGATCTATTTGATTTTTTAAAGAAACTCTATATAAAAGGTTTCGTAAAAAAACACACCGTTTAACAGTTTGAAACTATTTCCGTGATAAGCTAGTAGTTATAAACTAAAAAGAAAATATCATTAGCCGTCATTGCATGGATGAATACCTATGTTTTCCGAGCTCCTAATTTTGCAAAAAATTCTACATATGAATTTTTTTTATAATAATGTCTTAAATCCATTTTTTACCTTTATAATAATTAGTGTCTGATCGTTTGAGCTACGATAAATAAGTAGTAGAAAAATGAAATAAACAGCCAAAAATAATTTATGGATAAATTTTTTTATGTATTTTAACGATTTAAAAATCAATGCTAGAAATAAAATAGACTACGATAAAAAAACCCTATAAATAAAATCAACTCTAGAAAATAAATTTAAAATTAAATTTTGACTATAGCTGACAAGATAACAAATAGACAATAAAAACATTAAAATCCATTTATTTATACCCTCAAATAACTATCATAATTCATTCAAATACTCAAACATTCGGCATAAAATGACACACTGTTAGAAAAAAAAGATGGTGCGTGTGCAAGACGAGGCGAGCGAGCGGGTGCGTGTGGGCAGGACATGGTAGGAGCGGTCACATGCCCACCCGCAATGATCGAGCCTCACATGCGTGGCCGGCTCGGGGCAGCGGCCGTGGGTGCTGGGAGCTGGACTGGACCAAAGACATGGCTTGACCCACCCCATCCATCACTGGCTCCCTCTCCTTATTTCAACCCCCCTCTCCCTCCCTCCTCACGACACCCTGCATGCAACGCCATTGATAACCCATCACACTACCTCTCATCTCATCTCACACATCCCAAAGCGAAAGAAAGAGACTTGTGTCCAGCTTCTATATCTGAACCTGCTGCATCTGTATCCGTGAGCGAGATTGCTTCTTGCTTTCGGAGCTGAGCTGAGCAGGCGGCGGCGGGTCATTGCTTCTGCTCTTGCTCTGCTTTGGTTGGGGATTGGAAGCTTCAGTTGTGGTGGTGGTGGATGCGCGTGGGCTGGCTGGTGATCGGTCAGTGACGACTGACGAGAGCAAGAGATGCCTCCGGCGAGGGTGCTCGGCGGCGGCGGGTTGGCCGACGACGCGCCGGAGTTGGAGCGGCAGATGGGGTGCATGGCCGGCATCTTCCAGATCTTCGACCGCCAGCGGCTGCTCACCGCGCGCCGCAGCGGCGGCCGGCACTCTGCGCGGAAGATGCTGCCTCCGGGTTCAGGTGAGCTATGCCGTCGTCCTCGTTGCCCTCTGCATGTTTGCACATTTCTTCCTGCTGCTCTGCTGCTCCTCTGCTCTGTTCTGTTCACAGCTTCATAGCATTGACACCAAGACCATGTCGCTGCGTGTCAAGCGATTGCAAGATGTTTTTTTCTCTCTCTTGGTTACTGTTTTTTTTTAAGTATTATTACTTTTTTTTCAGTTTGTAGAAAAGAACAGTTTTTTATGACACGCTCTCTGAATTATTAGCTGCAACTCGGTCTGCTAATGTTGACTAGAGATTAGAAAGTTGAGTGGTTCTTTTGTTTGACAGAAAAGTTTCATGTGTTCGTTAACACTTGAGAAACAAGTCCTTTCAGACTATTATTCAAAGTTTGGTATTCAGTAAAAAAAAGCGTGGTTGGTAAAACAGTTCGTTAGTAGTATAAAGTTTTTTTTTCTAAAAAAAAGGTCCTGCAGTTTTATCGTTTGCAAAATGCTAGATAAATATTTGTTCGAAAATGGGAGTTATCTTCAGTTCTTCACAACTGCAGAATCCTAATTTCATTTGAACTTTCTTTTGCTGAAAACAGGGTACCCCTCACCCCAAAATAAAAGAGAACAGTACAGAAACAGATTGCTTACAGTAATTGTGATCATGAAGGCATTTATTTAGGAATGTAATATGGCAGCACACATTGACATATGGACAAGCACTGACGTGGATTCGAGTGTCCAGAAGTAGCATGGTGGATAACTTTTTGCACTGACTGAAAAGGACAGATGAACAGTTAGTTACTAAAAATTTCATTAATATAATGAAACTGAAGAGGACAGCTTAACATTTGATTTTAAAATTTCCATTCTCTCATGATAAATTAACTGAAGAAGACAGCTTAACAATTGATTATAAAACTTGAAATGAACAACAGTAAAAAGTCAAATCCATCCATTTTTGCTCATACCAGAGTGTCATAATAAATAGCTATATTTCCGCAATTTACAAATTAGGCTATAATTATAATGGGTCTTCTTATTTTCTCCAGGACATACTCTTCCAAGAAGCAGCAGTAATGTTCCAGCGCAAAGCTCAAGTACCTCCAAGATCGTTCTGGTAATTTTCCTACTCGAACTAGCTCAACTTTTGTTTGTTACCACTTGCCAAGAAAACCATACCCTGCATGCATCAGTAGTATACTCTGGCCACATCAAAGAGAACGCTCTAACTTGTGGATTTGCTTTTGCAGGAGAAAACATTCAGCAAAAGCATGACCGAGAACAGTAGCCTTTCAATAGAGTCATCAAGGGCTTCCTGTTCTTCCTCTTCATGCTCATCCTTTTCATCACTAGATGGCAACAAATCAATCCAACAGGAGCTTCCATATATCAGCGAGCAGCTCTTTGTGCAGAGGCCACTGAAGAGCTCACCAAGTCTGAAGGATCCTGTCATGGACACCAAGTCTGGACAGCCAAACATCGGCTTCAGAGACATTGTGAAGGACTCCATTAACCGGGACACTGGAGGCCTTACTGTCAAGACCTCGGTGAAGGAGGCAAGGAGAAATGGGCAATACAAAGACTCACCAAGGCCCTTGCTGCTCTCCAAATCAATGGATGGGACCTATGTCATCGGGATCGATAGGAGCACCAAAGCACCTGTGAATGCTGTTGAATCCAGCAGGCGATTTCCGGAGCAGTCACGCTTCTCATGCGATGATCGGCGGCTCCTGAGGCCAGTAGAAGCTCACGAGAACAAGAAGCCTTCCACCAGGCTCAAGGAGCTTCCTAGACTGTCGTTGGACAGCAGGAAAGAATCTCTGAATCCAAGTTCTCGACTGAAGAACTTCAGTTACAGGAGAACCGATGACAGTCTCATGGACACACTTAAGCCTCAAGATTCCCCAGGCCACAGGCGTGCCAGCAGTGTCATTGCCAAGCTGATGGGGTTGGAAGAAGCACCCAATGCTACAGGGATGCTAAGTTCTGATAGCTACGAGCCTGCAAGATCACCAAGACCAGCAGAAGACACGCAGAAGGAGCATCCAGTACCTTCCCCTAGAAGATATTACCAGAATGCCTGTGAGTCGCTGCCAAAAGACGAGTCTTCAGCAATGAAAACCAAGCCTTCTCCAAGAATTCTTACTGAAGCCGCTCCTTGGAGGCAGCAGGAGAAGGTTGTCAACGGTAGCAAGGCTTTACAATGTCGAGATGCTGAAGTGCGGCCAAGGACTTCATCTCTCTACGCCTACATTGAGAGAAGGGGCGGGGGGCTCGAGTTCTTGGAGTGCAACAAGGACTTCAGGGCTCTCAGGATACTGGAAGCGCTGCACGCAAAGGATGCCAAGCGCCAGAGTGATGGCAATGGCGCATTACCAGTGGCTGCTCAGCAGGCAGGGGATGCTCTGAACACCAGTTCCAGACACTTCCAGCCTCCCATTGTAGTCATGAAACCAGCAAGAAGCACTGAGAAGCAGCCAGGGGTTTCACTTGCTTCAGTTGATCCCCTTGCAGGGTTCAGAAGCCTCAGGAAGCTGCAGGCCAGAGATGCAACTTGCATTGGGGAGCATGACACCAGCACAAATGAGAAGGCCCATTCTCGCATTTCAAGGGCACAAACCAAGTCTGATGAACCTGTTAGCCGTGCAAGCTCGCCGAGACCTACAGGATCATCAAGCCCCAGGCCAGTGCAGCGGAAGGCAGAGTCAGAAAGGCGGTCTCGTCCACCGGTCTCACCGAAGTCCCCGAGCAAGAAGTCCAACGAAGCAGCCTCTCCAGGAGGAAGAACAAGAACAAAGCCTTCTCGAGGGAAGAGCCACCGTGACAATGAGGTCTCGAAGAGTCCAAGAAGCAGAATCGGCTTGGTGAAGGAGGTTGACGTTGGCATCATGGATTTTCAAAAGCCCCTAGTTATCAGTTCATCCTTCGTTCAGCCAAGCAACACTGCATTGACACCAAGTCACAAGGTATACATAAATAAAATCAGATATAAGGAAACCAGCCAGTTCAATCATTTTTTTACCTTGTATATCACTAACTAGTAATAATCTCCATTTTTACAGGGAACTCCTTCAGTTCTTGCTTCAGATCAGAAGATTAATTCACTGGAGAACTCTCCTAGCCCCGTCTCTGTCCTCGACACATCATATTACCATACAAGACTGTCATATTCATTCAAAGGTGAGAAGTTGATCCACTAGTTTTTCTGCATTAAGATAACCAACTGCAAGAACAGTAACATGATGGATTCTACTGTTTGGTCTCATTCAATCCACAAGCCCATAGTGTCATTCAAAGGACAAGCATAGTTAGCTGTAAGCGTGCCAATGACGCTAGTGACAGATAATCTGCAATAAAAGCTACAACCAGGTAGCTTGTGGTCCTGATACTGGGAGGAACCACAGAAGATGGACTGTTGCAGCTACATGACCAGAACATTGTTAGGTTTAGCAAGGCCCACATGTTGCACTTGCTTATGCAGGACAGCAGGAGCATGATGTGTGTCTTCTGGTGTACATGCATTGCTAGTGTAGACGGCGCCCACCATTGTCCCCCTCTACAAATACACCTAGCATGAGTATGATTCAGTTGATCCGGTAGACAGATAGTGATATCAGATCTCCTGTCCGGTACATGTTTTTCTGCAGTTGTTTGTGAATACCTTATTTCTGTCTGGCACATTATTATTTTCTGCAGTTGTATTGAGCACTGATTTCTGAATATATGCATATCCTTTTCTGCTTGTTCAGATGGCGAGATACATACTTCAGAGGAGTGCTGGAACCCAAACAGCCTACCTGACACACCGCAGTCCAAGACGAGCAGTGAAGTCAGCCAGATCAAATCAGAAAATTTTGAGGCCCTCATCCAGAAGCTTGAGCAATTGCAGTCAATGAATGATGAAGCTGCAAACACAAAAGATCATCAGTACATTTACGAGATACTCTTAGCATCTGGCCTCCTGCACAAAGAACTTAGCTTCCTAGTCATGCCTGGTCAAGCATGGTCATCAAGCTGCCTGATCAATCCAGAGCTCTTCCTCATTCTTGAACAAACAAAGCCAGACTTCTCTTCAGCAACACAAACTGCTATCAAAAGCTCCAAAGCTAACACAGAAAAGCTTCATCGAAGACTTGTATTTGATCTGGTAAACGAAATTACAGCTCAGAAGATGAGCATTCATTGCTCTGCAAGTCAGTCAGCCAAGTTGCTTCGATTAAGGAAGTACACTGGATGGCGGCTTTTTAAGGACCTGTGCACAGAGGTTGACAGGCTCCAATCTGAGTGCTCAGCGATAAAATGCTCCGAAGAGGATGAGGATGAAAGAATGCTATTAGTTGAGGATCCACTGAATGGGATAGAAGATTGGAGCTTTGACAGTGAGTCACCGAGCCTTGTTTTGGAGATCGAAAGATTAATCTACAAGGACCTCGTTGACGAGGTCATAAGGGGTGAGGCAGGGAAGATGCAAGGTGGACAGTGGAAGCTAAGGAGGCAGCTGTCATTTAGTAGTACAAGCTGAATATGCTTGGCAATAGACGTTTCCCTTAGGAAGCTTAGCAACTACACTACACTAGTGAATGTAACATTTTGTATTTTGCTGAAGATTAAACTATAGAAGAAATATAAATGTTCCTCAACACTGGTATCAGTGTCTCACTGCAACTGACCCTAGAAGCAACAATTGAGTGTCCACAATATTCTTCTCTAGATGCCTTTTAATCAGAACATGCTCTAGCTCTTGATTTAATAATGTATTATTTGTCTCATGAAATAAGGTAACCTGAAGCAATAAATTTACCCAATATGCATCTGTTATGGATAGCAAGGGACCGTTTTGCATCTGCTTGCCAGGAACATCTTACACTGTTTGATAACAATATTGCCAGATTGGTGATAACATTCACTTGAAGTTTCAGCCCTGTTTGATAACAATATCTTACATTGTTTTTATATCTTCCTTTTTAGAAAAACCGGCAGCAGCCATAGCCCGACATTTGTACGAGGATATTGTCACCAAAATCAATCATCGATTCAGTAATTTGGATAAGCGCATTGTACGAACTCCATGCAAGCAAACACCTCTCCGTATACAGCATAGCCTACTTGCCAAGGTTCTCAATGAGATAACTGTTCTTGAGTCAGTGTCACAGTGCCAGATCACCCAGGACACCAGATCTCAACACAGGATGCGAATTGGCCACGGAGAAACGAAAAGGAGAGAGCATGCATTTCATGAAAGTGACATAGCAGAGCATGGCAAGGCATACCTCCAAACCAAGAGAAGCCATCCATGTCCTCCATTCCTCCAATCTCCCAGCTGCAAGTATATATGGCCGTATGTAACACGTCCCAAATGGGGGAACAGTGAAGTGAGCAGAGCCAAGAAACGCCAGGCTCCACCTCAAGAGAGCAACTGACCAAGCACCATTGATTCTGCCTGCACTGTTGAGAGTTCAACGCGACTGTAATCCATTCAGAGATTTCATCGACATGGTGGTAGAATGGAGCAGGCATTTGCAGTTGCAGCGAGGCTGCATCATTGGGAAGGAGAAAGAAGGACAGACCTGGGCACATGGGGATGCCGGCGCCAGTGCCCCGGGCGTCATCGGCGAGTCGTCGGGAACAGGGATCGCCCAATGAATCCGCATCCGGTGGGCATCGGCATCGGCGGGCGCGCCATCCTGGCGTGGCAGCCGGCAGGAGATCCTAGGCTCTCGGCGCCTTGCGTACTGGATTGCCAGATGCTGCTCTGCCCAGCTCGTCGGCTTGCCATGGCGTAGGGTCCAGGCGAGCTCCGGTGCCTGCCCCCGAGCATTCCGTCGAGCACCTGCTAGGCGTGCGTGTAGGGGCAACGGCAGCGAATCGCACCGCGTGATCAGACGCGGGGAGTCGATAGGCTTGCCTGTGAAATGAATCAATGTCCAACTTAGGATCCTTTAGAACGCAGTTTTTACATGAATTTTGTAGGAGTTAAAAATTTCTGTAAAGTTCTTCCATTCCAATCCAAAAGAGGGCCTTAGTTGGCAATGTGCCGCTACAAGCCACACTTGACTTGGCAATGGAAAATGGCTCAAACGAGCAACAGTTGCAGGGGAAAAGAGTAGCGCAGCACAGGTATATAATTGTTGAGAAACTGCCGGTCTGACTGTCTCCATAGTCCATAACCAACAGCAGATAGAGCTGGGAACACTGCATCCCAAAACTAGATTAGTTCATCTAGTCTGAATACCAAAAGAACGACAGTCTGAATACCAGCAATCACCCATACAGATATAGCAATTTGCATGACAAAAGAAAGGCAACAATATGGGTAAATTGCCAGCTTTGCATTAAGCACCAAAGTAAGGGATTACAACACCCAAAAAAAAAAGAATTCAGAAGAACAAGGCTACAAATACCATCAATATCTTTCAAAATTGAAATACTGTAAGTTGATTTTTCCATGTCGCATTTCAGCCAATGGGACGAAGAGTGACATTCAGGTCTTAGGCATTTTGGTAGTGGTGCAGCTTATACAGCAAAACTTTTCCACCAGCATGTCCAACAGACAAAAACCCGCTGCCTGGACTGAAGTCCAAGCACCGTGGGTAGTGGAGGCTGAACCGAGGCCCTGGCCAGTTTTGGAACACGGTGCGGGATGGGACATGCACAAGCCTCATCCCGTTCCTCTCCTTTCTTGAGCTTATAGCCAGAATCTGAGCGTCATGATTGAACTTCATTTCACCAATCTCGGTTGTGAGGTTCTCAATCGTCTTCAGTGGCTTCCTCTTCCCGCCGAGAAAATCATCCCTCTTGTACAAATTCACGATGCCGCTGGTGGAGCCTGTTGCAAACAGAGAGCTGTCGTGTGAAGTGCAAAGCGAAATGCCTGCCAAGGAACCCTCATCGGTACCCTTGTGGATACACTTCCTTGTTCTGAGATCCCAGTGGTAAACATGGCCATCCCCACCACTGCTTAGTAGCTGATTCCCACCATCAGCAAAAGCCAATGAACGCACATTTCCATTCATCTTGAGGGTTCCAATGAGCTGCTTTGTTTTGGAAGAAATCAAGAGAATGTACCCCTCATTACCTACGAATGCAATGGTCTTTGAATCGGGTGAAATCTCAAAGTGTTCTAGGCTTTTCTCCTCACGTCCTGTTAAGGGTCCAATCTTACTAACAGCAGCATTCACCAGATCAAATGAGTAGAAGAACTTCCTCCTGCCTGAAAGGATAACCTCAGAACCATCAGGCAGAAAGGCTGCCTTGTAAACAGGGCAGTCTTCAATATATATGCTCTGGATCTTGGGGTTTCTCTTCCCATCAATTTGGAAAAATCTCAGATGCTTGTCCAAACCAGCAACGAGCATAAGCTGCCCATTCCTGTGAAACTGCACTGAATTGATAGGGCCGCTAGATGGCTCCTGAGCATTTGCATCTACAAGCCTTGAGAACCCTAGCATATCAGGCAAGAGCTTAGCATCATCCTTGACAACAAGCTCATCATTATTTCGAAGAATATCATCAACTCCGCCCTCTTCATCAGATTCATTGTCTGACAACCCGAGAAGAGGAGCTTTACGGTCCATATCAGCCCAACCAGCAAAGCGGTTCAACTTGGCATGCTGACCACGCAACCTTGCCTCGTACTCTTTGGCCGAGATCACATGCTCATCAGCCTCCTTTCTCAACTTCCTCAACCTTGCAACCTTCGAAATGTCCACCTCAGTCATCTCCTCGTCATCCTCCCATGCAGGCTTCCTCTCCCTGACATTCATGTCATCCCCTTCTTCACTGGACAAGCCCTCTTCATACACAGGAAAATCATCCTCGCCATCACCAGCAGACCTATCCATGAAGAACGAGGGCGCATCCTTGTCACGATCTGCAACCTCAACCTCAGTGCCGAACTGAGGCGGAGCATAGAGGGCACCAAACAGGGAGCTCTCCAGTTTCTTCATCTCCTCCCTCTCCTTGTTCTCCTTTGCTTCCTTCGCCTCCAGCGCCTTGGCCTTCTTTCTCTTCTTCTCCTTCTTGCGATTCTCTGACTTGGTTTCATTCCCATTCTCAGCTCCGACAGCAATGGGAGAGCCTAATCCCTGATCACTATCATCATCAGCTCCAACTCTCTCCAGACGGCGCTTCTGAAGGGGATTCTGAGATATGAAACTCATCTTGCCCAGAGAAATAGCCTGCTAAAACACTCATCAAATTAGACAAAAAATAATACCCCAGAAACTTAGGCAAAAAGAGCCTTATTTCCACTAGTTGCAAGCTAAGCTAAGCTACTGAAGGTACTACGTATCGATGACAAGGGATCACAGCACCGCGCAAGCTGCGAGCTCCAGGCGGCGGCGCGGCGCGGCGCGGGTTCGTCGGCGAGAGGCGGCGGCTGCTTCGTGCAATGCGTTAAAGCAACCAGTCTAGCCAAGCATGGACGGGCGCATCAACTACCCTAGCTCGTGAATTGAAACAACGAGTTCTGAAATTAACCAGGGCGCGCGAAAGATACGTAGCGCGGCGTAGCTCCGGGCGCGTAGACGGTGGCGGGACGCAGGGCGGCGGCCGCGCGGCGAGGCAGCTCGTGGGGGAGGCGGGAGGGGGACGAGCCGAGGCGGCGGCTCTAGGGTTTTAGAGCTCGCCTCTTCAGCTCTACCTCCACGCAATTATGGGCCTAAACTCGTGCACATTAGCGGGCCCAGTCGGCCCACAATTCACCGAGGACTCGTACACGAGCCCATCACACTGACGCGTGGGCCCACCACTCGGGCCACGAATCGCCGAAGTTTAACCAGGCTAGCTGGGCCGGGCCTGTGGCGGCGACGCCCCCCGAGGACTCATACACGCACCCATCACACTGACGCCGGGGCCCATATCTATCTGGGCCCACAGGGCAGTGTCAGACGGTGTGGTCCCGATCGCCCTCGCGGACCCACCAAAAACCCTTCCCCTTCTCACGCTATTCGCTATAAACCTCTCGCCTCTACTCTCGCTTCGCCTCCTCCGGTCGAACCGCTTCTTCGACCTGACGAGCCGCCTCGCGCCGCCGACTCGCTAGGGCTAGGGTTTCCGCCGGCATTCGGAATCGTCTTCCGTCGACTCGCCGCCACCGGGAGCCCGTCCCCGCTTCCGCACAAGGTTCAACTCCTATTCCCCCTCTTCGGCGTCTCGATCTCTCTGTGTAGGCTGTCGTGCGTGCGACCCGATGATCGCTCTTGTGTAATTTATGTGCGCTCGGGGCGTTCCTTGTCTTCGTCCCGATCTCTCCCCGTAGTTAGGGTTTTGTTTGGTTGATATGGTGTAGGGATAGGGTTTTACACGTGGAGAGGTTGAGCTTTGTGGAGATTTAGGTTGGGATTGAGTTGGTTCTAGGTTTTACGTTTTTGGTCGGCGATAGTTTAAGTGGGATGTCTCACAAATCTTGTTAGATCCTTCCATATGGCCTTCGTTAGGATTTTAAGGTTATGCGATGCAAAAAAAAAAAAATTTCGTGTGTGAATTGCTGGTTGTCGGTAGGTATTTCAATTGTTTCCGATTAACGTGGTTTTGTTCGTTTGTGGAAGTGGAAACCTTTATGATACGAAATTTCGTGTGTGAAGTCAATTAATTTGCACGGGTTGTTTTTTTTTCTTTTTGTTCACCTTAGTTGGAAACACAACCTAACACGAATGCATAGGCTGTTGTTGTCTGCTGCTTATATCCTGTTGTTAACATCGGTTTTGCCTCCTGTAAGTCGGGCATTCACTGATCTGCCTTCACCTTTTCTGTTTTATTTTGGACCATTGTTAGTAGCTTTTAAAGCCCTCCATGTTTTATTTGATCCTGCTAGCTTTCAGATGCTAATCAGTGCTATACCTTCCAGAGCAATGGCTATGCAAGTCGGGGATTCAGTTGCTCCTTTAAGTCCACAAATGGTAGTGTTTTTTCTCCCTTTTCTATCAATCTACTCCCAAATAGCTGTATTCAACATGATTTTGGCCCTTCTTTACAGATTGGGATTGCGTTTGTTCAACAATACTACAATGTTCTCCATAGTTCACCGGGTAAGGTCCATAAGTTCTATCATGATTCAAGTACCCTTGGTCGACCAGATTCTAATGGAGCCATGACATCTGTAACCACAATTACTGTAAGTTATCTGCTTGTATTGTACACCCTTTCAATTGGTTATAAGATGAATACACTCTTAGGCTGGGTAATATGGAATTAGGAATATGATCATACATGCATTTACTTGTATCGAATTTCTGGAGCTTGATTTTCATTTATGCAGTGGCATTTAATTTTACACTTTTATTCAGAATAAGAGCATGTGAACATCAAATATAATTATAGATCCTTGCAGTAAAATCATTATAGATGTTCTGTCAGCAGTTCCATTTGCATGATAAGGTCAGAGAAATGCGTGGCATGATAATTATCACTAGATTTTTTTTTGTATGTGTGATCATGCCTTCTTAGAGTGAATTTTGACTGTAGATCAGGCATGCAGTGTCGGTATTCGGTAGTTCTGTGTGCATGTTGCTGAATGTCAATTATCGGAAGGATATGCTCAATGTGGCCTTTAGGTCATCTTATTATGGAACATTCATGGAATCCATCAGTCATGTAGCATCATTTGATAGGATCGTAGGAGAGAATGTGACATGTACAATTTAGTAGAGTATTCTAGCATTTTTTGCATTTTCTATTTATCTTATCTGTAACAAGTATTTAGCAAGGCCATAATACTTTGTTCCTACAACTCACTTATTAGGTACTTCCTTGTTCAATTTTATAAGGCATATTTTGATTCCAAAAGGTCATTTTATTAAAGATTTTGACCAACAGATAGTTAACTTACAAAGTTACAAGTACATTTTGTGTATTATAGCTATTAAGAATCTATTTCATCATGAGAAATTAATAATCAAACTTTTAATCTTGGAGACCTTTTGAAATCAAAATATGCCTTATAAAATTGAATGGAGGGTGCATACACTTTGATCAAGTGTAACAGATTTGTTTGTTGTGCTTGACCAGGCTATCAATGATGAAATTCTCTCTACAGACTTCAGTAGCTGTTTGATAAAGTTAGAGAATGTGGATGCACAGTCATCCCTCAATGGTGGTGTGCTCATTTTGGTCACTGGATCTTTTGACCATCATGGCACAGTGAATCAAAGATTTAGCCAGTCATTCTTCCTTGCTCCACAAGAAAGCGGAGGCTATTTTGTTCTGAATGACATGCTAAGATATGTACCAGAAAGACCACCGACTGAGATAAATGATTCTTTGGCTAACCATGTTGATGATAACACTCAAAGTGTTACCTTTACATCTGAGCCAGGTGATTGACTTTCATTACTTCCAAAATTTTTCCCTTCAATATGTTTGCTAATATTTCAATTTTTTTGCCAGAGACTTCAGGCAATATCAACGAGACTGCAGACCTGGAGCTTCCATCTGCAGAGAATGTCAATGACAAAATCGGAATTCTGCCTGCCAATGACAGTTCTCCGGTTGTTGAGGCATGCACAGAAGTGGTTCGTCAGTGTGCAGAGAATATCCCTGAGGCTGCATCTGCTCCTCAACCTTCAGCTCAGAAGGATGTTACTAAGCAGTCATATGCATCAGTTGTGAGTTACTCTTGTTTTCCTGACCTTCATCCGTCTACTCAGTACTGCCTGTATTATGAATACCCAACAGTAAGGCCTTTTTTGCGTCCATGCTTACATTGTTCCTTTGGTGGTTTGAACTGCAGGTTAAGGTCACAAAGGAAGGCACACCAGCTCCACCCGTTGCAAAGCCCAAACCCAAACCAAAGCCAACTGCAAAGGTGGCCGACAATGCGGAGAAATCTGTCCCCTCACCTGGGAAACCTACTCATGCAGCTGATACCATATCTCCAAACGAAAGAAACGTTCTTGTTGGTTAGTTCGCCCTTTGTTTCATGTTTTATTTAAGAAAGAAGCATGCATGTTGTTCTCTATACTGAACAAAACATTGTTTTGTAGAGCATGGGTATTCTGTTTATGTGAAGAACTTGCCTCACGATTGTACTGAAGAACAGGTTGGGGAGAAGTTCAGGAAATTTGGTGCTATCAGGCCTGGTGGTATTCAAGTTCGAAGTCAGGTTAGTTGAAACTTGCAGGTTTGGTTTCTCTAATCATTTGTGTTGACAATTCCACCATGTTTCTGCAGCCTGATCAGTTCTGCTTTGGCTTCGTTGAATTTGAGTCTCGGGAATCCATGCTAGCAGCACTTGAGGTTTGTTGCTCGGAGTGTTGACCTCAGTTCATAGTATACTTCATAAGTTAGTTAATTAGCTATCGCCAATTTTGGCTTCATTATGCTAGAATTCTATCTGCTGTCTTGGTGGGCTGGGTTCTATTATAATTCTATTTAGCTGAAGCACATTGATTCATGTAGTTACAAGAGGGGTCAAATTTAGTTTTTCCTCCTTGTACAGCATGGTGTAAACATCTGAATATCTTTTTTTAACTAATCTTCAAAAAAAAAAACTGTAGGCATCTCCAATTTCTTTTGGCTCGAAAGAATCTGTTGTTGAGAAGAAACGGACCACAACACGAGGTGAGCAGGTTATAGGATGCATGTAGAGAGAATCTAATATATGTGAATGGTACAGATCCAATCAATTTGCCATTAGCTGTCTGGTATTGCTGCTTCCCAACACATTTCTTTTAGCATCCACACGGGCGGCCTTTTTGTGGTTATTGCGCTTTGCATCCTTGTATGACATTTCACTGAAACAAAGTTCAGAGTTCAACATCTTTTGCTGCTGGCCATTTTGTTGATTTGTCATCTCGCTTCTTGCATGAATTGATATGCCAATTTTTCCTTATGTCTTCTCATTTTCAGTTGTTAATGGTGTCACCCATGCTGAAAACAATGGCATTGCTCGGGGTGGTCGGTTCCAGCAAGACAGGGGTGTGTACCGTGGGGACAACTTCAGGGGGCGAGAAGCAGGATTTGTGAACAATGGTAACTACCGTGATGGTGATAACACGAGGAACAGATTCAGAAATCAGAACGAATACTCAGGTCGTGGTCGAGGACCACAGGGGAATGGTTACCGTCAGAATGGTAGCGGTTACCATCAAAATGGCAATGGATACCATCATAACGGTAATGGATACCATCAGAACGGGAACAGATACAATCAGAACAGGAATGGATACCATCAGAACGGAGATGACTACTATCAGGACGGCAATGGATACCACCGGCAGAATGGGACAGGATACTTTCATAAGAATGGGAATGGCTATCATCAGGAGCGCGCCTTCCACAATGGGAATGGAAATGGGCGGTCCGCCCGCTTCAATGGACCCAGGCAAACACCGGTTCAAGCATAGGGGTGTTTTTTTTTGAATCCAACAAAGTAGAAAATTAGTTGCTATCCCCCCTCAAATAGAAATCTTTCTCAATCCTTGGAACACCTTAATTATCCTTGTTCTTTGCACCCTGTTCGGCTGCGGCAAAGCTCAGTCTCAGCCCTCGTTTTGCCTCGATGCTTTTCCTGACTAGTTGGCATGTTGAAGATATACTTGGTGACACCAGGAAGTGTAATTTTTGAAAGGTTGGAGCTAACCTGCTAGGTTCATGTGGAGTGCTATCTAGATAGTATTTAGTATTTATGGCTGTTGCAGATGGATGAAAGATCTGGGTTTCCTTGTGAGGTGTTGCTTATCTTGGTGATTCCGTAGCGTACATCTGAACGGCTTCATGCGCCTTTCGTTTGCTGGTGCTTGAACTGGCCTAGCTGTCAGAATAAAGCAAGAAAAGGTTGAGAAAGTGTTGATTCCAAGCAACGCACAGGTATTTTGCTACAGTTAACAATTATATAACATATTTATGCAAAGCATTATTATAACAGTATTACCATTCATGGGAATTTTTTTAAAGTTGAATTCTTTAATTCAGTTCAAAATCTATTTACCCATTTCAACCTGCTCAAATCAGTGAAAAACCGCACGGTTTTTGTGGCATTTTGAAGCCCGCATGTAACAAGAAAGCAACACACTGACCTAAACAACAAAGTAGAGTCTAGTCTCCGGGGCACGCCGTTCAGCCCTCAAGCCTCAGGTGGCTAGGTTTTGTGTATCCTTGGAATCAAGCCAAAATTTTGTTCTTACGAAATTCGGGAGAGTAAATCAAGGTGCAATATTCATATGGACGCGACTAGGTGTAAACGTCGGACGTTGCTCCGCGCCGGCCGATCCGTCCGTCCCTGGAACATGGAATGCAAAAAATCAAAAAATTAGACGTCCCTCCTCTTCTAGCTGCAGCACTCTCCTTTTGGATCCTCTGATTTTACTGTCTCTCTGACTTGACATGTGGATCCCATAAGCAGTGGGCCCATATTCCCATAAGCAGTGGGCCCATATGTCAGTGACCCAGTCAGAGGGCGGTCGACGTCAGTGCTCCAGCACTCCTAGCTACTCCCATCTCTCTCCTGCCATACACTTTATTAGCAATATTTAAACTATTTTTCTCTCAAATTATTTATCTGATTTACGATCTAATTATACCATTATATTTGTTACAATTAAATCTTTATAACGAGATCTCACATAATTATATTTTGATAAAAAAATAAATGAAACATTTTTATAACATACATGAAACATCTTGATTGAAACATTTTATAATATACATGAAACATTGTAAAAAATATTTGATAAAACATCCAAAGAACACTACGTGCAATAATTACAAATAAAGTAGAGAAACATCAGATAATACTAATTGCAACATCTAAAAACACCACCTGTAACATTCACAAATGAAACCAGTGAAACATCAGAAAATACTTCAGAAAAATTCATTGGAGCACGAAAACTCCATGCGCAACATTCAGAAAAATACACTAGAGTACGAAAACTTTAAACATGCAACATAATCAAATTCTAGATGAAACATTTGCTTCTTGCATTTGAAACATCGAATTTTAACGACCGAAACATTTAAAATTTTTTCATCGGAATATAATGATGTGAGTAGTTATTGAAAAGATTTATTTATGATGAATACAACTGTATAAACAGATCTTAAATAGGATAAATAATTTAGGAGAAAAGATCATTTAAATCATGCTAAAAGGAGCTTTTTTTCATGCATACAACATACATTCCTATACTATCCCAACGAGAGAGTAATGAAGGGAGAGAGAGGGCATAAGTACAAGCGGGTATGTACAGGTGGGTACATTTAGCTAGTTGTGTACAACATTTTGCAAACAAACTAATAAAACATCAGAAAATACTTATTGAAACATCTAAATAAAATTATGTGCAACATTCAAAAAATCCAATGCAACACCAAAACCCTCCAAAAAAAATTATTAGAATATAATCATGTAAGATTTTGTTATAAAGAGTTAATTACAATTAATACAATAGTTCAATCGAATCATAGATCGAATAAGTAATTTAGCAGAAAAATATTTTTAAAAACCGGTTGTCGGCGAAACGGGACTGGGGGTCCCCACAGTCGCGGGGACGCGTGGATCCTCTGCCGCGTCAGCTTCCCCGGGGGCTATATTCTGCACCGGCAACGAGCGGCTACCGCCTTCCTCCGGCCAAGTACCGGGGGGCCCGAGGACCGTGATCACCCCCGGCACCCGGGGCCTCGGTTCCGGTTCCGGGAGCCACTTCCCGTGCCCAGGACCCGGCGCCCGGTCCTGGGCGCCGCTTCCCGTGCCCGGGCCTCGCCTCTCGATTCCGGGACCCGGGCACGAGCCTGACTCAAGTGCATCGGCTCTCCAACCACCCACATTGATGACGATGCGACGAGGCGTGACGCGCCTGGCTTTCGTGGGCCTGCTTCCTGTGCTGTCGGAAACCTTTTGACTATGCAGGCTCCTTTCACTGTGTAGTCAGAACCTTTTGACTATGCAGGCCCCTTTTTCCACGCAGCAGAGGCGTGCGCCGTCACGTCTCCCCGCTCCATCAACCCAGACGACCAGACGCTCCGTCACATCCCATCACATCCTCACGTCCCGAAGACTAGGCCGCCCGCAGCCGACCTACCCTGGCGTGGGCGTAGCAGGTGGCAGCAGGCGGAGACGTGCGACAAGACAGTGTTTTCTCTCTCTCTCTCATGCCAGGCACTGTGGATTCCCCTTGTGGATGATAAAAGGAGGATCCATGCCTCAGGCTGGGGGGACACACACTGAACTAAGGACCTCTAACTCTCGGCTCTCTGCTCCCGAGCTCACTCTCTAGCTACTGTTCTTCTTCCTCAGCTCCGGCAAGCGGGCTGAGCTCACCTTGTAACAGTCATACTACATTCATTTCCACATAGCATATACACAGGAGTAGGGTATTACGCCTCCGAGTGGCCCGAACCTGTCTAAATCCTCCTGTCCCTTGTGTGCCATCCTTTCTTCCATCGTTCGACCCTTCTTCCACCGGACGCCTCGTACGCCTGAGAACCACTCCCCTAGCCGAACCTCAAAGGGGGGTCTCCAGACTTTCCGCCGTCGAGGTTTCATCCTCCGACACCGGTAAAAAATTACACATGCATGCAAGATAGAACAAGAGAGAGCTATTGCAGAGAGAGAGAGCACATGCTAGACTTAGGCGTTCGATCTTTTGGTAGCAATCTGATGCTCGGACTGAATCATTTCCCTATTCATACTTGTTTCTTATCTGCAGTAATCCCAAATCTCCACCTAAATTGATATGATATGGTCCGTGAATAACATATCGGACGACTAGGGCAATGTACTTTTCAGCTGCTAGATTATCATGGGCATGCTTTTCAAGCTGCTAAACTGTGTGCTTTATGAAAACAAAACTTGCTATATGGAAGTTTCTTAGAAATTCAAATAATTATTTTTTTTCAAGTTTGTACTCTCTTCGTCCTAAAATATAGCGATCTTTAGTTTCAAATTTTGTCTCAAATATAACTACTCGACATGTAAAAAGTGACTTTTATCCTATTACTGTCACACCCTAAAAATCGGCTTAATTAAAAATTATTTTTGGGTAAATGGAAATGCAAGAATACACTGAAAAATTTTGTCAATGAAGGTGTTTAAATAAAATTTTGAAATTTCCAATATTAAAAATGCCAAGTTGAAATTTTAAATAAATGCTTGGATGCTTTTATATTTCTAGGGTTTTATCGGAATATTTTAAGCGTTTAAGTATTTATAATAATAAATTCTTCGTGTTTCGTGGTGGTATTTACTTCTAGTAAATTTCCTATGATTTAATAAACTCTCTAAAATTTTCTCGGAATTTTTAGGGCTCCAGAATTAATTTTAATGTAATAAAGATCATTTCAGTAATTAAATAAATATAAAATAAAATCCATGTCTTTTTCCCTGTTCTCAACTCCCAAAATGTCCTCCAGTTTTCCCAAATTACTGATTCCGTAAATATTCTCGATTTTTTCCTAATTCTGTAATATTCCTGATAATTCCTTCTAATATTCTAGGAATTCTCAAAATATTCTTATACTTGGAGAGTTCCAAAAATTCCGTTGATCTCCCCGATTCTAAGGAAATATTTTGATTCCAAAAGTGTTTCGACACTTTCGAGTTTCCATATATGTATATATATACCAACGTCCGCGATATTCCGGAATTCCGAACGTCTCCTAAAATCACAATACTCCTATTTATTCCTTGGAATAATTCTAAAACTCAATTTCTAAAATTTTGGAAATTTCCAAAAAAGAACTTCTCTTTTTCCTTCTCTTTCTCCTCTTTTTCTTTTTCTCTTTTTCCCCTTCTTTCTTCTTTTTCCTCTTTTCTTCATTCTTCTCCTTCTTCCTCCTGCCTCCTCTTCATTCCTCTCTCCCTGCGGCTCCATCCAGTGCCTGGCCCCGGGTTGCCTGGGGCGCATTCCTCTCCCCTCGGCCTGTGTCCCTCCTGGGCTCGGCCCACCGCCACCGCTGCTGCCTGGCTTGGCCTAGCCCAGACTCCGCTGCCGCGCCTCCCGAAACCGGCGCCGCCTAAATCGCCGAGCCATCCTCCCGGACTTTCCCTCTCTCTCCCTATAAAGGGCCACAGCGCCGCCGCCCCCTGGTGCCCTAGATCGTGTCGCCTCCCCTGCTATAGCCGTTGCCCCACGCCTGTGCGCTGTGACACCACGCCCTAAACCGCCGCCGTCCTGCTCTGCTCCTGCCGGCACCGCTGCTCTGCTTCCAGTGCTGCCACTTGCAGGCCGCCGCCGCTATCCAACGCCGCCTCCACCGGGTAGCCGCCGCCGTCATTGCCCCTGTGGCCGAAGCCCGCCGCTGGTGAGTCCCTGCCACGACTTCTTCCCTGGCATCTCTACGCCGGAGCCGCCTCTCTCCTCATCCTGTGTCACCGTTGCTGTCGCACCGGGGTGTCGTCGTCATCGTTGTCGTCATCGTCGCCGCGCTGTGCCGCTCGAGAGTCGCCACGCCGGCCGCTGACGCCGTTGCGCCGTCGGGCTTTCCTCTCTGCCCACGGTGACCAAGCCCCGCTGTGCCCTGGCCACCTCTGGCGAGCTAGCTTGCCTCGATGTCACCACCATGTGGGCCCCTCCGACGCCCCTCCGCACCGATTGACACACGGGCCCCGCCGGCTTGCCCGTTCTAGAGAATGACGGGTGGGCCCTACCTAAATAGTCCTAGGAAAAACACAGCGTTTCAAAGCCCTAGATCCATCCTCAGATCTTCATTAAACCCCAGCCGTCCGGTCTCCAGAGATAGAATCCGAACTGTTGGGTCTCCTGTAAATCCTATGATAAAATCCAAGCCGTCCATCTCGTTCAAATCAAATCTCGATCATTGGATCCTCATAACCCTAGATCTGTGCCATGTCAGCAGTGCCACCTCAGCCAAAAAAGCCACCCCATCCCCACATGTCGCCAAGTCATCAGTCCACCACCACCCTGATTTTTTAGTCCATAGATCTAGTCCACATGGACCTAGCCACTGATAGTGGGTCCCACCCCAATTTCCTATAAAAAATAATCCCTTTATTAATTAATTTCCAAAAGAATATTCCAGAGAATATTCTTTCTCCTTTTCTTTTCGGATTTACTCTGAATTTAAACTTTCGGAGGCCGTATCTTTTCCATTCGAACTCTAATTCGACCCGTTCTTCTTCCTAAATTCATCTAAAATCATGATATACTTGTTTATGTATTGGTTATTTGGAGTTTCTTAGGTATTTTCCTCGTTTTACATGTAGTCTGCTGTTTTTGTCGTTTCGGAGAAACGCGGAGATTGCGGAAGAGTTCGGAAGAGCGATTGAAGACTTTTGTGATTGCAAGGCAAGTCACACGACAATCTCCTTGAGCATATTGATCCCATCTGTGAAAGCTATTTTATTTTAACGTTATTGCATGCAATATTTTAGAATGACATAATTACGGGTATTTATAATTATCCAATATTCCTTGATAATTATGGCCACTCTGATGTTGATATTTGTACCTTGATACCTTGGGTAATTAATATTGACTAACTGGATGTTAAATTAATTATTTAGCTAGATTGTTTAGGATTTGCTTGGTCAGTGCATAGAAACTGTAGCATCATTTTATGTGGGGAAACTATTCAAATATCAATGATTCATTAATGTTAAATGGCTATATTTTTCACGACAGTTGGTCATGGTTGGTTAATTAATTATGTCAACTAAAACTTGACTGAATGGTGGGTTGTGAGCACCAAGGTTGTAAATGTTGCTAGCGGTGCTTATGACAGCTAAGGACCAGTTTGCGGACTACTTGTTGCGAAGCATTTACCGTACTAACCACAAGCCAGAATAGGCAACGGCTGGATCCATAGTGTAGCGAGTCAACAGGAGGCACCAGGGCGTGTTTGTGGCTGTATCAATAAGACCACCATGGCTGTGCCAATAAGTTCATGTTTCTGGCGTTGAACCGTCTTCCTTTTAGGCACCTTATCAGTTTCTGCCAGAGACTGGTGGTTCAGCGGGTGGCTTTTCTGTTGGACGAGTTGCATGAAAAGTCTTATCACGGTTTCCCTCTTTGCAGTACCATGGTGGTATTTCGGGGCATGGTGACACGTGCAGAATCGTATCTTATGGATAAAGTTGTACACCTCTGACCAGAGTAGAACTATTTGAATTGCCGTGTCCGCAGTTAATGGGCGGGTCTAGCAATGTTTTCTGTGATTAGTCTCACACTGCTCAACAATGATGATAATTTGATAGCTCTAGTTTGGAGTGTTATGGTTATGGGCCTGAACTGAGTTGAAGCGCTGTTTAGTGGTTAGTTTAATATTGATTAATAATTAAACTATACTGTTTTTCAATGTTTTTAAATGCAAATATTTTAAATGTTGATTTATGCAAATAAACCATATTGTTCCTTTTCTTTGGAACCATGTTGCATTATTTTGCATTTCCATGTGTGGCTTGTTAAGTACGATGGGTAGTACTCAGTCTTGCAATATTGTAATCATCAGAGTGAAGCTTTGCAAGGAGGAGAAGTTTGGTATTTAGCTTATACCCCAGTTGAGCTGCCTGTGGCTTGGTGCTGCTTTGCTAGTTACCGTTCCACTGCAGTTTTCTTCTGTGTGAGGACTAAGTGCCTCTTTTGTAAGTATTTATCGTTATTTCGTTTTTTGTTATGTTTATCAAATTATCGATTTGTGTACCTCGGCTAATTTCTGGACGAGGGTTTATTGCACAAATTAGCTTTGGAAATTTCGGTGAATTTCTAGGCGTGACAAGTTGGTATCAGAGAAAAACTTGACTGTAGGATAAGCTAAACGGTTAAGCCTTTAAGGACATGTTTGCAAAATAAAACCGTATTTGCGAAAATCTTCTTGCTCTCTCATCTATGTTGGATTTCTCTCTCCTTACTCCTAATTAGAGGCAACAGAAGAAGGGCCACTAATTTAAACTTTCAACTTTGTTTAGATGGCCAACAGAGAAAGAGTGTATCTTGGAGATAGTGGTTTCTCAGCAGAGCTTCGCCGCATGGCTGCTGAAATCAGATATGAGACTTTGCCAGTGTACCACCACACAATTGCCAACAAAGGTACGGATTTCTGCTGCAAGATCACGGTGACTCTCGACTCTAACCGAGAAGATCTTCCTCGACTCGTCTTCACCACTGAAGCCGATTATTTCCTATCCGCTCGAGAAGAAGTATCTTATGAAGCCTTGTGCCAGCTCCGTCATCACTTTAACACTGCTCTAGCAAATACGGTGTACCGTTATCATCTCTCTCATAGTTGGTCAGGTCTGCAGAACGGTTGTGAGAATACCTGGTGTCGGAGGATGAAACCTCGACGGCGGGAAGTCAGGAGACCCCCCTTTGAGATTCGGCCAGGGGAGTAGTTCTCAGGCGAAGTCGGTGTCAGGTGTAGAAGAAAGATAGGCGAAGAAGACGTAGAAGAGGCGGGGTTCGGACCGTCCGAAGCTAGTCCGGACCATCCGAACCGTGGTGAAGCAGAAGGGTCCGAACCGTCCGATGCGGGTCCGGACCGTCCGAAGCGTAGTAAACGCGCAGGGCGCTGGGGAAGACGATGAACAGAGGCGCACAGAGGAGACGGGAGGATTTATACAGGTTCGGGCCGCCGGAGCGTAAAACCCTACTCCTGTGTGTATGCTATGTGGAGATGAATGTGGTTTGCTATGTTACAAGGTGAGCTCAGCACGCGGCCGGAGCCGGAGAACAAGAGCAGTGGTTAGAGAGTGAGCTCGGGGGTGCAGAGCAGAGGGTTAGAGGACGGGGAAGCCTCCTCCCTTCGGCCTTGGCTTGGTCCTCCTTTTATAGAGCAAGGAGATTGCACAGTGCCAAGATACATGCTGATAGGGAGAGAGAGCTACATGAGAGAGCAGGTATGGCTTGTCTTATTGCTGTCTTGTCGCCGTCTTGACTAGCGTGTCCGCCTGCTGCCGCCTGCTGGACCAGTCCGCCTGCCGAACCCACGCCGGAGTCGGTATACGGCGGGCTTCGGTGGAGTCGTGAGGACGCGACGGGATGTGACGGGGCACGCTGCCGAAGTCAAGCATCTCTGACTGCTTGACTTCGGCGCACGCCCTTGCCACCAAAGTCAAAAGGCCTCTGACAGCAGTCAGGTGTCCACGGGGGGTCGTCCTGAGACACTTACGCGTGGCGGAGCGGACGACAGGGGCAACGTGCCCCGTCGCCTCATCATTAATGCTGATATTTGGAGAGCTGGTCCATCGATCCTGCCGGAGACCGACATATGGGCCCCGGGCAGGAAGTGAGACGATAGCACCCGGAGGCAAGGTACGGGCCCGAGGCCAACGATGCCTCGGGGCCGAATCCGGTAGGGACGGTGCCCCGGGGACGAGCCCGGGGCCGATAGGATCAGCGCCCCGGGGACGTACCCGGGGCCAGAGGCAAGGGCGCCCGGGGTCGTGCCCGGGCCGATTGGCGCGGTGCCCCGGGAACGTGCCCGGGGCCGAAGGTGAGGGCGCCCCGGGGACGTGCCCGGGGCCGAAGGCAAGGGCGCCCCGGGGTCGTGCCCGGGGCCGGTTGGCGCGGCGCCCCGGGGACGTGCCCTGGGCCGAAGGTGAGGGCGCACCGGGGACGTGCCCGGGGCCGAAGGCAAGGGCGCCCCGGGTCGTGCCCGGGGCCGATTGGCGCGGCGCCCCGGGACCGAAGGCAAGATGGCCCCAGGGAACTGACTTGGCCGATGACCCACGCGTCCCCAGGGTACGTGGGACCCCCTATCCCATTTCACCGACAGTGGCCCCTGGCCCTGTTGCTCGACCGGAACCGCTCCGGGCAGGAACGGGGCCACGTCTTTGAAGAAATGAGGGGACGCTGGGTCCGCCTGGTTCATCTTGAGCTGGTGGAGCTTGACGTCTTTGTTGCCTTAGACAGGATACATGCCCGGGACCCGGGCTGAAAACATGGAACGAGTGTTGAGGCAGGCCGGCGGCAGTGGTCGTGATGGTGATGCGGCAGCTTGCCGCCCGTACTGTCGCCAGCGAATTCTTCGTGGCGACCGCTGGTCGGAGACGGTGGCAGGAATGAGGCACGCCGTCAGCTTGGAGGCCGCCACCAACTCCGCCGCCGATGAGTTCTCCCGTGCCTGGCCCGAGATGGAGGCGCGGGAGAAGGAAGCACTCTCCCGGGGAGAACGCGTTCGGGCCCAGGAGGCTGGGCTCGCGTCCCGGGGGCGTGAGTTCGGCATTCGCGAGGAGGTCGCGGTTGTTCGCGAGGAGGTCGCGGGAGGCCGTGGTCGAATCCGCTGCCCCGGAGGCAGGGTTCTTCGACCGCGGCGAACATCTTGTAGAGCCGATGCCTGACGAAGAGGTTGAGGAGGACGTCGGTTTCCTTCAGACGCCATACGCGGGCGCCTTCGGGGCCCGGGGGCCCTCCATGCCCCCGGGCGCTCCTCTTCCGACGTCGCCCGGGGTCCGGTCAGAGGTACGCCGATGACTGTCCTCCGAACAATCAGGGCCTCGCTTGTGCTTGCGTCCCGGGTTTGCCTGTCTTGTACAAAGAGAGACATTTGTATATGTATATGATCATGTTTATATTTTCGTACCTTGGTTTATTGTGTTGTTCGGAGGTTGCTGGTATTCGGGGCCTCGTGTCCGGGAGCGCCGGATACCGGGCGCGATCTTGACAGCGGGAGCCAGCAGTTGTGAACAACCGCCGGGCCCGAGGCCCTTAGCCGGGCCCTGGCACAGCCGCTTGCCCCGGGAGCTTGGTCCCCAGGGGCAGCGATCGTGATGGTCTCCCACCCCGGGGACCTGGTCCCCGGGGCGCAAGCATCCGGACGCGGGCCTTCCGGAGCGATGAAGTCCATAGCTCCGGCCCCTTCCGTCTTGCGGATTTGGGGGCCTTCCGTGCCCCCGGGCGTCGCTGGCTGAGGGGGTGCAGCGAGGACAGCCCTTTGACTCACCGAGAGCCCTTCAGGGTCTGATCCTGACCGGGCTCGGGGTCCCCCGGCAGCGAAGTACCCGGCGCCTCGCCGGGGCCGGGTAGGAGCTGGGCAGGCCGAGCACCACGGCCGGTCCTGGAACCTAGGCTGTACATACAACGGGGGAAGAATACAGATTGAGCAATATGTAAAGGTGGATAAGGTAACGTATCTGGACATTTGCGGAGGGCGTCGTGGTACTGCGAACACGGTTCCGGGGCCGGGAGCGCCGCTCGCCCCCGGGAACGTCGAGTACCGGACCGACTCGCCGTGAACCGTCGTCGCACCCAGGTCCCCTTCGAGGGGCTTTGAGCAGCCGCCTGCCTCGGGTGCTCGGTCCGCGACGGCTGCGAGGGGCCCGGGGACGAGTCCGGCGGGACTGTCGAGTCCGTAGTTTCGACCCCTCCTGTCTTCTGGGTATGGGGGCCCTCCGTGCCCTCGGGCGCCCGTGGCCCTGGGAGCGCCGCGAGGCCGCGGGAACAAGTTTGACCGGAGACGGGGCTGCCAGGCAGCGAAACGCCTGGCCCCTTGGCGGCTGCCGGGGGAGAGCTGGCCAGGTCGGGCGCCGCAGCTCGCCCCGGGGACCTAGGCTGTCCGTACAATGGGGCAAGCATAAAGAATAAGCAATATGTAAAGTCGGGTAAGGTCGCATATCTGGATGTTGTAAGCGGCAGTGTGGCTTCGCGAGCACGATCCCGGGGCCGGGAGCGTTGATCGCCCCCGAGAGCGCCGAGCATCGGGCCGATCCACCGTGATCCGCCGTGGCGCCCAGGTCCCCGGGAGCTCGGCCCCAAGGGGCCGCGGGCGTCCGAGCGCAAGCCTTGCGGGGTTGGTTCAGTCTGTAGGCTCGGTCCCTTCCGTCTTCTGGATTCGGGGATCCTCTGTGCCCCCGGGCCCGGTTGGCCTAGGGAGCACAGCGATGCCGCGACGACAGGCTCTACATGATGAACCGTGAGAGCACTTGGCTCGCCCCCTTGTCCATTTCATGCTGCGAGCCATTGCATCTACCACCTCCTGGGGGCCTCTTCGCGGTTGCGACCGAGTGGAGGAAAGGATTGCGCATAAGGAATCTGCCCCCTAGCAGCGGAAAAAACCGAGCCCGAAGCCAACCAGAGCGGGACACCGTAAGCCGGGGCTTAGACGATGTCCAGGGTTTAGCAGATGGGATACGGTAGCTCGCTGGTAGGGAACAGATGCTTAGGCGCAACACCTAGCCACCGCACGGGTGCGACCCGATTATGCCCCCAGGGGGGAGATCGCCACGATAGCGACATAAGGAAGGATAAGGGCACGAGCCCGGAAACGATAATAAAATTATTACTATGGAAAGCGAATACACATGGGGCCCGGCCTCGGTCAGCGCTGAAGTTTAGAGGCACTCACAGGATGTGTTTTCTGATAAGATTTGTGAAGATGCTCCCAGGCTTACCGAGCTCGGTTGGGAAGTCCCGATCACCAGGGAGGGGCCTTCCCGTGGGGGGAAGATTTCATTCCGATCCGTACGAAAATACGGCGGAGATTCAAACCCCCAACCCGAGGCGACCGGACCCGAACCTTACGCTAAAGATAGCGCTTGAGGCCCTGCTGGTAACGAGCGACGCGGAGCGAAGCGCGCCACCTTCGTTCCTCGAGGAAGTCGAGGTTGCCGAGCTGCATATTTGTCGTAGTTGATGTTTGTCGATGTAGCGCTGTACCCGAGAGCCGAAGGAGAGGTCTGGCGACAGAAAGGCTTCGGCCCGGTACACCAGGAAGAAACGGGGTCTCCCCGGGCGCCCAGCTTGGTGTGGTATGAACCGTCCCCAGAACCGCCGGGGAAAGGTCTACTCTACACATAGGGAACTGTGAGAGCGTCCGGCTCGTTCCCTTGTCCATCCCATGTTACGAACCCAACACATGGGAAACGACGAAAGGAATGAAACCGGGAAGGATATTAAAAACTTTGCGTATGTAAAGTGTATATACATGGGGCCCCGGCCAGCACTGAGTTTCCGGAGAAGTCCGGCGCTGGCCCGGGTTCACCGTAACTTACAGGTCGTTTATACAGATAGATTTGTGAAAATACTTGATGTGCCTAGGGATGGAGCTCGGACTCGCTTCCCTCGCGAGCTCGAGACCGGCATGTGCTCGGGCCCGGGGGCCCCGACTATCATGCGGAGGATGTGTTCGGGACCCGGGGGCCCCGGACTGGAATACGTTTTTGATGTAAGCCGGGTTCCGGAGGCCCGGGCTTGAAATATGGAATGTGAGACGGCCTTCCGGATGCATTCTCGCCGGAGCGGTGCTGTCCGGGCTCCGCGCCCTACTCCGGGTGTCGTGTTCCTAGGCTTGCACTCGCCTTGGCGAGGCCGCCCTGGTTCGGCTCCTCGGTGTCGGGCCCGGGGCACGGATTCGGGAATCCGTGCCTCGGCTCAAATATGTGCCCGGGACCCAGGGGGCCCCGGACTGGAATAAGATTCGATATGTATTGTCAACATGTGCCCGGGCACGAGGTCGGGGCAAGGACATGGACCATATCGGGACGACTTCCCCGGACCCGCCCTTGCCGAGGCAACGCGGTCCGGGTACTAGCTCCCTGTTGAAGCTGTTTCGGCTCGGGAGCGGGCATCGGACCGTCCGCCTAAGGGTTGGACCGTCCGAGGCGCGATGACCTGACCGTCCGCCGAGGGGACGGACCGTCCGAATCGCCTCGGCCGCGCTTGGCCTGCTGCTGGTTCTGCCGGGACTCGAGTTTAGCTCCCTCGGGCTCAGGCCCTTGAGAGGGAGCGAGCTCTCCGTGACCGGACCGGGGGGAAACATGCACCCGGGGGCCAGGGGCTCGACCGGGGCTAGATACGCGCGCCCGGGAGCTAAGCTCCGACCGGGGCTAAGTACGCGCCCGGGAGCCAAGCTTCGACCAGGGCTATTTACGCACCAGGGAGCTAAGCTCCGACCGGGGCTATTTATGAGCCCGGGGGCCAGGGGCTCCTACCGCACGGGCTCAGGTCCCTTGAGAGGGAGCGAGCTCTTGACACCGGGAGAAGACCCTCAACCGGGAGCGGCCTGCCCGGACTCGTGCTCGATAGGGCGGCGTGGTCCGGACTATCACGCCGGGACCCGGAGGCCCCGGACTAAGTCGGGACGAACCGCCCGGACTCGCCACCGCGTCCGATGGAGTCTGGGCAGTCGTACCCTATGTGCGCCTGGGCCCGGAGGCCCCGGACTGAGTCGGGACGAACCGCCCGGATTTGCCATCGCGTCCGATGGAGCCCGGGCAGTTGTACCCTATGACAAGGGAAAGGGGAAGGCTTCCTCTAATAAAGGGGGAGAGGAGAGATTTCCATTAAACCAAAAGGAGCTCTGTGCGAGGCTAAATGTGAGCCCGGGAGCCAGGGGCTCCGACTGTGGCTATTTGCGCGCGCCCGGGAGCTAAGCTCCGACCGGGGCTAAGGACGCGCTCGGGAGCTAAGCTCCGACCGGGGCTATTTATGAGCCCGGGAGCCAGGGGCTCGACCGCACGGGCTCAGGTCCCTTGAGAGGGGGCGAGCTCGGGCCCGCTATTGCTCCTGGATGACCTTTGTAGGAAACAAGCCACAATTTGGATATGAAATTTTAAATGGTACCTACGTAAAGGTTGCAAGAACTGCTTTCCCTTATGGAAGCTAGTGTTTGGGTATATGCCTGCAAGATGGAGCTAAGACTTAAGCAGATCTAGGAAGGCTCAAGTAATAAGTGGTCAGTTCAAGATTATTTTACGACCGATTCTCAAAAGACAAAGCAGTCGGTTAGCAAGACGGATAGAATAGGATGTAGAATAGGAAGAGACAAGTCAAGCCAGGACTGATGGATTATCCTCGTCGTGCTAACTTTCTGAGGAGAACCCTACTCGCCACAATCAAGACGACAGAAACAGCGTTGGGATATGGATAATTTCTAGAGACGGTGTCTGAAGCCATAATGCCAGTCATCACAGAGACGCATCAACAACGCCGCTGTTATAGAAGTCAACACAGTAAAGTCATGACAAGTCGGTAACACCAAAAGTTGGAAGAAGAGAAGACATACCTAAATCTGGATGGAGTTAGTGAAAACCAGTTTATGTCGATGGAGTTAGTGAAAGCCAATTTAAGTTGATAGAGTTAGTAAAAGCCAGTTTATATTAGTAAAAGTAAGTCTGACCAAGTTATTATCTTCAAGGATAATATCAACTGCCGCCACAATCAAGTCTGTCTACATTGACAGATAGTATCTAAGACAAAAGCATAAAGGACAGAAGCCAAAGACGAAAGGGATAATAGTTAATATTTAATTAATCAATTAGTCATATACTAATTGAGTGTTTTGTTTGGTAATCCAAGGGACTAATCTTCCAAAATTCCTAAACGAACGCTGCCTAAAATGAACCCCCGGGCCCAGCTTTCTGCAGTGGGCGCGGGGGAAGAGCCCGACGACGCCCATACAATTGGGCCTTGCACTCGGCCAGATTTGCCAATTAGGCCCACGAGAATCCTTTGGTCGGATCGCTCTCATTGCTAGCGACCCATTTCTTGTGAGCCAAAATGAGCCCATTCCTCTGCCGCGGTAGTTAGGGCGACTGGGCGAGTCGTGAGGCGGTCCGTACTGTTGGGCCCAATAAGCAGAAACGGCCCAACCACGACGCGAAGCTCTCGTACTCGTGGCCGGTTTGTTTGATACTGGCTGGGAAGATTTCTGTACAATTTGTTTTTCCAAAATATACTTTTGAAATTCTTTTAAAAAATAGTATTTTCTTGAAAAATAGTGAGAAAAATAGTATATTTTGAAATTTAATTCGATTTCGATACAAGCTAGTTCGTACTATCTCCGTTTCGTTTCATATTATAAGACGTTTTGATTTTTTTCTTAACTAAACTTTTTTTTAGTTTGATCAAGTTTATAGAAAAGGTTACTAACATTTTTAACATAAAACTAATATATCATCAATATATATTCAATCATAAATTAAATAAAACTAATTTAGTATTGTAGATGTTGTTATATTTTTTTATAAATTTAATTAAACTTAAAAAAATAATAATAAAGTTAAAAATTCTTGTAGTACGAAAGAAAGAGATTACTTGCAATGATGCAATTGATCACCAAACCACGATCGATCCACCTAAAATGTGTTTACCGCCAGTACTAATTAATCGCGTCAAATGCAGTAAACACGATGTTGCCAAACCTGACGAAATATCCAGCGGCAGTAGACAGCGGGTACACTTTTTGGCCACGTTCTTTTCAAACTGTAGCTAATAGATTATCGTGATCATGCTTTCTAGTCCACCAAACATGATAAAATTTTAAAAAAAACTTTGTATACAGAAGTCTCTTAACATATTTAAATAAACTTTTTCTTTTACTTTGTAATAGTTAATAATTAATTAATTAATTAATTATGTGTTAATAATCAGCCGCTGATTAGCCCCTTACGTTTCAACGTTTCAGTCTGGCTAATCACATCCGTGTACTTGCTGCTTGTGCTAGCACACTAGCCCAACGAGGCAACAACCTCCCAAAATGGGCCCTCTTATCACTTTCAGCTGCCATCCATGGCACAACACGTTACACCAAATAGTAGTAACATCACAGAAAGAAGAGCAACAATTACTATTACTTCCATTTCAAAATATAGCTATATTTAATATTTAAATTCATCTTAAATATAGCTAACTAGTATAGATAAAACATAAATTTTAGCCCTAATCTTTCTATCTTACCACTATCAATTTACATCACGCCAACCAAAACAAACACTTTAAGTTACTTTAATAAAAATATTTGAGACATTTTACATTAATACTTAATCTTTTTAAAAACTTTAAAAATAGCTATATTTTATATCGGACGGAGCAGTAACATCACCGAAAGAAGAGAGAAAAAATTCAGTGCTGGTTCGATCGATCGGCCCCCTTGGGGCGACACATGTTCCCAGTTCCGTGGCTACGTTACGTTCCATTCCATCATGCCTTGTCGAGATGCCTATCTATCTATCCTGAGCCGGATTCTCTCTGCCGGCCTCGTCCTAACACACGCGTGCAGCACTTGCATCTTTTTGCTTTTCATCTGCCTCCCGGACCTTTGAAACAGGTTATCGAGCGGATGATTATCGCGGATTATATGTCAACTACCGATATAAATTAGATATTTTAAGAAGTAATCTTAATAAATAATATAAAACAAGTGTTTAAACAATACAATAAAAAAAATATTTTAGAAAAACGTTTTCTAAAGCGTAAAATAAATAATTCGTTTCAATAATATAGCGAACAATCCGTTTCAATGTGAAACTTCTACTGCTAGTCCGTATCACAATTAAAAAGCTCGTTCATAGTGCTTTGGGTGCACCGTCTCAACTCTCCATCAAGGTAGGACTTAGTTTGTGGTTCACCTACCATCAACGACCTTCAAGAAAGGAGTAATTGATCGTGCGCCTGCCTACCAACATTCAAAACTGGTGTTCAAAAAGAAACCCTTCAAATTTTGGTGCGTGCAAAACAGCAAAACCATGGTATGTTCAGAAGACATTTCAGGACAGAGCTCAGGTTTGCTCTTTCATTTTTTGTCTTTACATGCCTTGTTTCTTTCCTGTATATATGAACCTTTCCTTTGTACTAAAGAGGACTGAAAAAGTTGCAAAGCAAACCGAACCCCAAAATTTGTAGAACAACATTGGATCCAAACAAATATGATTGAAATTGCTTTATACGAACTATTATCTTTGCAATGTTACCATATAAGAAGTTGCCATTTTGAATTTTATAATTCGTTCAGCCGTTTTTTTCATTGGGTTTATCACTTGATTTTCACTTTTGGACCGTCAAAAGTAAGGGCATGTTTGAAGCAAGGAATGACAAATGCAGGAATAAAAGAGTGTAAAATTAAAAATTAAAGAATTCAAAACACTAGAAAGTGAAACATGAGTTGTTTGGATTACTGGAAAAAGATAGGAGAGAGATAGAGAGAGTGATGCAAGATGGAGTGAAGGAAAAATTTCTTTAGTTTTGGTTGGATGTTTTATTTCCTGCAAAAGTGGAGGAATTGTTCCCATTCCAAAGGTTTGGAACAATTCACTTCCTTTGAACCAAACAAGCTCATGGGAAAAAATTCCAAAGGAACACAAACCTCACAAGTCCTTTGAAAATCTCACGATCCAAACAGAGCCCAATGGTATAAATTTTATTTTAAATTATTTTTTCAATCACATAACTTTACTTTGTCTTACAAACCTCAGCCGGAAACACCCCATTGGCTAATGTTTCAACCACTGATAAATTGCATATTCTCATTGGTGTCTCTGTTCATCCTGCCATATCTTCCATTTGGGATCCTACGATGCTACACTGACTATATTTAACTCCTACACACAAAATTAATCACTGCACATGCCCAATTGCAAATATTATAGTCGCTCCAGGTGCATGCACTGCACGGAGGCCGAGCAATTCGACGCCAATTTGGCGTCGTGGAGGGCACTGAATAGTGGCTCATTGGATAACATAAATTACCCCCACCCTGCATGCATCTAATCGTTCAGCTTGAGATAGCGGTCGGAGCAGCTGATGGCTACTACATGTTTGTCGTTTTTGTTCATCAAATTTTTTAAGTAAGTACGTATTTTATAAAAATTTTCTATATAAAAATATTTTAAAAATTAAATAGATCTATCTTTTAAGGTTTTTAATAGTCGATACTTAATTAATCATGTAGTAATGATTTTTTTATTTTATATGTAGCTTATAAGAAAAAAAACAATTTCAAATGCTGCCAGCTATACGGACCTACGGATCTTGGACATGATATGGTGGTGTGATGAGAAGGAGAGATGCAATAAATAGTTGTGTGTTTTGTGGCGATTTTTCTTGCGCAACTTGGCCAAGTTGGCAGGACCGATATGATCGACCGACCAGACCTTGTGCTGGGTGGTCAAGGAATGTGCACCGTCGACCTTTCCCTGCTTTTACACGTCCCATTGCTTGCTTCGTCCATCCCTCCCTAGCTTTCTCCCTTTTTATTCTTGTTCCACGGTCACATGTCATTTAAATATCGTAACGGTTTATATAATTTTAGGCCCCTTTTGACCAGAAGAAAAAACATAAAAAATTTATAGTATTTTATTTATGTAGGGACTTTTTCCTAAATATGTATTTGAAACAAAGGAATGTACAGGATTTGAATCCCATGAAATTTCTATAAAAAAATCTTATTCTATACAAGTTTTGAACAAAATTTAATATGAGGTCTAATCTCATAGAAAGTTTCCATGGTTGACAGCCCTTTAGCTAGTAAAGAGTACTTCTTCACGTGGATTAAGGGGAGAGAGAGAGGTGGAATAAATGGGAAATAATTGTGTTGATTAAGATAAAGCATATGGAGAAGTTACTATATTCTTGGATAAATTTTAAACCCTAAAAGTTACTATATTTGAAACGGGGAGTACTTTTTATCATTCGGTCTTGGTTTTTAGGCCGTTAATAATATATAAGGTGTGGCGAAAAAAGTTCTATTTTATTAGACAAATTTAATAAGGATAACACTTTTTGAGATAAATCTATGCATATAGTTTATATGCATCCGGTTTAGTTATATTTCTAGTAATAAATATTGATACTCCATAAAATATATCTATTTTTAGAGTTCTTCTGCAGAGATTAAAAGAAGTTGAAAAATACTAGATTGTCTTTATTAATTGTCCTGGTTAATTGGAGGTGGATGGGAGGTTTTTGAGATAAGAGGTATTTTGGATATTTCATCACTATCAATATCATGAATAGCTATATTTTATAACAGAATTTAAATACTAGAGGTAACTAATATATTAGGCCCAAGCGGTAGTACTTAACCGACATGTCGAGAACAAAGGAGCCTTCTTATTATTTAACAAAAATCAATCACCGATAATGTGATATGGACTGACTGGCAAGCGAATCGACAAGCGTAGGTCACTCTCGACTCTGTTGCGTTGCTGAATTAAAACTTCAGTTTTGATCCATCGGCAATATAATGTGGTTGATCATACAGTTCTTCTGGTAAGGTTGCAGCTATAGTTCAATCCGTGATCAGGTCCAACAGATCGGCGCAGCTAGATTGCCTCAACTAGAGCCACACAAACCAATCCCCCTCGTGTCAATATACATATACTTGCACATGCATGCCAAAGTCTAGCGTTTACATGCACATTTCTGTATAGTGTTTGAAGAGTACGTAGCTCGCACTAACTAACTAACCCAAGATCACGGTGTGTGGTCGACCGGTGCACACGCACGCAACAACGTGCAATGTGGCAGAACACGTCCATTGCAAACAATTAGACATGTACGTACGCCGGGTAGTCCTTTAGGCAGTATATATATCAAAAAATATAGGCACATCCGCACCCATACATATCCAAAAAGAATAAAAATAAGTATGGACCATATAGAACTTTTTTATTTTTAAAAATAAACCTTTGGATGTTTATTTTCAAATCTAAACCTTTTAACCAACGTAGTAGGATAAAAGTAACATGCCAGGAGCAGATAGCGTGATAAAATTGTGCATCACGCCACCTAAGGATTTTACTGTGCCAGCTAGACTGGCGTGGTAGGACAACACTAGCATGCCCCTTGCTCCTGACGTAGTAGTGTTGTCCTGTCACACGCCTAGTGGGCTGGCATGGTCAAAAGGTTTAGATTTATAAATAATTTTTTGGAGAGTTTATTTTTAAAATTAAAAAACAAAAAGGTTTTAAAAACTAAAAATTTGACCCTATATTGTTAGTATCAAAATTCACTTTAAACAACGTCGAGTTATGTTTTTTTAAAATTGTTACATTGTAAACAAAACCCACCTCCCCCTCCTCCTCCCCCAAGCCTCTATCTCTCCATATTTTTCATTCTCTTTTCCAAACTACGCATAGAGAGTGCCTGCATGCATATGTAGAGTTTCTCTAATAAGAACTATTTAATTATCATGGTATCAATATTATCAAGAGAGATCTAGAAATTGCTCAATAAACCGGTCTGAGTTTATTGATAAACTAAATCCTAAGTTTTCAATAAAAATGATCTAAATTTCATCCAGTTTCATCAATAACCCTAGGGATAGGATATCTAAACCCTAGGTAGAAAGCATTTGCTCCTCTCTCTGTCTCTCTGTTCTTTTCTGCTGAATAAAATGTTAAATAGCTGAATAATTTACGATAGTTATTCGAGGAAATAAACGAATAAATTAATTATTATAAGTTTAAAAAATAGATTTAACATAGTATCTTAAAAAATTCACACATCGATAGTTTTTATTTCTAAAATCACACTATCTAATACCTTCGAAAGCATCTTACCTTCAAAAGCGTGACGCTGAATGAAATGGTTGAATTCTATGAAACGAGGTGCATGAGCATCATGCATTTGCATATGCGTACGTGTCTCAAGTTGGACCAACCACTACTGCACTGCAAAGAGCCCATAGATAGGCCTAGAATCGTGTCGATGATCGACAATTCGACAGCATCCAGTGGACGTGGTACTGGCAACGCTACGTACAGTGTACTGCGATGCCATGCCAATTCACTCAAGTCCTATGGGCTCTGCATCCTGCATCCAATCCATCCTGCAAGTTGCCAATTAACAACAAGTTATCTCCTCTACTACCCCGATGAGTATAGTAGCATGCACGCTGCACTACAATCCAATGAGCTACTACTAGATGCAACAAGGATCATGCATGCATGTAGTAGCAACTTGGCAATTTTTTTTATAGAAGAAAGTGGGAAAAGAAAAGCGCAAGGTGTCCAACAATTGTGGCCAATCGCGTGTCTAATCCAAGTCTTTTCTGGTAAAGTAGCTGGAAGCTGGTATTTATGCATCATTGTGATTGCCATGGCAAGATAAACTAATGTCCCGATCAACTCATCACAGATCATGGCATCCTAGCGTGTGTGTTAGATCTGATTTAGACCTCATTGATGTCATCAGTTCGATCCTCCAATAATATTAACGGGTTTACGTGGTCGCAACAAAAACATATATGCCATATATACTGATTTTATCCTAAAATATAGCTACTAGCATTTAAATTTTATTCTAAAATATACATGTTTCTCGATCTAGTATCTCATCTTAACTAATCACAATTATTTCTTATATAATTTCTTTATATATTATTCATCTAAACCAATTCTTTATATATTATTCATCTAAACCAAATCAGAAATATCCAAAATTTAATTTCACCACTGTCCTTAATTCTCTAAAAGATTTTAGAAATATTTATATTTTGAGATGGAGCGAGTAATATAAAACTTTAAACTAGGGATAACACAGGCGCTAGCACTTACTCTGTGCGGCTTTTAAAAATCAAAACCTGATTGAATTCCTTTTTTTAATTCACTTCAATGGTTGCCTATCTACCACATACCCAATGATTTTGCACCAACTAAAGAATCAAAATGTGCAATTTTCGTAGTAAAACGAAATAAAACTAAACACAGATAGACGGTAACGACAAATGAAGTTTTCATACGTACGGTACAAAGCCATAAATGTTGCCAGGCTAGTTTGTTTTTTCTAAATTCATCTTACAACATAAGATATTAGTACACCCATGGAAAGGAAATTTTGCCCTAACTAACAATGGCCAAAGGCGGTATTCTTTTTGGATTATTAGAAGAAACTCTTTTCTGTTTACTGTGAGCATGCTTTTTAAAATATTGAGCGGATCGTTTTTTAAAACTTATATATACAAATTTCTTTAAAATTTAAATAAATCTATTTTTTAAGTTTACAATAACTAATACTTAATTAATTATATATTTTTTTATTTTACGTGTGGCTTATAAGCTTAAGCCAAACTCTGTATAGAACGGTGCCTAACTAAACTAGATTAGTGGTAATGATAGTAGTACTTGCCATTAGACGCCTCGGATCGTTTGCTCTACTGCCGAGAAACGATAAAAATAAACAAATCAACTAAAACTATATATATATATATATGTAAAAATTTTGTATCTGTATACTTATTAATTTAAAACCCATGCTAAAAATAAACTATAATTAAAAACTCAAAATTAATTTAAAATTAAGTTTTAAATTCAAAAGCATGGAGTAGTAAAATGTGTTGCAACTTGAGCGCCGGGCAAATGGACGCCGTCCAACCGGAGGAGGCCACGGGTGAAAACGGACGGAGGAGATGAGAAAGGAGGAGACGAAAGAGAGAGATTTTTTTTAAAAAAAAAGGGAAAGGAAGAGGAGCAGTAGTAATAATTGGGGTTTGAATCTGTCAGCGTCAAATCGCCGACCCAGAATTTTTTTATGTGGCGAACATCGTACAAAATCGATATCCCCAAGATTCTGTTCCCCGCCTCCCGGATTTGCTGGATCTCTTGTGCAGCACACGACTATGATACACCCAAGCTACTCGCTCCGTCTAAAATACAAAAACCAGTATAGGATATGACATATTTTAGTATTAGTATGTGAGTATAGGGCTATTTAGATTTATAGTAATGTATCATATTTAGTACTGTTTTTTTAATTTTGGAACTGAGATAGTAGTAGATTAGCTACCAGTATCCACTTAGGACGTGTTTGGTAGGGATTCTCAGGGGTGATTCTCAATCAGATCAATTGAAGCTGAGCCAAATAGACAAAAAAATCCCTCTGATTCTCAGCCAAATCGATCCGCTGTGATTCTCAATTTTACACATAAATGAAGAATCAGGCAAAAGGTGGCTTCTCGTAAGAATCCAACAAACGAAAATTAAAAATTCCCATAAGAATTCATAAAATCCTCATAGAATCTGGAGCTCTACCAAACAGGCCCTTAGTTTCTTGTTGGCTACAGTAATCACTGTTCTTAATATTAATGGCTGCTCCATCCGTTCCAAAATATAATAACTTTTAGCATTTAAAATTTTTTCTAAAATATAACAACTTCTATATCTACATTCTTTTTTCAATTAATTACAGGCTTCCACCATAAAAGTTTTTCATCTACTTTCTCTTCTTAACCAATTACAACATTTTTCCTATTTAATTTTAATAATTTTCTTAATACCCGTGCCTAGCTCAAACAATGATCACTGTAGATAAATTAATTGTTGGGTACATAGCTTTATGCCTACTTCTCTTGTGAACAGTGATTGGTTTGGAAAAAAAAAATCTTTCAACAGTTAGATACTCCTAAGATGATGTATCATGCTATAAATCATGGCTGATGGCATGATCACCATTATGTGGGTATACTTTCAGCGAGATTTAGTGAATAATATACCACCTGTGTTGGTGAACGTCATGATTTAACTAGATGCTCAATTTAAGTCTACGTCATCCAACGGTTGCTCCGGCTGTTTTGTTGTAGTGGATTTGCTTAGTTTAGTAATTATTTTCTATAATAACTCGAATTCTTGACATAGACTAACTATTGTTTTATCAGGAGAGTATTTGTTTTATAACTGGCGACAAGTTATAGGTCTATTGGTTACTTCCGGAAAAATAGTAATGCCACGAAAACAAATGATACACATAGTGAGAATTTAGTCAACAATGTGAAGTCCAACATGAACTTTGTAATTCATTCCAACGTATCTAACAAATTTTCATTCAATTAGACGTTCCTCTCGTTATTTTTGACACTTTCGACCTTTCACCTTTTATATATGCATAATTCCCCCGTTCTTCAATTGCTGTAATTTTTGACCAAATCATTTGTTTCAAAATAGTCTCTCCGTTCTAAAATATAATGAGTTTTAGAGCTGTGTAAGGGTATTAAAAAGTTGTTGAAATTAAATGGGAAAAGATCATGATTGGTTGAGAAGAGAAAATAGGTGAAAAACTTTTGTAGTGGAAGCTTGTGATTGGTTGGGAAGAAAATGTAGGTATAGAAGTTGTTATATTTGGGACAAATTTTAAATGATAGAAGTTGTTATATTTTGGGAGGGGGGAGTATTTGATAGCACCACCTATTTTAATGGTAAAATTCTAATTTTGCCCCTGCTCCACATAACTAATCTAGATGTGATGCACACATATCTTCTCCTCTGCAGTATAAACCAGGGGCAATTTTATCATAGATTTTTTACCAAACATTTATCATAGAATTTTAACCAAACAACAGCCTTGTTATGTGTGCAATGCTCAAATTGACAAATATTTCCTCTGTTCCAAAATATAACACGTCTAGTATTTAAAATTTGTTTTAAATATAACAAATTCTACATCTACGTTCTCTTTTCAACCAATCAAAAGCTTTTACCACAAAAGTTTTTCACATACTTTTTCTTCTCAACCAATTATAATATTTTTCATTTAATTTCAACAACTTTTTAATATCTATATTTGACTTTAAAACTTTATATATTTTGAGGAGGGAGTACCGAGGAATGGAGGAGGGAGTACACTAGCACTAAGTAAACTCTTTTTAATCATGGGCACAGTTATTACCACTATAATTTTATGTATAAGGCTAATCCTAATAAGAGTTTTATATTGATGTTTTCAAGATAGCTAAATAAGCAACAAGAAAATGAAATAGTGTTTAAAACCACCTCTCCAATATATAATTTTAGGGTGTGTTTTATAGGTTTTAAATAGCATTTAATTTCATGACTCATTAAGAGTTGATATCAGTATATAAGTGGTTTTATCTATATGAAACTAGTTCACTCTCTCTTTTTAAATTTAATATCGTATTATTAGAAAATCTTATATAACATGCTAATTAGTAGAAATGAAACCTATGAAACTCTTTTAGTGGAAGTAGCGTAACCACCTCCTATCACAGAGCTAAAAGACTGTCACATCTTATCTTTCATGCAGTAATCTGTTGGCAATGGCAGCCCCCTTGTTGAAACAACATCCACAGTCCACAGACGATCCACCTCCTCACACCGCCGTGGGACCACAAGCCAACGCTATCCGCCATCCACTTGTACGTGGGCCCCATCCCCAGTGGACACCCGGTCTCCATCCCAGCCGTCCGTTCGCCCCCGCCCGACACGTGGATCTCACGCCCAGTACGTCGCCGTCGCGGGATGACGTGTCCCCACACCGCAGACGTCACGACGCCCTAACCCCCCTCGCTTACATCACCACCAGATACCACCAGGCGCGCGGCACGCAGCCACCGACGTGCGGGACCCACCCAGCCCATGTCCCCACGCGTCATCGACAGGGTGGAGTCTGCGACGCGCGGTCACGGTGCAAGCCAAGCTGGCCTGCCGTGAGCTGTCTGGGGCCCACCGCGAAGGCACACGTGGCGGGCGATGCGGCGACCTGCGCACACGTACCCCCCTCCTCGCGACTGCGCTTTTAAAGGGGGAGATGCCTCCGGGGAGGGGGGAGGCAACGTGTCGCTGCGGCGTAGGGTCACCTCGCGGGGAGGTGGGGCCCACGAGCGAGGCAAGTTGCAGCAGCTGTTTGTTGGGTGCCAGTTGCTGCCTGCTGTGGTAGGCTAAGTAGGCTAGGTGGGCCCTGGCTGCCTGCCCCTATGGGGTGGCCAAGAGCTAGTTGCTGTTTTTTCCTGTAGGCGAGCCGAGCTGGGACGGAACCGGGCAGTGAGGTTCTGGGGCTCCGGCTCGGCTTGCTAGTAGAACGATCAAGAGTAACTTTAATACTCCCGGAGTCCAAAAATAAGTCAGCTTTCTAGAGCTTACAATTCGTACTAAATTAAGTTGAATTTTAGTTCCTTATTTACCCTTATCTATATATAAAAAATTTTATTCGTTAATACCCCTTATCTACTACTTCATAATATTTATAATATTATTTTTTATTAATAAGAGACACTGTATCTTTTTTTTATTTATTACTTTTTAAACACAATATGTACTAGGGTGGCTTTTTATAGAGAGAGTAACTTTTATAATTGTTGAAACGAAATTAATCATGGTAGGGCATCTGATTTCGTATTTTTTCTATTATAAAGGTTAATAGGTTTATAATACTATTTTTCCAAAACATGCTAGATTATATTAAGTAAGATAAAATTTTGCAACCATTTGTCATTAGAAAGAGGAATAAAAACACTATCAACATAAAAAAAATTAAAATAAGGACATCAAAATTACACCATTTTCATATATTCCTCATCAGAAAAAATGTATTAATTCAACTATATAAATGGAGCAACAATACATTTTTATTTTAAATTATATTATAATAGCGTAATCAACATGAAAGAATTTTTTAAGCATAATGTATGTAGATGATACGAGACAAAATTACACACGTTTGTCTGAACATTTTACCATCATAATATAAGTCTAAATATTAGTAATGTTTTCTAAAATAATTGTTCCAATTTTAACGGTGAAATCCACCCCAACACAAGCCGGTTGCACGGAATAATCCGGAACGTGTCAGCCGAAAGGCCCTACGTTCCTTCGACACGTCACACTTTTTATTACCCGTCCCCACCACAGTCCAGCCGAGCGGAGCCTTGCAACCCCGGCTCGGCTTGGCTCGTCGCGTTCGAACACGTGTTCCCTTTCCTGACACGTGGCAGCCTCCATGCGCTCTTACTCCCCATCCAACTAGTACTTCCCCGTATTTTCATTTCCAATTTTTTTCGTCGCGAATTTTTTTCTCGGGTTAATGGCGGAACAGAGAGATTAGACAGACACGAAGGCCTCCTCCTCTCCTCTTGCATTCTCTGCTTCCCCTCTCTCTCCGCTTCCACGCCGCGCGCAGAGAGATCTGGTGCTCCAATTCTGCCGTTTGTCGTTTTCTTGTTCCATGTCGAGTTGCCATCGGTTTCCGTGAGAGATTCAGAGCGGTGGCAGAGGTTTCTTGCTCGTTTCTTGGGTGTGATGTAATGTCCGGTCCTCTGCATTTGGAGCTCGTTTGTTGTGCGTTCTTGGGAGAACTCGCGGCATGGGTGAGGTGTTCTTGAGGAATTTGGTGGTGTTGGAGCTCGGACAGGCGAAGGATTATCATCTGTTGCTGGTTTTCAGCTGAATTGTTTGGTTGTTTTTGAGGATATCTTGCTCTGAATCGCGGGGAGCTCAGGTGTTTGCGTGCAAGTGAATTGGTGGTTGGTGTGGCATGGCGTCGAGGGACTTCTTGGGCGGGTTCGGCGGGGAGGTGGGCGCGGCGGGGGAGAAAGCCGGGAGCGTGGCTGGCGGCAAGTCCGACGAGATTGAGCTCAGCCTGGGGCTGTCGCTGGGCGGTTGCTTCGGCGCCGACCCGGCGAGGGAGTTCAAGAAGCCGCGGCTGGTGCGGTCGTCCTCCATCGCGTCCATCTGCTCGCTGCCCGGCGGGACGACGTGGCCGCCGCGGCGCCCCCGCCGGCGCCGCTGATGCGCACCAGCTCGCTCCCCACCGAGACCGAGGAGGAGCGGTGGCGCCGGCGCGATAGGCCATGCAGAAGCCTGAAGCAGGCTTACGCAGGCCAAACGCAAAGCGCCTCGAGCGCCGCAACGTCTCATCGAAACGGATGGAGTCAGGGCAGGTCCGCGCGGCGGCGGCTGCAGCCGGGACGACGGCCCGGACGCGATGTATCCCACCGGGTTCCAGCTCCGGCGATCCGTCGCCTCGCAGGGGAGCACTTCGTCGTGCATGCCAGAGCAAGGTGCACGTGATACTGTTACTGTTACCTTCCCTTTTAGCTAAAGCTCTTCATCTTTGTTTACAAATCTGGTTGTTAATTAGACTTAATCTCCACTGTTCTAATATTTCGATTTTTAGCCGAATTTTTTCGTTTGAGCGAAATTTTTTTTAGCTGAATTAATGCAACTTCACTTTTCTATTTCGGGTTTTTAGCTGAACTATTTCTTTTGAGTGAAAGATTTTTTGAGCTGAACTATTGCTTTAACTTTGTTGGTAGCTAGCTATTTGATGGTTCATTCAGGTTGGTGTGCCATGCTGTGTTGTATGTGCTAATACAAGGTTTGGGCCCCATTGGAACCTAAATTTGGTAAAAACAGTTTATTTAGCACAGAAATTTCATGAAACAGTTTAATTTTATTGGAAAATAACAAGAAACAATTCAAAGGGCAAACGAGGCCTTGTAGTGTTACTTTGTTTGGTTGGGAGATAGTTTGGGCAGATAAGCAAGATGGATTACATCACCTGGTCTCTCACGTTGAATCGCACTAATCCGTAGCGATGAGTAGGCTTCTTGATTGATGCATGGATCTTTTTACCTATGAGGTTGTAGTTTGGATTGTAGTTGTGATGAAATTGAGGAGAGCTGAGTCTGTTTGGTGTTTTTGCTGTTTTCCACTGACCAGGATTTTTTTTAAAACCAAGATCAGGATTGTTGTTATTGTTGATGGCTCTTTTACAGTGATGTGGGAGCATGTTGAGAGATTAGCTGATGAGTGCTTTTGCAATCAAAAACTCAAAATGGGGTGTTCTATGCGGAGAGAAAAAAGTTTGGTGCTTTTACACATAGGATGGTTTGTTTCTTCGCTAGAATGTGTTATGATTGATGTCATTCATGGAATTCGTTAGGCTGTGATGTTAGTAGAGGCTACAGTCCACAAAGATGCCTTTTTGAGGATGGTCCTAACTTCTAACAATTGCCATTTGGTAGCATATAAAAGAATGATTATCTAGACTAATCATTGTCCAAGCTGGTGTGTATGAACTATGATTCACTTGGTGATGCCTTTGACATTGTCCGAGCTCGAGCCATCAACTTTGCATTGCCAAAAATATCTGAAATGCATTCTCATTAGCAATTTAGCATTGCGGCAAGTGTAGGTCATCTCATTTGAATCTGCAAATGTGATAATTTGTTTATATGTTCTTGGCGCGCAGGTGTTGGTGCTGGTGCTGAAGCCATGGACACATCATCTTCAGATAATGCTAGTTGTCAAAATAAACCCCTTCCCCCAACGGCGTCATCGGGGGGCGGCGGGAGGCCGCCGAACGGCAGCATGAAGGAGCAGCCGCCGCTGCGGACACTCCGGTCGCTGACGATGCGGACGACGAGCACCGGCGACCTGAGGAAGAGCATGATGGAGGATATGCCGATGGTGTCGTCGAGGGTGGACGGGCCCAACGGCCGGAAGATCGACGGGTTCCTGTACAAGTACAGGAAAGGCGAGGAGGTGAGGATCGTGTGCGTCTGCCACGGCATCTTCCTGACGCCGGCGATTCGTGAAACACGCCGGCGGCGGCGACGTCACCAACCCGCTCAGGCACATCGTCGTCAACCCCTCGCCGTCGGTGTTCTTGTGATCACTCTCGCAGTCGCAGGTGCACCTAGACGTGATCACTCTTTTAATTTTCTCTTTCACTTTTCTTTTCTTTTTTCATCTCTGAATTTCTTGGTAATATTATTAGCTTTTATGATATGTTAATTAGCCATTCCCTGGCTTTCCATGAGTTGAAAGGAATGCAGGGCCTGAGCGGTTTACTTACTGTAAGTTAAGGGAGTGAACAAATTTGAGAGAATTTTCATCATCATCAGCTCAAGAATGCCCTAAATCCAAAATGGATGTTGGTTTAGCAGTTGAGGTACCCGACTCTGCAGTTAACTGCTACTAATTTTCAGATGAGCAAAGCTCATAGCGCATTAGCACCGGTTTTGTACAAACATTGAATCACCTCTGGTCTAAAACTCGTTTGGAAAGGAGTTTTAGAAGAAATTCATAGGAATTAAACTAATTCCTGTGGATCTACCACCCTCATTGTTTGCTCGTTGTATATAAGTTCTCAAACTTAATTATAAATTGTCTAAGATAGAAATATAAAAGACCTACTATAAAATTATTTTTAGTTACCTCATTTATTTTTCTAAGGCGCCAACTAATCCTGCGGTAAGTTTCAAAGGAGACCTTATGAATAAAATGGAACTGGTCAAATGCGATAAATATTTGGAAAGACATGAAATAATAGTTACTGTCACCGTTTATGTCCAGCTTTATATCTGGAAATAGCTATTATTATTTGAGATAGTTACTTGGTAGATAAATACTACGTATGTCTTTAAATATAGCTATTTAAAAGTGTTTTAGAAATTAAGAATTAGAGTAAAAGGTATAAAATATCCTTATTATTAGACAATGGGGTGATAAAAATTAAGAACAGAATAGGTGCAGATCTTAAGATTTGGTAGTATAATAGGACCTTAAAGGATAGTATGGAAAGGAATAGGATAAAAGTCATGTTTTATATCTTCTAGTTAGTTATATTTAAGATAAAATTTAAATTTTAAAGCAGTAGCTATATTTTTTCGTACGATAAGAAGTAATACCTCTTAGGCATGGTTTTTTCTGAGTGTAGAAAAAAGGGAAGAGAGCTAAAGGTCACACTTAATGAAAGTTTTATTCTAATTAAATAGTGTTATATTAATATCTTTAACAATGGGATAAGAAATTAATGAAGAGCAATATAAAATAAGTTTTTATCGAGATGAAATTATATGTATGTTTTTTCTAATGTAGTTTTCTCTTACATGTTTGTCTACGAAAATAAAATAAAATAATATATTATACGAACTATTTTAACAATTAATTAAATATCTTACTGCTTACATAACACTCTTAAAAACATAAAAATAAAATCTCATTAGAAATGGACTAAGCCAACCATAGACCTATGCTTGTGCAACTTAGCAACACAACGTGTCCCTAATGATTGTTGGTTGATCTGAGCGGCAGCGTGCATGCGTGACCCATCCGCTACCGGACGCATCAGCATCTCAACCAAATCTTGAAAAACGTTAGCGATATTTTTTTCCCAAGAACTCGCTGGAAGCCTGCAGCGTGTATGTTAGCACGATCAGATCACGCGATGGTGTTGTGCACTCTCTGACGCCACCCCTTGCAGCTGCAGGCCTCACAGCCACACCATCCAACAACGTGGCCATTCGGTTTACCTGTTGCTTATGTTATGGTATCTACTACGTGGTCTGTTCATAAGTACAAGTGATTTTAGTTTTTTTATTTATCTATAAATATAAAGAAATTTAGATTATTAGTGATTTTATTTTTTTATTTGTCTATAAATATAAAGAACTTTAAATTATTAGATATCCTATTAGTCACGTCGTATTTAAATTTCTTTACATCTTACCCCTAAACCATGGCCGCGTTCGAACAGGCTTTTGCGGACGGCTTATAAGCCATACGCAAAACCAAAAACATCATTAGCATATGATTAATTAAATATTAAGTATTAAAAACTTAAAAAATGAATCTATTTGATTTTCTAGGGATATTTGCATATAAATTTTTTTAAAAAAATATACTATTTAACAGTTCAAGAAGCGTGCTTATAAAAAAAAGGGAATAAGCAGAAACCTAAAGCACAACCAAACACTGCCATCTTCCCTCCCCCAACCACCACTCACCTAATAAGGACATCCTAATCTTTTCTCTCCATTCTTAATCTCTCTGAAAGATCTTAAGCTCTCTTATATTTATGGATGTAGAGTAAAAATATTGTTTATGGTATCTATTAAAAGTGATATGAAAGCTCAAGACACACCACCATACACACAACCGAGTGTGCGTGTTTTTCCTGCACGTATTTAAATGATATATATCACTTGACACATTTCTTAAAGGCAAAATCACACAAATTTAGGAGCGTACGATTTGCTGTGTGATTCGTGTGGTTCGTGCTATCTTCATCTCCGATGAGCTCCCAAGTGGTTAGGCTTTAGAGTTGTGTTGTAGGAGTTCCAAGCTAGCGATGGTCGGGACGGTGGTGAGTGATGGCTGTGGTGGGGTGGTAGTGGCGCTGCCTCGGCCGCAGGAGAGAAGGGCGGTCCAGCGGTGGGTTGGTGTTTGCTGTGTTGGCGATGGAGAAAGCTTGTTTTGAGCAGTTAGAGCATCTTCAAGAGAGGTAAAAAAAATTAGTTCCCCAAAAAAAATAGATTGGGATCGCCCTAAAAAAATTTTGGGCTCAAAAAACTTTACCATCTTCAAGAGAGGCCCAAAAATTGATCCAAAAAATTGGTTTGTTGGCTACGTAAGATAGATGGGCCCAGTGTTTGTTTGCGATTGTTTTCTTTTGAGTATACCGTGTCCCCGTGTGAACATTAATCAAGAGGATTCTTTTAATGCCGTCTCTCCTTGGTGGCAGAGAACACGTTGCCGGCCATAATGCCCTCGGCAAAAAACTTTGCCATCAGCCTGTGAAGAAACGGAAGACCCGTCGATCCCGAACCGAATGTGTCATCAATCATGGCCGGTGGGGAGGCAGAATGGCGATAGATTGTGGCGGTATGCGGATCAAATGACTGCGATAGGCAGCGTAAAAAAATTGGCGTGGGTGGAAAACATCGAAAGAAATAAAAGGCACGGGCAGAGAATTTTTGGTGCATGAGCGGTGAAATTTTCTGCAGGAGTGACTGGGGACGTCAATAGATTCTCTAGATCTGGCTTATTTTTAGGCTAGGATTGAGCATGAAAAATTTTTGAAAACAAGTTTAGGTATTTGTTAGAGACTTGTTTTTTAATTTAAATCTTAAAATTTAACTTTTAGAAATTTGTTTGGTCCTCCAAGATGTTCTTAGGAGACGGCGACTGATTCGGAGATGGGAGCTAACGGAGCAGGACGACGGGGCTGGGCACCAGCACCGGAGGCGACATTGCGAAGAGCGACAGAGGATTCACACGAGAGAATGTGCTAAATGATATATATACAGTTCCTTCAAATATTGTCCATACCCACTCCTACTAACACAAATTCACGGAATTTGGCTGTTAAATAGTGATCTTGGGCCGAAAAAAAACGTAAACATCGTGCGTCCCAAACGGGCTCATGGGCTCGTCTAACTGGCCCGGTTTGAGCCAAATGGGCTGATTTTGGGCCCAACAAAACGAAGCCCAAAAAGATTTATAAACTTGTACTAAACTCTTGAATTTTTTTATTTTTATATTTATTTAAAAAAAATTTACAAAACTACATTTTTATTTTAAAAATTTACAAAAATATACTCCCGCCGCCCTTTGGGAGGGCAATATCTCTGAAATCGTCCTCCCAGAGGGCGATATGATGACGTGGCTGACGGCCGTTGGCCGGCGGCCCACAGCCGTCAGCCATTTTGCAGGCGGCCCCCCCGGGCAGAGGGCGGTTTTTGTGTGCCCGGGGGGCGGGCCGGCCATTTTGCAGGCGGCCCCCTTGCCGTCCTCTGGGAGGGCGGTTTTTAGCCCGGGCAGTATAAAACCCCCTCCCAGCCTCCAAAAATGTCATAAAATTCACTGAAATTACAGAAAAAAAAAGAGAGAGCTGAGAGCGAGCCTGAACGAAAGCAGCAAAGCTCTGTCAGCTTGCTGATTTGTCTGTAGGTAAAATCTATTATCTTTTTGTAATTTCTATTTCTATGCATAAATTGATGTAGTATTGTACTGGTTATGTGTATAGTACTATATGAAAATAAATTGTTACTCGTAGATTTGTAGGTCTTTAGTTAATGTGTTAGATGATTTAATTTTTGTAGAGATGTGAGGAGAATATTGGTTGGTATCTAGTTTAACTGTATTTTTTCATCAACAGAAATGTCAAATAAGGTGATATTTCAGTTATTTCACGGGCAAGGGAATGTTAGATATGGTCCAGAAGGGGTAGATCTGTTGGATTTTAGTTCAACGACTAAGGGAATTGATAGACCAGCTGAGAGAAGTTTTGGGTCAGTGTACAACTGGCTGATGCGAGGGTTTCGATTGAACCCCGAGCTCAGCGCAATAATCTTGTATGTAGTAGTCAGTCGTGCAGCTGAAGGGTTTTTTTGGGAACTGATGCCGGTGGATTGCACTGCCACTTGGAGATGGTATGTGGAGAATGCATTCCAACGTGGTTGGCCACTGGGCATACTTGTGTCGATATATGAGAAAGAAAACACTGCTGGTTTGCAATTATCAATATTTTAGTGTACATGGTTCTACTGTACAGCATCGGGGATGTTTGCTAGCACTGGCTCCTCCATGCAGGGCGTGGGCGTGAAAACTGCCCCTCGGGCCACCACAGGAGGTCCTTCAGGTTATATCAAACTTTATTTTTGCCTTGCCAACATGGTTCCACTCTACAGCGCCAGGGATGTTTGCTGGCGCTAGCTCCTCCACGTAGGCCGTACGCGGCAGCGGTTGGGCACCGGATCCTTTCGAGGGGGACGACTTGGAGGACTCGGGCGAGGAGATCCAGGAGATACTACCAGCCTCGCAGCTCGAAGGAGCTCCGCTACCACAGACACAGGACCCACCAGCTGCCACACCCGTGTAGACGACCTGCGCTGGCCGTGCCGTATCACCAAACCGGCTGACGTACTCCTAGGGGCAGGTGCGAGCGCAGGGTAGGAAGACAAAGAGGGCTAGAGGTTACGGTCAGGGCCTGTAGTATGTTGCATCTGTGATAGTTTGTCTGTTGTATATCATGTTTTATTAATTCTACGTATACTGAAGAAACCCCTTTACTTTATTTACGCTCGTCGATCGTTTACGATCTATGTTTGTAACGAAACTGATCAAAAACATAAATTTTTCAGTTTCAATTTTACGGTGAAAGTACATTCTGAGCGGTGACAACTGAACACACGTTAATTACATACGAACATAATGAAATTATCCATACAAAGAGTACAAACGACACATCAAACGTTTCTAGTTATCGTTATTACATGCCTTAGGAAATTTTAAACAGATAACCAAGTAGAGATGTAACTACTGTGTGCAGCGTGAGTACTTCCTCTTCCTTTCCGCCACAGATATGCCTGTCCGGACAGGGTGAGGATGGTCCGAACTATATAATACAAAACAATAATTTGTATAGTGCGCACCGTCCGAACAGGGTGACGATGGTCCGGACTATATACTGTAAAACGGTAATTTGTACAGTCCGGACCGTCCGTATATAGTGCAGACCGTCCAGACAGTACTCTGGGGCCGTGGGTCGACCATTTTGCAGGCGGCCTCCTTGCCGCCCTTTCAGAGGGCGGTTTTTGGGTGCCCGGGGGGCCGCCTGCAAATGACCGCCCCCCGGCCGGCTATTTTGCAGGCGGCCCCCTTGCAGTTTTGTAAATTTTTTATTAAATAAATATAAAAATAAAAAAAATTCTAAAGTGAATGTGCTAGTTTTCAGTGAAATCTCCTCTCTGGAATAGTGAGTAAATCCCTCTGTTAAACCTACTTTCTGTTGGAATATTCCCCGGGACGCCGCGCCTTATATATAGCATCATTCCACCGTCGCCGCGGTCATCCACTCCCCCCGCAGCCGGCGGTCGCAGCAGCGTTCCATCCACACATCGCAGCAGCTCGCCGGCGACGAGATGGCCTCTCCTTGTACGTGGTAGCATCGCCATCTCCGGCGATGTGTTCTCTTTTCGCGTTTGGTTAATGTGCGTGACGTGTAATGTAACTGCGTACGGTTGCGTGGTGGGTGCAGGGGTGGCGGCGGCGACGCTGCTGGTGCTTGTCTGGTGCGCGGCGAGCGGCGGCGCGCGCGTGGCGGGGGCGCGGCCGCTGGTGGGGGGAAGAGGCGCGGCGGAGACGAAGAAGGCGCCGCTGCAGACGTCGCGGCCGTTCAACATCGCGCACCGGGGGTCCAACGGCGAGCTCCCCGAGGAGACGGCGGCGGCGTACGTGCGCGCCATCGACGAGGGCGCCGACTTCATCGAGGCGGACGTGACGGCGACCAAGGACGGCCACCTCGTCTGCTTCCACGACGCCACGCTCGACGACACCACCGACGTCGCCGACCACCCCGAGTTCGCCTCCCGCCGCCGCACCCTTGAGGTGCAGTGGACCAACGTCACCGGCTTCTTCATCAGTAAGTCACCCTTGATCTCGCCGCCATGATCGATCCATCCATCCGGTCTCTGATGATCAAACGAATGTTCTCGAATGTTCGCAGCCGATTTCACCTTGGCCGAGCTCAAGACTCTGAGATCCAAGCAGAGATATGCATTCCGCGACAAATCATATAACGGTGCAGCCATGAAATTCTCAAGAACTGTTTCATGTGAAGTAATTTCGCCGCAAACCTTTTTCAGCGTAAACGAATTGATCAATTCTGTCTTCGGAATGTGCTTCAGGGGAGTCGCGGATCATCACGTTCGACGAGTTCATCGACATCGCGGTGAGCGCGGAGAGGGTGGTGGGGATCTACCCGGAGATGAAGAACCCGGTGTTCGTCAACAAGCAGGTGAGGTGGCCGGACGGGAAGAAGTACGAGGACAAGTTCGTCGCAGCGCTGAAGCGGCGCGGCTACGGCGGCCGGTACATGTCGCCGGCGTGGAAGGAGAAGCCACTCTTCATCCAGTCGTTCGCGCCGACGTCGCTCATCTACGCCGCCGACCTGATCGACTCCCCCAAGGTTTTCCTCATCGACGACGTGAGCGTCCGCACCGAGGACACGAGCCAGTCCTACGACGAGATCACCTCCGACGAGTACCTGGACTACATAAGGGAGTACATCGTCGGCGTCGGGCCGTGGAAGGACACGGTGGTGCCGCCGACGATGGACAACAAGCTGGCGGCGCCGACGGACCTCGTCGCCAGGGCGCACGCCAGGGGGCTGCAGGTGCACCCCTACACGTACAGGAACGAGAACCAGTTCCTCCACTTCAACTTCCGGCAGGACCCCTACGCCGAGTACGACTACTGGCTCAACGACGTCGGCGTCGACGGCCTCTTCACCGACTTCCCGGCGAGCCTCCGTCGCTACCAGGAGTGGACCGCCGGCGGCAGGAAGGGCTGAGGCTGACTGACCCGATGGCATCAGAGATAGCCACCATGTCCATGCATGCACTCGTTGCAAGGTTCAGATAGGCTTCCAGTTCTTCTATTTAGGTTATCGTTTAAGTATGATTTTTCCATCATTAGAAAGATGATGATGTTTAGGATTTTGCATTGGCAATGTATGGTCCCATTGCTGGAACAAATTTCCCTGCACTTTATGAGAATTTGTATGCAAATTGACGACCAATCACTAAGATAAGGGGTAGAAAGAAAACAGGTTAACTCATATTTTCAGATCTAAGGTTGTAGTAGCATTTTTAGTTGTTCCAACAGAGTTCACGTTTCAAAAGAAAAATGATCCATTGATTCCGGATAGAATTTGTTATGGTTGAGACGATTCAAAGCAGGAAGAATGTGGTTATCCGTAGCCTTTTGTGCTGGTGCCTGCCAACTCACCTTCAAAACCTGGAATACACGTAAGTGGGCAAGACTTGCAGGAATCCAGAAGATCGTGAACTGGAAAGTAAAAGCACAAGTGCCAAATACAGACTGAAAAAATAGTGTAAAGAACTGAAACTCAGAAGTGGATGAGAACCCCTGGAAAAATCAGAAGAAACTGCACATGGTCCTGTCTCTCTGATGGTATCATGATCTGCCCTGTTTTCAGTTTCACTTGCTGAAACTAAATTATGCAAGGTAATATTCTTGTACATTTTTCAATCCTTTCCAAGAGATGCCGTATTCCCCAAAAGAGAGGATTCCCAAATAAGGCCCAAAAGTTAACGTGTCAGCTTCATGCTGACAAATCATTTATCTTTCTTGCCAGAGAAGGTACAAATTAGCAACAGCGAAAATATGGTAATGCTAAAAACAACCAGGTTGGACCAAAATGGTACAATCTTTGAGACATTGCAGATAGGCAGATAGCTACATCAAGACTCTGAATCTCTCTCTCTCTCAAAAAGACAGCTAGACTGAAGAATGAATGACTGGATCATATATGCTGGTCAATCTTTAGAGACATGCATGTCTATGTGTTCAATTAGTCGCCAGCATGAAAATTTTAACTCCACACAAACTCAGCAGAATACAACAGTGCAAATAATGGGGAAAAAAGTAGATATATGATAAGCCCTGCAAGGAATCATGACACACGCTTGCCACGTATTCATATTGCATCACATATAAGATCATCACATAATGTATATATTCTTCTAAAGGTAAATAACAGGAGCACAAGTCAAGCAAACTTAAATGAACTAGATGTCCTTTCTTTTAAAGGGAAACAGCAAAGGAGCACAAGTCGGGCAAACTTAAATGAAATCTTTGAAATTAAGGTTGTTAATTTACATCTGCTCTTCTTATCAGCAGATACATTAGTGAGCAATTCAGTGAAAACTGTATTATACAGAGCTGGCATCTACAAGATAAAATCTAGTCAAACAGATGATTAGGAAAAAAATCACCAAGGGCCACAAGTCACGGCTATCTTTACCTTCTACAAGTTGAATGTGTAATCATCGATGTTCTCGGACGGGAGGCTGTAGTTGCTTTAGCCGTTGAACGACCTGCTTCATAGTTGGTCGTACAGAGAGTGAATCAACAGTGCACATCACCGCTAAATGCAATGTCTCTACTAAGTCATCATGCGGACCCACATCCCACAGGCCATCAATAAAGAATTCACGAGCACGGCCTTGACGAAGCAGCATGCAAGCCCATGCAACTATGTTAAACCCATTACCATAAGGAGAAAATGACGGATCCAAGGCTTTCTTGTCTGATATTAACTCCATCAGTACAACACCATAGCTATACACATCGGCTTTATCTGAAACACGGCAAGTCATAGCATATTCTGGAGCGACATATCCAAAAGTCCCAGCGACACCAGTGGTTGCATGGGTTTCTGAATTTCCCAAAAGCCTTGCCAGTCCAAAGTCTGAGAGATAAGCATTATAGTTGGTGTCCAACAAAATATTGCTTGGTTTCACATCACGGTGAAGGATACGAGGAACACAAGTATCATGCAGATAAGCAAGTGCTTTTGCAATGTCCAAAGCAATCTTGTGGAGCATCTTCCAGTCTACAGGTCTCTTTGATCTCTCCTGTATAAACCTCTCGAGATTTCCTCCAGGCAAGTAGTTATATATGAGAAACATTTCAGACTCACCAAGATGGTAGCCTACTAAGGTAACCAGGTTCGGGTGTCTTAATCTCCCCAGAGTTTTAATCTCAGCATGAAACTGTTGAACGCCTTGGAATCTCCCAACAGAGAGCCTCTTTATAGCTACCAACACTCCAGGTGAAATTTCAGCTTTATAAGTGGCCCCAAAGCCCCCACTTCCAATGCAATTGCTTGCGTTGAAACTTCCAGTTGCTCGAACAACAGTCTCATAAGTGATTGGCACTCCGATGTCTTGGAAGGTTATAACTTCTCTTCTTCGAGATGAACGACCTGGCATTCGGGGAGCACACTTCCTTGTGTAAATAAATAGCACAATCAGAGCAAGAAGGACAGAAACAATGGCCGTTGCAGAAGTTATCGAAGCTATTTCAATTGCATTGAATGAATTGCTTCCTCCTTGATTCTGTTGATCCGCAGGTGCCGTATCATTGTAGTCATTGGAGTTCAAACCACGGCCCTGCTGTGCGGCTGATGGGACAGCCAGGGTATACATGTGGCATGATTGTAATAAAGGATTTCCAATAACACTATCACATCGAACTGTGTTGCTATTTGATGGCACTGGACCTGACAAATTGTTAAATGACAAGTTAAACATGGTAAGCGATGTCGATTTAGCAAATCCAGAAGGTATCTTCCCAGTAAGTTTATTGTTGTCAAGGAGGAGGGCAGTGAGATTTGTCAAGTCAGCAAGCACACCAGGGATCTCTCCAGTCAGGAGGTTTGAGGACAGGTCCAAAACCTTCAGAGAGTGCAGCTGATTAATCTCAGTTGGAATGGTTCCATTGAGAAAGTTATGGCCCAAAGAGAGGCGCTCTAAGTTTGGCAAGTCCTTCACAGAAGTAGGAATTTCACCACCAAGATGGTTCCTACTCAAATCCAAGCTGATAAGATAATTCAACTGCCCGATACTTGTTGGTATCAAACCAGAGAGCCGATTACCAGCAACACCAAGAACAACTAGAGAGCCGCACAATGAGCCAATCTCCACTGGAATCCCTCCAGTTATCAAGTTGTTGCTGATGTCCACAACATAACCCCTTGAGCTGTTGCACTTGCTGAATAGGTCAGGTTGCAACTGTCCAGCAATATTGTTCCCATCAGCCAGAAAAGCATAGGACCCTTGCATCCCCAGTTTATCCACAGCAAGCGGCAACGATGTCATTGCTCCAGTAAAATTGTTCTGAGAAAAACTATGGTAACTTGTCAAATCCGTGCCCAAGACAAATGAGGATGAACGAAATCCAGCAAGTGCCTGATATGAAAAAAAGGAAGAATACTCTGCAACCAAGTCATCAAAAGGAAGCTGAGATGAAGGGCATCCCTTTTGCTCAAACACTGGAATTGTGCCAGAGAACCGGTTTCCACTAACATCAAATACATCCATGCAAGGCACTGGAAGTGATGGATCAATGGCACCTGTCAACTTGTTTGAGCTCAAATTGAAGAACTTTAGATGGCTGCATTCCACCAGCCCGCTAGGAATACCACCGGAAAACAAATTCTCCCCCAAATTCATCATCTCCAAGCTCTGGCAAGCACTCCAATTCCTTGGCAACTCCCCCTCCAGGGTAGCCCTCGGTGCCCACAACACCCTCAGCTTTGGCAATGCCACGACAGCATCTGGAATCCCTCCTTGGAAGTAGTTAAAGTCATCGACATCCCCATAATCCGACGAATTCAACCCACCAATCGGCGTATACGGATTGGACAGTACGAGTACCGACAGCTCAACACAACCACCAAGCTCTGCTGGCACAGACCCGCTCAAACTGTTTCTTGACACATCCAGAGCCCGCAAATTCCTGAGCCGGCCAATCTCCGGCGGGATGATGTCATCTAACAGGTTGGAGGACAGCAAAAGCGCTTCCAGCTTGCTGCAGTTCCCCAGGCTCCGTGGGATGCCACCAACGAGTAGGTTGCCGGAGAGGTCCAGGTACTGTAGGCTGCGGCACCCAGCTCCACCGAGCTCGTCAGGGATGGCGCCGCCTAGGCGGTTGGAGGCCAGAGACAGGCGCCGTAGCCCCGATAGCGCGCCAAGTGAGGCGGGCACAGAGCCGTTGAGCTGGTTGTAGGAGAGGTCCAGCGTCTGGAGCCCAGCGCAGGCCAGCGTCGCCGGGATCTCACCCTGGAGGCGGTTGCCGGAGAGGTCGAGCACGAGGAGGCGGCGCAGCGACCAGATCGCGGCGGGGAGCTGGCCGGAGAACGCGTGGGAGGGGAGCGCCAGCACGCGGAGGCCCCGCAGCGCCGCGACCGCCGGGGAAAGCCCGCCCGCGAGGCGGCGGCCGGGGGACGACGACACGTTGAGCGCGACGACCTCGCCGGAGCCGCCGCAGGACACGCCGGGCCAGACGCAGTGGTCGGGCGAGGCCGGGGACCAGCCGCGGAGGAGGCCCCCCGGGTCGGAGGCGACGGCCGCCTTAAACCTGAGCAGCGCCTTCCGCTCGCCGCTACCACCACCACCGGCCGCAGCGGCAGCTGAGCCCCAACCAGGTGTGAGCAGCAGCAGCAGAAGAGTGAGTAGGGTTTGGATGAAGAGGGTGGCCATGGGACGAAGCTGCTGCGGCGGCGGCGGCGGCCGCCGTCGCATTGGGGTGGGGCAGTGGGAGGGAGGGCTGGGACCTAAGTCCGCGGAGAGCGTGTGTGACCAGCGACGGCGGCGGTGACCGGCGGCGACGGGGGTGGGGGTTAGGGTGGGCTTTTGCGGCGGGGACCTCGGCGTGGGTGGAGTTTTGCGGTTTGAACCCTCGCGTGGTGGTGGTGGAGGTGGAGGTGGGGGCGGAGGGGAAGAGGAGGGGAGGTGGTGGTGGTGGCGGCGTGGTGTTGCTTGGTTTGGAAGCTTGGGGCATGAGAGCATTGAGCGAGTTGAGCTGGGCACAGTGGTGAGTGCGGTTGGCAGGGAAGGACTCCGGTTACTATCAAATTGCACGGCGGCGCGATGGACGATGGATTTCTGAAAAATTCCTTAAGTTCTCAAATTATCTTATTATCATTTAAAACTTGTGGTTTTTTCTTGTTTGACAATCAAACACTATTTTCTCCTTTTTTTTTTGTAAGCGGGTATGTCTCAGCTGCAGCCGTAGCAATGTCAGCTGAGTAGGGCTAAGATCTTTCACACACCTTAAACAATAAAATTGGTTAAATCTTTCATAGAGAAAAAGAGTTAAATGGCTTCCCTCTTTGCTTTCATCAAAATGTATTGCCTGTTGTACCATTGTCAATTTGTCGACCATTGTTCTCTTCAGTTCTAACATGTTTGTCTTAAATTGTAATTGTTGCTGCTGCCACTTTTATTTGTCTTCTAATGATGATGTGTTATTGATGAAATCTCTAGTGTGACCTCAACATTTCATCCTCGTGCAGATGTCCAAAATTGGAAAAAAGGTGAGCAAAGCACAAAACATTAAGCAAAGGTCAGAAATTCAAACAGGTTTACTTTCCCCTGTTCTTTACTTTCCCCCTGTTCTTTAAAAGAAACTTACTTTCCTTCCATAAAAAAAATCATGTGCATGAGTGATAGCATTTTCATTTGCCAAATATAGTGATGTCTTAATGAGAGTGAATAGCATTTTAGGCATGTTATTACTGCATATAACTTTTTTCTATTAGATGTTGAATTTACATGATATAAGTGAAGAGGTAGATTGGAGTAAGTTGTGACCATATATAACACAAAATACTTGCTTTATTTTTATTTGCATAAAATGCTAGATACAACGATTGTTATGACATATAAGTGAAGGAGTTAGTAAGGAAAACCACATCAATTACACTCTACTAATTTGCTAAGGAATGAATAGAGTAGTTCACGACGAGCTCGTAGAGATGATTGGTGACAAGAATGTGTGAGAGAAGTTCCTTGATATGAATTATCATAACACGTGAGTTTACAATGATATGAGATCACTCTACTTATTTATAACCGATAATATTGTAAGTATATCATCACAGCTCTATAATCAAGTCTATCTATTGCTTTATATTTATCAAAGGAATACAATACAACACTTTTACTAAGCATAATTTTTTTAACACTGAAATGGACTATTTTGATTTAAAAAAATCTTAGATCGAACCTATCCTAACAGTGCTATGGCTGGCTGTTCACGGAGCACTCACCTCTCCTAAGTCGTAACCCCTTTTGGATGCCCGGCTGCGCTGCGCGGCCGCCACCACGCGCGTGCAAATCCCGCGAGAAAGGCGGGTGTGAAACGCGAAAAGGCCCCCAAACCCACACGCCTCGCTTTCCCCTCGACGGCCACTGCTTTCCACTGTTCCCCGTTTCGCGTAACCCGCCCGCCCACAAAACCCGCCCCACCTGCGCCCATCTCCGCCGTCCGCTCCCCATCCTGCTGCGGTGCGCGGCCCCCTCCCACCCGTTGCTTTCCGCGACGGGGGTTCGGAATTCCGAAAGCGACGGCAGGGCCCCGCGCGGCAGCGGCCCGGGCGGCGGTCAAAGCGTCAAAGCGATGGTGGTGGTGGCAGCGTACGCGTGGAGGATGCGGATAGCGAGAGCGGCGGCGCGCGTGTAGCCAGCGATCGATCGGGCTCTCTCCTCTCCGCTCGCCCCCGAGCCGGCCAAAAAAAAAAGGTGTTGCGTGTTGTTGTTAGGCCACACGTGCTCGAGAAAAACTCGGTGCTCGCCTCGCGCCGTGTGAGACGACGCCTACTCGTCGGCTAGTCGTAGCTCTCTCGTGCGCGCGGGGGTGATCGATCGGCGGGGCGGGACGGATCGCGGTTTCTTTTGGTAACTTTTGGGGGTTTGGTGACCCGTTTTGTCGTTGGCGAGGAGGAGGAGACGACAAGACGGATGGCGTCGCGTAGTAGAACCACTCGCGCGTGCGTGCCTGCGTGCCTGCGTTTGGAGGAGCTTGGCACGATCGGGCGCAAAGGCAAAGTCAAAGTGGTGGTGAGTAGCAGCCACGAACGGGAGGGAAAGAGATCGGTTCTTTTTTTTCTTTTTATTTTACGAGCAAGTATCTAACTTCTCGTGCCCAAGCATATCGGGGACAGTGACTTCCTTAATTGCCATCGAGAAAAGAACACTTCGGTTGCCCCGATTGCTGGTAGCAAATAATGTTTGTTCTATACGTGGGCCTGCAATCGAATACAACATAAGCGGACACCAGCCCAAATGTAAAAGCCCATATCCACTGGGCCACGCCCTTTCCAGTGTGAACTGTGAAGGTTTTAGCGATCCGGAGCAGGTGGCTCTCTCGCCGTAGCGTGGGTTTCTCTCGGCGGCGCGCCGCCGCCTCCGCCTCGGCTTCCTGCGGCTGGGTGACCGCCATCGTCGGTCACCGATCCTCCCCGTCGAGGTGAGTACCTTCCTGTCGTCTTGCCTCCCCTCTCTCTCCAGTCTCCAATCTCCCTCCCCACCCAATCCTCCTAGCAGTTGGCCTTCTCTGCTGGCGACATGATCTGCGGGAGAGGCTCAGGGGAAGAGTAGGCCAATCTTCCTCCTCCTCCCTAATTCAATTCGCGGTTCCTCGTCCTCCTCTCCGATCTGATGCATGGGGGCGTGGTCTTTCTTCTCTTTCTCACACATGGTGTTTGCGTTTGCAGGTGCTTGAACCAAACACCACGCAAACACCACTTTGGTTGGTTTCTCGAGCGATGGCTTTCGCTGGTAGAGTTGGGAATGTGCTTGGGAGGATTTCAGTGTCCTCGAATCCGTCGCTGCTCCAGGCAGTAAGATGCATGTCTTCAAAGCTTTTCGTTGGAGGTATGTTCCAAATTGCTCTACCTTAATCAGTGCATTTCGATTAAAAGAAACAATTGATTATACGTTTATGATGCCATTGATCGAAATATCTAATGTCATTTTGATCTACATGTGCTTTTAGGACTTTCATATGCTACAGATGACACCACTCTCAAGGACGTGTTCTCTCACTACGGCGATGTTCTTGAAGGTTGTTTGTCCGATTACTATGACCCACACTGATTTGTATGGGTTGTACTCATCCGAACACATGTTGGATAAGTAGTTAACACTTTCTGTTTTCTTTGGATTGGATTCAGCTAGAGTCATCATTGACAGGGACACAGGAAGTTCAAAGGGATATGCATTTATAACTTACAGATCAAGTGAAGAAGCGGCGTCTGCCATTACTGCCATGGATGGCAAGGTGATCTTTCAGATATAATATGGCTTTGTGTCTGTCTGCTTTGTGTTATATCTTGCCCATTACCTCAGTTGCAAAAAAAATTTCTTGTTAGTTTATACCATATTAAAGGTTCTATATACATATGAGATATATATATGTAATGGGCTTGACCAAGATATGCTAGAGTTAGGAACCTTAGACATTAAAACATTATTGTTGAGTCAAAAGCTGTACCAGTTTTCTGGATGCAATAATCCAGTTGCAATGATTCACGAACACTACCAGAGCTACAAAATGGATCAGCTGTAAATCGTGTGCACATTGCAGCATGTCCATATACGAGGTAGATCACTTTAAATACTTGGATTATTTGTATTTGTTCAATTTATTTGATAAGATATTTTGGTCAACAGTAGAAATATGATCTACCCTGATATTTGCATAAATTTTCTTACTGTCATAATTGAATTGCTTGTTTTGGTGGTCTTTGATGAGTGTTTATTCAACCTAGATTCTTGATATTATTAGAGCTTGTTTTCGAACATAACATTTTTTTTATTGTAAATATTAAACACTCCCCCTGATTTAGGATCTTCAAGGACGAATTGTAAGGGTGAGCACTGTCAATGATCGTGCTGGTGGAATATGTGGAGGTGGTGGATTTGCTGCTGGTGGCTATGGAAGTGGCAGATATGGCAGTGCTGGTGGATATGGTACTGGTGAGTATGGCAGTGGCGGTGGATATGACGCTGGTGGTGGACATGGCACCGGTGAGTATGGCAGCGGCGGTGAATATGGCGCTGGCGGTGGACATGGTACTGGTGAGTATGGCAGTCGCGGTGTATATGGCAGTGGCAGTGGACATGGCACTGGTGAGTATGGCGGCGGCAGTGGATATGGTGGCAGGGCTGCTGAATATGGTGGTTATGGTGCTGGTGGATACAACTGTAGTGGAAGCTATAGTAACACTGGTGGAAATGCTAGTGGCTACGGCAGCGCTGGTGTTTCTCATGGAAATGCTGGTGGCTACCACAGCTCTGGTGTTTCGCCTGGAAATGCGGGTGGCTATGGTAGCTCTGGTGTTTCTCATGGAAATGCTGGTGGCTACAGCAGCTCTGGTGTTTCTCATGGAAATGCTGGTGGCTACAGCAGCTTTGGTTTTTCTCATGGAAATGCTGGTGGCCATGGCAGCTCCAGTGGATACAATACACCCAACACCTATGGCGCTGGCAACTTCAGCCACGGTGGTCAGTCCAGTGACGGCTTTGGTGGTAACAGTGGTCGATTTAGCAGTGGACATTTTGGTGCCATGGGTGGCAGCAACGGCAGCAACTCTGCCAGCAACGGCAGCCACGGTGACGGCTTTGGTGCGAACAATGGTGGACTTAGCAGTGGACAATTTGCTGCTGCAGGTGGCAGCAATGGATGCAACTCTGCAAACAATTTCAGCCACAGTGACGGCTTTGGTGCAAACAATGGTGGATTTAGCGGGGGGCAATTTGGTGCTGGGGGTGCCAGCAACAGCGGCAACTCTGCCAGCAACTTCAGCCACGGTGGCGGCTTTGGTGCAAACGGTGGTGTATTTAGCAGCGGAAAATTTGGTGGCGAGGGTGGCAGCAACTCTGCCAGCAACTTGAGCCACGGTGGCGGCTTTGGTGCAAACAGTGGTGGATCTAGCAGTGGACAATTTGGTGCCGCGGGTCATAGCAATGGCAGCAACTCTGCCAGCAACTTCAGCCATGGTGGCGGCTTTGGTGCAAATGGTGGTGGATTTAGCAGCGGAAAATTTGGTGGCGAGGGTGGCGGCATCTCTGCCAACAACTTCAGCCATGGTGGCGGCTTTGGTGCAAACAATGGTGGATCTAGCAGTGGACAATTTGGTGCCGCGGGTCATAGCAATGGCGGCAACTCTGCTAGCAACTTCAGCCATGGTGGTGGCTTTGGTGCAACCGTTGGTGGATTTAGCAGTGGAAAATTTGGTGGCGAGGGTGGCAGCTACTCTGCCAGCAACTTGAGCCACGGTGGTGGCTTTGGTGCAAACAGTGGTGGATCTAGCAGTGGACAATTTGGTGCCGCGGGTCATAGCAATGGCAGCAACTCTGCCAGCAACTTCAGCTATGGTGGCGGCTTTGGTGCAAATGGTGGTGGATTTAGCAGCGGAAAATTTGGTGGCGAGGGTGGCGGCAACTCTACCAACAACTTCAGCCATGGTGGCGGCTTTGGTGCAAACAGTGGTGGATCTAGCAGTGGACAATTTGGTGCCGTGGGTGGCAGCAACAGCAGCAACTTCAGCCATGGTGGCGGCTTTGACACGAACAGTAGTGGATTTAGCGGTGGACAATATGGTGCCGTGGGTGGCGGCTACTCTGCCAACAACTTCAACCATGGTGGCGGCTTTGGTGCAAACAGTGGTGGATCTAGCAGTGGACAATTTGGTGCCACGGGTCATAGCAATGGCGGCAACTCTGCCAGCAACTTCAGCCATGGTGGTGGCTTTGGTGCAAACGGTGGTGGATTTAGCAGCGGAAAATTTGGTGGCAAGGGTGGCGGCAACTCTGCCAACAACTTCAGCCATGGTGGCGGCTTTGGTGCAAACAGTGGTGGATCTAGCAGTGGACAATTTGGTGCCGTGGGTGGCAGCAACAGCAGCAATTCTGCTAGCAACTTCAGACACGGTGGCGGCTTTGACGCGAACAGTAGTGGATTTAGCGGTGGACAATATGGTGCCGTGGGTGGCAGCTACGGCGGCAAGTCCGGTAGCTACTTTGGCAACAAGACCGCTGCGGGAGGGTTTGGTAGCAGCCGTGGTGGCGGCGGCGGCGGGGCCATGGGCTACGGAGCCAGCCAGGTCCAGTACAATGGCCAAGACGACCTTCTGGGTGATGACCTCTTCGACGAAAAGGACTGGTACGGAAGCAGTCGAGCATAAATGGCATCGTTTGCTTGCTTGATGCAAAACATTTTTTTCGGGGAGCATGTTCTAAGCTCTTTGGATAGTAGGTTATAAAGCTAGCAATACTGGCCGGCTTCATTTTGCTTGCTACTTGAAGAGTAGTGGAGTAACATTTTGACAACGGTTGCAGTTTAGTGAGATAAAAGAATGAAATGTAGTAACTACGTATCATGTGTAGCTTAATTTCTTGGTTATAATATTTATATTATGTTTTGATTACACGAGCTTATTCCGTAGGGTGATGGTTATATCACAGTCCATGCACGCATCAGTGTCTTGTGCATAATGTGGTTATTATGTAGTATTATTACACAATTACTTAGCAGCAAATCAGCCGAAGCCACATAGCCTTGCAGTCAAATGGCCCTTTTCAGAAACCATTTCCTCGATGCCCTTCTCGCTGGGCAGCGGCGGCAGGTGAGGCAGCGCTGGCATCAGCAAGTCAGGCCGAGCGACTTGGTTGGTTCAGTGCCTCTTGGACTGTCAAAGTGGCGGGAGAGATCGGAGTCCCGCGGCCAGCGCGCGACGTTTTCGTTTCGTTTTTTCTGGGTTTTATGAGGACGCGACTAGCTATTGGACGTCCTATATATGCAAAACGTCGAACGCTGCTCCGCGCTGTCCGATTAAACTGGCTAAATCTCATTCGTCCGTCCCTAGAACAATGGAATACAAAAAATCGAACGCTCCTCTTTTGTTAACTGCAGCGCTTCTAGTCACTCCTTGGGTTACTATGCATGTCTGCACCTATCCCTCTCCTCCCATACACTTTATTAATAATTTTTAAACTATTTTTTCTCCTAAATTATTTATCCGACCTGCGATCTAATTATACCATTGTATTTGTTACAATTAAATTTTTACAATAATATCTTACATGATTATATTTTAATAAAAAAATAAATAAAATATTTTTATAACATACAAGAAACAGCTTGATTGAAACATTTTTATAACATACATAAAACATCGTAAAAATATTTGCTGAAATATAAAAAAAAACACCACGTGCAACAATTACAAATAAAGTAGTGAAACATCATATAATACTTATTGAAATATCTAAAAACACCACTTATAACATTTGCAAATGAAACCAGTGAACCATCAGAAAATACTTCAGAAAAATTCATTGGAACATGAAATCTCCATGTGCAACATTTAGAAAAATTCACTAAAGCACAAAAACTTTAAATGTGCAACATAATCGAATTCTAGATAAAACATTTGCTTCTTATGTTTAAAACTTCGAATTTTAACAGCTGAAACATTTAAAAAATTTTCATCGGAATATAATGATGTGAATAGTTGTTGAAAAGATTTAATTACGATAAAAACAACCGTATAAACAGATCTTAGATCAGATAAATAACTTAGGAGGAAAAATTATTTAAATCATGCTAAAAGGAGTTTTTTTTTCATATATACAACATACAGTTTTATACTAGAGAGAGAAATAGAGGAAGAGAGAGGGCATAGGTACAAATGGGCACGTATAAGTGGATACATTTAGTTAGCCGTGTACAATATTTTATAAACAAAATAGTAAAACATCATAAAATACTTAACATCTAAATAAAATTATGCGCAATATTTAAAAAAATCCAATGCAATACCAAAACCCTAAAAAATTTATCGAAATATAATCATATGAGATTTTATTGTAAAGAGCTAATTATAATAAATACAATGGTCCAATCAAATCATAGATCGAATAAGTAATTTAGAGAAAAATATTTTTAAAAGTCCATAAAAAACTTATACGCATGCATGCAAGTGCAGGAAAGAGGGTTGTTGCAGAGAGAGCGCGCGCTAGACTTGGCGCCTGGAGCGAATCATTTCCCGTTTCGTGACGTCCTCTCAAGCGGCAAAGCGGAGCGGCGTTTCAACGGCTAGAGCAGGCAGCGCCTTACAGACGTCGACGTGCACATTTTCACGTTATGAGCACAACACTTAGGAGTATTTCCATTCTTCAAAATTTGGTTGCAACAAAGCACCAAGCTGGAATAGCTCAGTTGGTTAGAGCGTATGGCTGTTAACCATAAGGTCGGAGGTTCGAGCCCTCCTTCTAGCGATACTTTTTTTTTTATTAAAATAAGCTCCTACTCATCTTCTCAGTTCTTCTTTTACCACCACACAACTCATTAAAATAAGCTCCTACTCATCTTCTCGGTTCTTCTTTTACCACCACACAACTCCTGCTCATCAGTTCATCAATCATATGATGTCGCTTTCAAGCAGCCATCAACTAGAATCTACAAGAAAATGACCGAATATCCCTTGAAGACTTTTGTACCGATCCTTCAATTCCACTGATCGGGCCAATACAGCTTGTGCGGCTTCCCGTCTTTCCACGCCCAAGCCGCGCGGCCACCTTTGCACACCACCCCCACCACTCTTGTCCTGTACAAATCGTGCCACTCTCCGTTCCCACTTAACAACACGACACCCCAACACCTCATATAGCTACTTCCACCAAAAAATCACAAGAAATCGACAATTCCTCTCCATAACAGCATGCAAATCAGGCACTGGCAAAATGCATATCATCTGTTTGCAACTTGCAACTGGTGTGTTTCTCCACTCGACCCCAACAAACCAATCTCGGGAGAGCACCAAATCAGACAATGGCCAGCCCAGTGTATACGCGTTAGGTAGATTCTTAACAATCCTAGGGAACTTGATCGGGTCCAGATTCCCCAAATTGGCAGGGCATTCATGAGGCCTCTAAAGATGGCTCCCATGGCCCTGAATCAACAAACACTATCTTTACAGTTTTGCAAACCTACTCATCCTACACTCCTACTGGCTGTACAAACCACAGGGCATAGTGAAGCAGCCCCTTCACAGGCCTCTAGTAGCTGCAGCGTTGATGTAACTAGCGGCGGTGTCCGCATCCAGGTTCTTCCCTTCCACGAGTCCCTTTATCAGGGTGGCAGAGTAGGTCTTCGATGGAGGAGACAATGGCAGCTCACCGAATTTGTATCGATCTATGTCTGATGAGGGGCACCTGCAGAGAAAGAACAATTAGTGTTAGACAAAGTTAAAGTGCTTGGGGTTGTGGGTCTTATCTTACCGGTATATTTCAACTGCAACAAAATGGTGCATGGAGTTGCAAGTGATCATATCTTTAAAAAAAAGGACTTAACGACTATACAGACACTCACGTCATTGTAAGAATTGGAAGGTTATCCTCCTCGCCAAGGTAAAGTACATTGGAGTACCAGCTATCCTGCAGGAAATTCAACTATCAGACATGAAAAATATTCAACACAGAAAACAAATGGTCGCGAATGAAACACATAGTTTCAACTTTCAAGTCATACACATGACTGCTGTATCATTACAAATATGTCCACAGTAAGAACTTCTTGCTTATAAAGTGATTGCTTATGTTGTACAAAATACACCATGCGGAACTTTCATGATCTAGCCTTTAGCTCCCAGGAAATACAAACAATTCAAAGCCCAGAAAAATCTGACAGCACTAAGAGGCAATTGGCATTTGCTTACTATTACTAACTCATTATTAACAGTCGGTGTACCACTGACCTTTAAATAAAACAAAGTCATCAGGGTACAAAAATGGCAGATGCTGCCATGGTAAAGATATTTGGTGTAGGCCTTTTTATCAGTATGCCACTTATGTCTAAGCACCCAACAATGAAGTTATCAATGGCAAAATGCTATGCATTCAAATTTAAAATAGTTGCAAGAAGAAGAGCATGCTTGCTGCAGTGTAAATCAAACCTTAATAGGTGCAAGATGGACAGCTTTATTTCTGGAAACAAACTCTATTTCAGACAAGCCAATCAAAGGAGAGTCAGGAGACTCAGTTTTTCCACTTTCGCTGTTCTCCTTCACTAAACAATTCTCTTGAAACAATACATCATTGAACTGCTCAAGCCTGTACAAAAATGAGAGGCAAATTATGATGAGATTCAGAGGATTGACTTAAGATCATACCCCCGCATAGCCTAACTCAAGCATCAATAACAGGTAGGCAGATGCTACAACATACATACGTTATTTTGTACATGCAGACATAAGAGTTCTCAGTGTGGTTTATCTCAGGGTTGAGAAAAGCAACACCACCAGTTCCCCAGCAGGGAGTAGAGGATCTACCAAAAAACAATCTGTGAGGCACAGTCTTCCACATGGTACTACCTGGTGGGCTTGTGTCGTGTGATCCAAAACATGGTATATTCATACCCTCAGCCTGTCAAACATCGAAATAAATAGCAAATCCATCATTCAGAGGATGCTGCTTATCAAAAATTGGAAAACAAGGAGAATAATATGTTTTCACTTTACCTTTCCCCCTTGGATGTAGCACAGAAACCTAGGTGTCCACATGTTTGAACCGAAGCTGGCATACCAAACATATACTTTTGATAGTTCTGATCTCCAAGTAAAAGATAGAGATGGTGTTTCTTTAGACACTGCAGCAGATCCATCATTTTGTGGTTCAGCTGAATAAGTTGGATTTTGTTCAACCGTTACATTACTTGAGGTGGTCTTCGTTGAGATCTTATCTTCATCAAGGTTCAACTTTGAGAGGCTTTCACTTATAATGCCATCAGTAATTTGAATAACATCACCAGAAGCAACAACTTCAGGGAGCTCTTCAACATCAGACTCAGAGCCGGAGGAAGAATACAGCTGATCATTCCCAAAGTGGGGGAAACAAGAACATGAATTATTCAAGGGCAACATAGCGTTATATTTCCCTACAATTTTGTCTCAGCTATACATTAAGCCACCATGCAACAGGTCACATATGTTAATGAATCAAAACTGAGATCATTAATTCAATACAAGTTAAGATGCATGATATTGATAAAGTTGGGCTCTGTAACTGTATTTTTTAGGAGGCATCTCCAGGACATGGGTATACACATGATGTATCTTGTCAGCATTTTTAAACAGCTCATCAAAGTACACGCTGTCAGCAAATAGCCTATCAATTAAAATGCATAATGGAGTTGATACAGCTCAGCATGCATTTTTCTTTAGAGTTGAGCTACAGTAAAAAAATTTGAGCAGAAGTCATTAAGAATATACTGTGCAATCTGCAACTATAGTTATGACATATCTATATAAATTAAGTGCTGAGAAGAGGGTGTGAAATTCCTGGTAAACACAAGTAAATCTGGAGATAAGCGATGGTCCATCTTATTCAGAGCAAATTAATCTGGGTTTAGACAAATAATGCCCCAAGTTCAAGTCTTTAAGATAAGAAAAATAAGAATCTACCTCCATTTGTGAGGGCCTACTCCTCAATGATACATTCTCTGGCAATCTACTACTCAGAACAGGCCAGAACGTCTTCAATTCATCACGTACCTGGTCAGTGATATGGGGGGAAAGAAGCATAATTACAGATATCCACAGTAAGGAATCGGACAGCAATTACTGCAAGCAGACCATTACCACTTGTATAACTCTCCATGAAGATTCAAACGGTTGCATATCTGGAGCCTCAAATCTGAAATTTTCTCCCAACAGAACTTTAGCACAAGCACTAACTGAATTTGCTATAGACCTAAGGTTATAGCCTCCTTCAAGAGCCATCACTATCCTCCCTTGGGCAAAACCTAACAGCTGCAGGTTTTGCATACAGAATTGAAGATAAGTAGGCCTTTTTGTATTTACAGAAAAGCTTAAGAGCACACTTTACAAGATAAACGTAAGTGTTAATCAACTCAGCAGAGAAGCCCAATAAACATGAGAGATATGAAGTAACTGGAAGCGATCAAACAAAATTATTCTAATGGCTAACAACAGAGAATTACAATAAGAAGAAACTACTAAAGAAAAAGGTATATAAATTTCTGGCTGCTGCCTTGGGAAACTTTGATATCATTAGCCTAATCAAGCTGATCTGAATGTTATTCTTTTAGGGACAGGAAAATGCATGACATGGTGAAAGCCTAATCGAATATTATTTCTCTGCAAGCGCTTACCTTTGTTAGTAGCAGAGCATATCCGTTCGGAGTGATGCAGCAACCACCAAGAGGATCACCCAATGCTACCCAAAATATCGGAGTAGAGAAAAAAAAATCAAAACTAGCGAACAAGGGAAACATATATGATCTACCATATTGGATATTGCCAGAAGTTAAGGTATTCTTATCATGTAGTCCCTCCGTCCAACAATATAAACATTTCTAGGTTGTTTAGAAGAGATTAAGGTTGAGGAGAAAAAGACTTTCTTGCCCCTCATTAAATAAGGGATGGTTGGGGGTAAGATGGGAAGAAATTTGAATGGGAGGTGATTGGGGGACAATTAATAGTGTAGGATGCTTATATTGTTTGACAAAATTCAAATAATTGGAATACTTATATTGTTTGACGGAGGGAGTAGTAAGTAGTAACAGTCTTATACAAACTCTCAGAGAATTTTTCATTACTTCTTCAGCAAATATCTCATTTATTATTCTACAACAAAATCAGGTATATAGGTTGCACAGCTTCACTAGGCTACTGGCCCAAGCAGGGCTCAGCTATAGCCCATAGAGTAAATATTCATGACAAAAGCTGCATTTTGATTTTATTAATTTCTTATTAAAGTCAGTAAGCTGCTGGCACAAAAGAGTTTTTAAGAACTTCTAAGCTACATACCTGCATCAAACCCAGCAGACACCAAGATTATATCAGGGTCAAATGCTTCAGCAACAGGAAGCAGTACATGGTCCCATGCAGCAATGTAGTCTGCATCACCACATTTTCCATGTTCCCAGGGCACATTAATGTTGTACCCTTTACCAGCACCTTCCCCAATGAAACAGTAAGATGCATCCCCTTCAGCAGGGTAGAAGCTTCCATGATCAAATCTACAGAGCACACATAGAACAGGCAGCATACACTAAAATGAATAGGTTCTCGTCAGAAATATAGTTGATTAAGCTTCTGAACCAATACATCTCCTCCAACTTTGCCACAGGACCAAAGCAAAACAATTAAACTTTACAACTGTGATAAAATGTTCCTTGGAAAATTACTTGAAAAACTAGACCTAAGCATTTAAATGCTCGTAATGCTGCCTAAGTTATTCAATGAGCAACGTGTCATCCAGCAACAGATATTCTTTGGGTGATAACATATTCTTTTCATTCCAAGAGCAATACTGCATGGCAATCAGTGTGCATTGGTGGAATGTGGGACTCAATCCCAGTCATTAAAAGACAAAATAATATTTGGTCCATCTGTCCATCATAAACGAGTTTGTTAGGACCATGGAACAACAGACGGCGCCCTTAAATTTCTCTATTAACTAAAAGCATCCAATGTTTCCATACGAGAGAACATATGTTTGGAAAAGTAGTACAGCCATTCAAAGTACAGTAAACCTCCAGAATGAAGGCAACAAAACTGGCATGACTTTACTTGGTACTATCGTGCTGTGAAGGTTATGATGCTACTAAAAAGATAGTACTATCGTGTTATGAAGGTTATGATGCTACTAGAACGACAAAAAAAAAAAAAGAAATCCATGTCAAGAGGTTGTCATACCTGTGAACTGAAAAGAACAATACACGAGGGTCACTATAAAACATCTTTTGTGTGCCATTTCCATGATGAACATCCCAATCGACAATCAATATCTTCTTGATACCTAGGTCAGTCTGCAGCAAAGAAGGCAAAGTAGGAACATGAGTTCACCTTCTCATTTGATTACATCTGATAAAAGCATTGCTGTTCCTACATAGGAAATGGAGAAGAAAAAAAAACACATTTTGATAGTACAAGAAAAAAGAGGTAAGTTTCAACAACGTACCCTCTCATTTAAGAGATAATCAGCAGCAATTGCTACATTGTTGAAGAGGCAAAAACCCATTGCCTCATTATGTTCTGCATGGTGACCTGGAGGTCTGACTAGAGCAATAGCAGAACTTAATTCACCTGCAGCAACCTTCTCAGCTACCTATTTTGCAAATGAGTCAGTTATTTTTTTTGAGGAGCAATCAGCATACGAAAGAGCAAGAAACTGCACGATAAATGTACATGTCAAATGTCAAATTACCTCAATCACAGAACCAGCTGCAAGAAAAGCAGACTCTGAGGAGCCCTTGTTGAAGTAAATGGAATTAAATTTCCTAGCAATCTTGTTTCGACGGGACTCATATTCCTTTGAGCTGATACTCCTCATCAGCTTGATATGGTTCTGGCTATGGACAGAAGCTATATACTTGTCCTCAGCTTCCTTCGCTTTCATGATCATGCACCTGGGAGAGAATTATACTACATTACAACCAAGGAAGCTTGCCAGCAGCAAAACTATTAAGCCGGTCAAAGCAATGAGCAAAGTGAGTGACCTAAGTTGTTATGCAAATGTTTAAGCTTAACTTTAGTAGCGTCCAAGTTACTCTACACAAGCAATAACTTCATTGTTCGAAATTGCACAAGTGCTTCAAAACCGTAGTTCAAATTACAGTTCACTAATGTATCACAAGTTCTATTTCCCCCTTCATTTTCTCAGGTAGTTTTAGCATTTTGGATGATTTAACCTAAGTAAACAATTAGAATTACCAATACCAACCTTTTCGAGACAAAATTGCGCCACAAACCCTAGGTTCCGTACTAGAACTGAACGGAAACGGCTAGAGCGCACACAGCGGCTCGCCTACCACGCAATTCGACCGAACCATGAGCAACGAAGCCAGCAACCGGCACGCGTCGCCGATCCCAAGCAAAATCACGCTGCTCCGACTCCTAGAGGAGAAGGAAAACAAACGCAGTGCCAAGTGGTGACAGGTGGGGTACCTGGAGGCGACGCCGTCGGCGGAGAGCTTCCGCCAGATGACCCGCAGCCTCTCGGGGTTCTCCGGGTGCTCCTCCCCGTCTGGCGTCGCGTGCGCGCACATCCTCTCGTCGTACAGCAGCCCCACCCTCCTCGCCGCCGCCATCGTGAGCCGCCGGAGGAGGGGGCCGAGACGACTTGGGAACTCGGAAATGGAGCGGGGGAAACGCAGAGACTTCCGCTCCCCTCTCGTCGTCTGGTTGGTGGCCCTCCTGGCCTGGCGGGTGGGTGCGCGTGTCAGCAGGCGGGCCCCACCTGGAAGCCCAGCGCGTGTCAGTAGGTGGGTCCCACCTGGAAGTCGCGGACGCTTTGAACTCGCCTAGCGGCGGCCGATCGTGCAAGGACGGACGGACGGACGGACCCGAGTAGAGATGACGATGGGGACTCCGTTCCCCGTTCCCCGGTGGAGAATTCTTATATCAGGGGGACGACGGAATGGTTCAAATTGGTTTTTCATAAAGAATTTAATAGCGGAAAACATATCCCTATCGGGTTGGGGATGATTATCCATCTTCTATCCTCGTTTCCGTAGACTCGATTAATTGACGTAGAGTCTAAGTTCAATTCTTTTGTTTTTATGCCATATGATTGTCTATATAATGATCTTTGATGAATTATATATTTGTGTTTTTATCATGTAAATTAGTGGATATAAATTGATATATTAATATAAAGTGTGAATAATATTTGTTGTATTATATATATAATTTGAGATATGTTTTCTCCGTCCCAAAATTTAGCTACGTATTACTATGAATATGAACATCTTTATCTAAATTCGTAGCACTAGATAACTATATTTTAAAATAAAGAGAATATATATATATATGTTACTTTAAGCGAGAACTGAGACCTCACGAAAAATAATTCCCGTGTGGAGGACAGGAATGAAAACAAAGTTTCTTCGTTGTGTTTGACAAGAACGGAAATAGAAAACTTTTTGTGTCATGGGGTGAAGAAGATGGGGACCTATTCTCCGGCGAAAAATTTTCTATTGACATCTCCAAACGAGAGGTTTGTTGTCACAGACGGCATGCATGTGACTATGCGAGGGTCGATCTCAAACGAGCGGCAACAGTACTGCTATCAATAATCTACTACGGAGTTTGCAATGGTGTTGTTAGTGTACATTAGATATATGTGTAACGTCCATTATTAAGTGGGCACAATTATCATATATACTAGAAAATACGTTGCATATTACTATAAGATTTATTAAATTTATATTATTATAATAATTGAAGTTTACAATTAGTAAGTGAAAATAGATTTATAAAATTGAAAATGTTTCTTCACGGTTTATTTTTTGAAAGCATCATTTTATAGAAATTTTCATAGAAATAAATACGTACTATTATGAAATCTAAACATTACATATTTATTTAAACCTAATACTATAATTAGATTATGTGTTTATCTCCCATTTAGTTTGTATTTCTCATAAGAATATGGTACTGGATACAACTATATAGTTATTATAGATTAAAGTTAGAGAGAAGGGAAAGAAACAACTAATAAATACAGATAAATAACACATTGATCCAACGGTTGATAATTATATACTAACATGATCAAATGGTTTATAACTATTGATGACGTGTATCTAATTAAAGGTAGAGAGGAGGAAAAGAGATGGTTAATGAATGCCTATAAGTAACGTCTTGATCCGACGGTTGATACTTTCACTTGCTAATTGTAGACTTCGATTATTATAATAATAAATCTAATAAATCCTGTATCAATGCGCGAGATATTTTCTAGTAGTTGTGAAATCATTGTCTTGATTTATTTTATATTTTATAACGAATAATTGGCTTTACAAATAATTTATTTAATAAACGATTTGTTTGAAAATAACTATGAATATTGGTGTGAGTGCGTGTGACTAATGAGGGTTAGGTTGCAATATATGTGCCTAGAAACCATTTGTTTTGTTTATGGATGTATAGGTGACTTATTGTCAATCTTGGTCAACAGTCGGATCGTAACTATACTCAGGGAGGAACTGAGGTCCAAAACGATTAAGAATGCCGGATGACGAGATTAGACACAAGGTGGCACACGATAGATGGATATCGTGTAGGAGGTCTTCGCAACGGGCTTTGCAAATTGGGTATGCAAGCGGCGAAAAAATCGTGAATAAATTTGGAGTAAAATTAGAGAAGGAAATTAGAAGAAATATTTAGTTACAGTGCTGCTACAGTACTCGTCTGGATTGCTACCGTACTCGGACAGCACTGCTATAGTACTGGCTGTATGTGAGGGAGTCTGAGTTGGTTGTGAAAAGGAGAATTTAATTTGGTAAATTGTAATTAGATTTGGTAATTGAAGATTTAAGTCCTGGTGGGATTAGGAGTTCTACTCCTACATTGTGTAGGAGGTTTTAGGTATAAATAGATAAGCAGTTAAGGTTCTAGAATAATAACTTTTGAAAGAGAAAAAAAGTTAGGGTCTAGTTTTGAGAGAGAAATGCTTTGTTTGTGCTTTGTAAACACATCTTGATGCAATAAAGTTAATCTACTTTGAAGAGTATTTTCGGTACATATCATTCTGAAATCTGACGGTTCATCTGACAAGAACGCAGTGGCGAGGCGACGGTTTTATCGGCGGACATACGGTGGTCAGATCGGTGTAACAGAGACGGTTTGACTGGTACACTCCCTCCAGATTTGAGAATTTTTTTTATTCCATAAAAAATTTTGGTTTTTGGTGTTTGTATCATTCACTCCTCTCTACTCTAATAGATTTAGATCTTATGTTTGATCCTACAGTTGTATGATTTTAGCACCTTGTGGTTTCTTTTCTAAAACATAACTCGGGCGAGTACAAACACCCACATGGGTGCGTCAGAGCTGACATATAAAGAGATTGAAGACATAGCATCACATAGCTTAGGTACGTGCTTTAGCACTAAACGCACCCACACGAGCACCATACAGCTCCCCATAGTTGATAGTATGTGTTATGCAGCAACGGGGCTTGAGTGAGAAATTATACAGGAGCCAAACCTAGATGTTAAAATACATTAGTAAGAATGGGAAGTACTCACACGCATATAATGGCTGTGATCAAGATAAATGTCGCGGCGGCGGCAATAAGGCTGTGAAACTTCTGTCGGCAACCTTCAATCGGCAACTTGGCATGTATGTATAGCGGGCCTAGTAACAGGAGGTGTACCTGCTTGTCACTCCCGGCAAGGCAAACAAGCCAGTTCCCACATGCACCCACGCAGCACCCAGCCGCGGCGAATCCTGGACCATCCAGGCGAACAGTTGAATCTTCTTCAGCCCAGCTCCTCTCCTCACCCAGTTTTCCTGTAGCTCTTTTGTTCTTTGATTGATCCGTTTGAAACGGACTATTTAGCGAATTATTAATATAAATTATTTAAGTTGATTATAAAAATAAATTAAATATTTTAAGAAATAGTTTAAAACAAGTAGTTTAACTAATATAGTATAAGAAAGTTTTTTTAAAAAATTATTTTCTAAAGCATAAAGTAAATAATCCGTTTGAATAATCTGATAAATAATAAAAAATATAGGGCCTTAGCTTGTTTGAAGTATTATCGTAGCGGATTATCTAATGGACTATACATATGCATTAATTATTTTTGAGAAATATATTTAAAAAATAGTTAAAATAAGTGGACTGAGGGACGCATGAGAAGAAAACTTTTTCGGAAAACGTATACTTCAAATGTAGAACAAATAATTCGATGAATAAGTCGAAACGAACGGGACACAAATAATTCAGAGAGATGGCCCGCGCCGCCGTGCGGTGCCGGTGCAGCAGCCACGCGGCCCTCGCCGTCCTCGTGTGCCTATAAACGGATGCCGCTTACGCACGCAGCAGAGCGCGCGCACCACCACGCTGCGACGAGCGGCTAAGCCCACCCAAATGCCGCTGCTCCTCACCTCCTCGCCGGCGGCGCTGCTGCTGCCGCGGCCGTCCAGGGGGCGGTTCAGGGTCGCGGCCTCCGCCGACGTCGGCGTGAACGGCAGCGCCGGCGCTGGGGGCGGCGGAGGAGGTTTCCCGGCGTTCCTCCCCAGGGCGGTGGAGCGGATCCGCGACGGCCCCGCCATCCGCCTCGCCAAACGAATCGAGCGAGTGCCCGTCCAGGCGAGCTGAATCTCTCTCTCTCTCTCTCTCTCTCTCTCTCTCTCTCTCTCTCTCTAAACTGCCCCAGAATTGCTGCTCTCTTGGAAATTTTCATCGGGGGGAATGTGTTCACCAGGTAGTTTACCCAGTCTGATGAACTAATGGTGTTTCCCTGGAACAATCGTTTCCTCAGACCGGTTTTTCGAAGGGCCCGATTCTTAGCAGCTGCGTGAGGCCACTCAAGCAGCAGCAGGACAGTGACCCGGTCGTGCTGCTCCATGGCTTCGACAGGTACTTGCACTGCAACTTCACAAGCCTGAATTAGTGAATTTATTGTGTATGCGCTGAATTTATTTCATGGTTCCACATGCAGCGCATAATTCATAATTCTTAAGAAATGTAGTTTCGGCCATTGTACTATATGCACAAGAGTATGTAATTTAGCAGCCTGGACCTTTTAAAAGTATTAGATACAGTTCTTGTTTAGAGTGGAGGTACACCTACCCGTTGTTGGAGGAGGCTGGGTTGGAGGCTTGGGCTGTCGACATTCTTGGATGGGGTTTCTCTGATTTAGGTATGCTCCCGCTCTTCGTGTCATGGTATTTGTTTCATGGATTTGCTTGACACAGCCACACAGGTGTAAGTTGCAATACCCGTTCTAATATTTATGGATTGTCTCGTAGAAAAACGGCCACCTGGCGATGTAGCCTTCAAGCGGGAGCATCTTTACCAGGTACATTGTCTGTAGAAAAATTACTGCCAGTGCGCTTGTCGTTAATTTTCATGTTGTGAATTCACTTCCAACTTCCTAGTTGCCAGCGTCTCTGAATCTCTGTCTAAACACCTCATCACAACATACAAAAAGTTACTTCTGATGTGAATCTTTAGTTCAGGACATGTTTGATATGTACTGAAGTCCCAGCCAAGCTAGAACTGCCCACAAACTCATGTTCTATCTCAAAACAAGGACTGAATTGTCTGCAGTATAATATTACTATACTTTTTCCTTTAAGGTCCATTTGGAACGCGGGTATTTTACATGATTTTTCATAGAAACCAGTTAATTTACTGCAGGAATCCGTAAATATTTCCCATTTCAATTGGGGCCAAGCAGATTTTCGGTCTGCTTTTCTTTGTTTATATTTTGTTTGGTTGGTTTAAAGGCAGTTCTTTTGGCATGGTAGTAAGGACAAAGCAAACTGTCAAGTCAGACTGATGATGCTATGTTAAGGTTACAGTGGTATGATGCTTACATCTTAACCTCCTTTTGTAGTTCTGGAGATCCTATGTTAGAAGGCCTATGGTGTTAGTTGGACCGAGTCTTGGTGCTGCTGTTGCCATTGATTTTACAGTCAACTATCCGGAAGCGGTACAAGCATTCCAAGACTTACTATTTTCTACCTATTTGTAGAAAAAAGAGGATTAATAGCAGAAGTCTTTAGAGAGTTATCTATATAGCTTTATGTGATGCAAAATATATCTACTTTTCTGCCACTAAACTTTTAAGAAACCATACAACGTGAGAATTTTGTAATATGAGGAGATAAATTGATCTTGTCCATCACAGGTGTCGAAACTGATCTTCATTAGTGCAAGTGTATATGCCGAGGGCACAAGAGATATGACCAGAATGCCTAGATTCGTTCCATATGCTGGGGTGAGTAGCGAGTTGTCTACTACAGAGCTGCATGCTATGCCTTATTTAATACAGCATGCTTCCGCAAGTGGCAATTTTTTATTGATGACTTTGATGTGGTATCCTTATTTTTGTTTCCTTATGCCAATATTACTATAGAGTTCCAAGTATGTTGTTGTCTTTTCTTGATGATGGATATGGCTGTCCTCCAGAATCCTTCATGTTATCATTTTATTTGTAAATGGATGGAACAAATCAATTGGTACATGCTTTTTTCTTGGTTGGATTACACCGACTTTTTTTTGCCCTCAGGTTTTTCTACTGAAGAGTCTCCCACTGCGGTATCTTGCTACTCTTTTGGCATTTCATAAAATTCCAGGTGGTCCAGCTGGATTGTTTGACTGGGTGCAAGTAAGCCTCTGTTGATTATATAAAACTGTGCAAAGGCAGCAGTTATGTCCTGGTTATGAGTCTGTTAATTTTCCTCAACTGGAGTTATACTCATATCTTCCAATAAAGCTGCTTTCTCAATCTTTTTTCAAGAAACCGACATTGTCACTGAAATTGGGTATGGGTATATGAAAATTTTGACGCTTCAAAAAGGCAAAAATGATTATCTGATTTTTTTTTTACGTCATGCTGTAACATTTCACTTTGTACCAAAAAGTCATATATTCCTGCCCCTAGAATTTTCTTCTGTTGATACTACTTACAACTGCGCACAAACATTGCCATGAGTTATTCATACATTTTGCCAACAAGGAAGCAAAGCTCTTTCATTTTTTTTGTTTTTTTCCTATTTCAGATTGGGCGTCTACACTGCCTACTTCCTTGGTGGGAAGATTCTCTTGTTGATTTTATGATGAATGGGGGTTATAATGTCCTAAACCAAATAAATCAGGTTGTTATCTATTAAATATCCAAATTATGTTGTTTTTACTGTTCAAGAGACCTCATATTTTCTGTCATCCTGTCTTATTTCGTTCTCTTTTTTCGATCCACGATGCTGTTACAGCTGCAACCTTCTTTGCTGCAAAAAGTGCTCGAGAGTTGATGAGAACTACTTTTCCTATGAGACAACATCTAAATACTCACAGCATTTGTGTTCATAGAAGTTATTATCAATGCACAATAATTTTTTATATCATTGGCATAATGATAGGGAGGATCATGTGACCTTTCTAGATTGCATTTGAGCATGAATGTAATGAAAATGTTGGGTAGAAGAGTGAAAATTCTAATGATAATTCTGTTTCATCCACAGGTAAAGCAGAAATGCCTGATCTTATGGGGAGAGGATGATGGAATCATTAGCAACAAACAAGCATATGTAAGTTTTTTTAACATGCGGACATGCTATACATGACCTAGTTTTTCAAGATATGAATAGAAATGCCTTGCTTTTAATCTGTTATTGCTCATTCAAGGATACTGCAAACAGACTAAATTCCACGTTAACTTGTTTGCAGTATAAACTGGCATGGCATTGGTGCATTCCCAGCCTGTTACTATATATTCATCGTCTTTGTTTGTGTATGCTGCAGAGGTTGCACCAGGAACTCCCAGATGCAATTTTAAGGCAGGTACGGGAGTGTGGTCATATTCCTCATGTTGAGAAGCCAAGGGAAGTGGCAAAACATGTCCTTGATTTCCTTGGAACTCAGAGACCAGAAAAGGCAGAGCAGGGTTCTTCCTTACCATCAACAGTCGGGTATGTACCATCCTGCTGCATATATCATTCCGTGTGTGCTCATGAATATCCATCCTATTCTTGCATTTGGCTTATCCATCCTGTTGTCCAACCAATCTGCTACAGGAGCTGCTGAAACAGAATTGGATCCTTTAGGCTAGGACGTAGATGGTAGCATGTACACTGGTTCACTGCTGTACATGTGCGCCGGTCGATATGGTTGCCATGCTCTGTCTTCGACTCAGACGAAGCTTCACAGTAAGGTTAGAATTTGTTCTCAGAATGTTCCGTCTTCTGCAAAGGGGGAACAACAATGTTGTTGGAGGTGGTGCCGAGGCTGTGCCATGGAGATGGAAGAAATGGCACAGGAACAGCAGATATCTCTGCCGATCAGCTGCAACTCTTTTTAGGTTGTTAGATAGTGCTGCAAAGATGTATCATTCCTTCCTCCATTCTTTCAACATATCGAATAAATTTCAAGACTGGGAATGTGAAAGCCATCTTTTATCTTTAACACAAAATTTGCTACAAGACACTCAAGGTTGGTGTTCTTGCTAAAAAATACTCCTAAAACTTGGCTTTGCTATGTGAGACACCTAAGGTGTATGATCATTTTCTATCAGACACTGCATACACTAAAATATCATATCCCATCGGTTCAATAGAGACTATCAGACGCCGCATACACTGCACATGAAATGTATACTTTGCCCGCCGCATACACTGCACATGAAAGGTATATTTTGTCCTCTTTTTTCTTGTCCCCTCCTATGCTTCAGGCTACACTAAGCGTATACACCAAAGAAGAAAGATTTGGAATTGTAATGCTACTATATGCACCCAGAGGAGTATTCTCCCAGAGGAGTATTTAGAATAATATTCATAAACAATCTATTTTTGCATGGGGTCTTACTAATAAGACTTCGTTGCATGAGACGGGGATTTATCCAAATGTTCATGTCACCTAATATTTTCATACCCTATTAGAGGTGGCATGGCTTTACCAAGTCTAAGGAGTAGTATAGGATCTGTATAATAAGTAAAAGAATTTGTCTCTTGATTGGGTATACTATTTTTCCTTCTTTACAATATATTATTGTATGCGCTTCTAGAGGAGCACGGTATGTAAAAAGAAAATTATATTATTTAAAAAAAAAACCTAAAAAATTTTAACTTTACAGTGATATCAATCAACTAAAACCGCTATCTACCAAAGGCTCATCAGCCAACATCCACCCATGCACAAACCACCGCTAGTCGCTAGCACGCATCGTATCTTACCCTCGGTCGGCCATCGCGCTTGCCGCCATACCTTCTCTCTGTCGTGCTTTGGCGCCTCCCTCTCGCCCAAAACTCATCGTCTTCCTTTTCCTCAGTTTCATGCCGGTAGTTTATGGGAGCTTGTGGCTTTTGGGACCATCTGGAGAAGCTAGTGACATAAGAAGCTCCAGCGAATAGTTCCTTGACAAGAATAAGATGTCCGTGTTCCCCATCTTCATTCTTTGGGAGTTCATGCTCAGGAACTAGCCACCAATTTTAAAATCATGAGTAAATATTGGCTTAGAGGATTATTATTGAATTAATAAACTAATTTATTTCCTGATGATGTATATTATATATAAAGCCTTAAAAAAATATTTGATCCCTATAAGGCTTAGGGGCTAGCTGATAGTGACAATAAGATATACTACCTTCGTCTCAAAATATAGTTATTTCTAGACAAGTGAGACGGAGTTAGTAATTTGTAACACGTGAGAGATATGGAACATATATGTAAAGCCAAAAATGAAAGTTCAATGATTAACTACCATCCCTTAGTCTAGTACTATATATGAGTGGCTAGCATGCCTTTACGACATGAACAATGTCATAATATCACGGTAAAGAAGACGCTACCTAGGAATTTTTATCAGGTGGCGATAGGAAAAAGGAGAAGATAGAAGAATGCGCTTGTAGCTAGTCTAATAGATAGCAATATAACATCCATACTAGAACATTTATCGAATCAAATCATTAATTATATAAATACACTAATAAATAACATATTGTATAAGTTGTATATTACGTAAATATAACATATAAATTTGATACTGATCGCCGCAACTACGGGAAGTACTGATGGTGTGGTGGCGGAGATATGGACAGATCATGTCACCCACGTGCGTAGTTGGCAGCTACTAATCCATTATTATTGTGATGCCCCATAATAATTAGAGGAAAAATGAAAAAGAAAAGAAAAGAAGGGATAGTGGGCTGCTGGTTTTTGGGGCTGGGCCATGTAAGTGAAGCAGGCCTTGGCCCATTCAGCAGCTAACAGCGGATTTTTACTGTTACTAATTTAATTTTTTTTTAATTTATAAAACTAATTTTTGATTTGAACTTTTTGCAGATCTACCCTCTTGCCGCCCTGGGCCACGGCGGTATTTAAAAACCGCCGTGGCCCAGGGCGGCGAATGGTATCTCCGTCAGGCGCGGCTAACGGCGCCAGCCGCCGTTAGCCCAGGGAGGCCACGTGGCCTTGCCGCCCTGGGGGACGGCGGCGAATGCTTGCATTCGCCGCTGTCCCCCAAGGCGGTTTATAGGCCAATCGCCGTCCTGGGGGACGGCGGTTTTTAGCCCTCCCGTATAAAATCCATTCAGCCAGTCGTCAGCGCGTCATTTCTTCCTTTCGCCTCCAGCGTTCGTTCAATAGAGCTGAGGGAAAGGAGGAGCAGTGCAGCGGCGAAGCCCTCGCAGATTTTTCAGCCGAATCCAGGTATTTTTTTGCTCTCCCTCTGTTATGTAGTCAATTTTTTAGATAAGTGTTAATTAGTACTAGACGCGTAGTGTAATACCTGACATAGTATAAAAATATTAGCGGTTTGGCATAAACATCATTAGTGTTAAATTTATTTGACCGTACTAGAAGAACATAGCGGACAGGTAGTAAATTGTAGATATTTTAGAAATAAATATGCTCCGCCATGGCCATCGTTGGTATACGTTATTTTGACACGTTAGATAAACCTAGCGTATAACTTTATTAGCGCCGCTGGGTTAGTTTGTAAAATATAGAAACGGTAATGGTTTGACTCATACGTATAGCCTTTTTATGGAACGAATATTGATTAGTACAGATTAATAAAATCTTTTTTTGAACAGAAATGGCAAATAGAGTTGTATTCGCGATATACCACGGTGAAGGAAATGTCAGAGAAGGACAATATGGGGTAGATTTATCGGAGTTCAACGTAGCACAAAAGGGAATTATAGCTCCAGCTGAGAGAAGTTTTCCTGGAGTTTACAATTGGTTAATGAAGGGATTCGGAGTAGATCCTCAAGTAAATGCAATTACGGTGTACGCACTGGTTAGCTGGGCTGTGGAAGGTTTTTGGTGGGAATTGATGCCAGTAGATTCGACGGTCAGCTGGGTATTTTTTGTGGAGAGTGCACTGCAGCGAGGATGGGCACCGAGCATCCTAGTGGTAGTGCATGACGTGGTCAGCATTGATCAGGCTGGTCCGAGTACAGCGGAAGGGCCCGATGAAACAGGGGAGCAAAATGAGGCAGAAGACGAGGGTGCCGAAGAGGAAGAAGGCCAAGAAGACATGGGACCGGGGGGGTTTGCAGATGAAGGGGAGAGACACCCAGGTCTAGTACAGGAGATGGAAATTAAAGACTCAGAACCTGAGCATATGGAGGATGATGATTCTTCGGAGGACGATGTACACCCGGCAGAATGGGATAACGAGGACTTCTCCGGACTCGTTGTCTCAGAGGGGCACACCGTGGCATGGGAGTATCGGCAGAATGAAGTGGTGCAAGACGCTAGATACGCCGAAAAAGCACAGTTGACAGAGGCTGTGAAGATGTGGGCCGTGTCACTTGGGAGGGAGTTCTGGGTATCAAAGTCCACAAGATCGGTGTACGAAGTGAAATATGCAAGTTCAAGCGATGGATGTCCATGGAGGATGTACGCATCCAGGAAGAAATATGACGACTGTTGGTCCGTGTCAATCGTGATGGAGCACAACTGCCATCTTCCGGGTGTTCAGAAGTACCACAGGAACATATCATCTGCATTCATCGCTTCAGAGCTGTATTATGCTGTTGTGGAGAACCTCCGGTTCGAGCCCAAATCAATTATCAGTCGTATCGAGGAGAAGTACAAGTACACCATTACATATGCCAATGCATGGAGGGCCAAACAGAAGATAATTGAAATGAGATTCGGTAGTTTTGAAGCTTCGTACAATAATTTGCCTCGTCTACTGCAGACCATCTGTGCGAGGAATCCTGGCAGCTACTCCGAAATCAAAAGTTTCCCATCATTAGCAAGTCCTAGGCAGAGCGTCCTTCAGCGGGCCTTCCTCTCTCTGCAGGCGTCTGCATCGACGGCACGTTCCTAACTGGAAAATACAGAGGGCAAATGTTGACGGCAATCGGAGTAGATGGGAACAAACAAGTGTTGCCCGTGGCCTTTGCCTTCGTCGAGGGCGAGAACACAGAGAGTTGGTACTGGTTTCTGAAGCTGGTTAAGGAAAAGGTGGTGGGGATGAGGCCAGATGTATGTCTCATACATGACCATCATCCAGGGATGCTGCGTGCAATTGAGGAGCTGCGAAACGGCTACGCAGACAAGGGATACCCTCTGGTGTGGGAAGATGTAAAGAGCAGATGGTGCATGCGTCACATGGGCGCAAACTTTTATAAATAGTTCAGAAACAAGGAGCTGATGGCCATGTTCAAACGTTTGTGCGCCCAGAATCAACAGAAGAAGTTCAATGAGCTATTGTTCGCACCAAAAACCACCGGGTGTGCCAAGAAGCTTGCTGACGATCTGGTTCGGCGTCTGGTGACACGCGAAGGCCTGGGAGATCTGCTTAGCTCCAGTGCAGGTCCTAAAATATTTGAGGTTCGTAGGCGTGCCAGTCAATTTGACCCCGCAATTGACAAGGAGATGAAGAAATTTGATTATTGATCCAATCGGCCAGTAAGCCGATACGGATTCCTTCCAGCCGATCGCCGCTATGCTTGTGCCCGGGCCCCTGCCTGTACTCGCGCCCGGGTCTCGTGCTCGCGTCCGGGTCCTTGTTGGTCCTCGTTTGTGCTCGTGCCCGGGTCAGCAGCAACTGCACATCGACTATCGGCCGATACGGACTGATATAGGCTCCTCGTAGCCGATGGCCGATGGCACCTGTGTATCGGCTAGGAAACCGATAGCGCTATAAACAAATAGATAAGCTGTTAGTACAACGTGTGCATCGGCTAGAAGCCGATGATAAAATAGATATGCAGGATAGTAAGCCAGCCGACTGCCGAGGAAACACATGTGCATCGGCTAGGAAACCGATGATAATATAGATGACAAACAGTAAGGATAATACAGTCGGCTTTATAAAAAGATAACCTATCGGCTAAGCACTCCGATAGAACGTCGCATATACACCGATCGGCTCGGCAAGGATAAATCTATTATTATCGATCTAGTAGTTCAAACCTAACTGATGCAGCACAGATCGATAATAGTAAAGGAACCTCAACGAGCCGATAAACTTAATGCAACTGTGATGAAAATAACTTACCGGCTATACATTCCGATAAGACGCTTGCACAAAGGATATCAGCCTAACAGGAATAATTTATCGCTAGCAGTTTAGTAGGTCGGACCCAACCGATGCAGCACAAACTGATGATAAACTACCCCCGATAAACTGATAAAAACTATGCACGCGTGATGTGATATACCTGACCAGCCTAAGAGGTCGGACCAAACCGATGCAGCCGTAGACAGATCCGATACACCGTGGTAAGCCGACTACCATAGACCGACTAGAATATCGGACCTAACCGAGAAAGTCCTAGCCGATTGGTAGCCGGGGTAACGAGACTTACCCTCTCGCAGGAGTTCGGACCTAACCGATGCAGCCCCGCTCGAGAAGCAAGAACCCGTTGGTAAAGGGTGGCGATGCGCCGAATTTGATTGATCGAGAGATGGTTTACAAGGTCCCCGGGCATACGTATATATACCCCGAGTTACAAGAGTCCTTATAGGACACGGAACAGGACTTTCCTAACTAGAAAAGGAAAACTAACAGACCTGATCAGACAAGAGATCAGGTTTCCTAAAAGATAAAACTATCTAATAGATAAGATAAATAACTGCCATAACGTGGTCTTCACGATTCCTTCCTAAGCTCGGACTCTTCTGGATTAGTTTCCAATGGCTGATATCGCTTCTTTCCTTAACCGAACATGGTAACGACCCGTACCAAATTTTGGCGTTAATACATGCCCCCCAATTTCGGAGTTTGTTATCAAACTTCGAAATTCTTTTGTTTGGGCCTCAATATTCCTTCCTGGCCTCTTGAAGTCGGCTTTCATGAGCCGATACCTTTTGTACTAGGTGTGCTAGACTCTTGAAGTCTTCTGATGAAAATCTTTCCTTGATTGGAGCCACCAAACCTTGGAATGCTAACTCGGCCAGCTGTGCATCATCCAGACTTAAACTATAACATCGGCTTCTAACATCACGAAATCGCTGGATATATTCTGCGACTGATTCCTCCGGCTTCTGTATTACCGATGTTAAGTCTATCAAACTCATCTCCTGACTCCCCATAAAGAAATACTTGTGGAACTGCTTTTCCAGATCTGCCCAACCTCGAACTGAGTTAGGTGGCAATGAAGAAAACCATGTAAAGGCCGATCCGGATAATGATAACGGGAAGAGTCTAACTCTCAAAGCTTCTACAGCCGATGCCTCTCCACATTGAGCCAAGAATCGGCTGACATGTTCCACTGTAGATACATCATCTTGCCCTGAGAATTTGGAGAAGTCTGGTACTCTGTATCGGCGTGGCAACGGAACTCTATCAAACCAATCTGGATATGGATGCCGATACATAAATATTTCCTCCTTCGGTCTTAAACCGAATTGTTCTCTCATCACCTCTGTGATTCTTGTTGTCAAATCTTCTTCTCTTGGATTTTCACCGTAATAACGCAGAGGTGGAGTTGATAGCCGATTCTGATTCTGATATTCCCTCGGGTAATTGTACTCAGGAACAGCTTTTGGATAACTCTGTTGATGTCCCCCATAGTACGTAGTTTGATATCCTTGAGGAATCCCATCTTGTTGCCCCCCGGGTATTTGAATCGGCTCCACTGCCTTCTTGATCAAGCTCTGTAATGTGTTCACCAATATCCCAGATTGATCGGTCAACGCATGATGAACTGCTTCATTAAACATGTCTTGGATCGGCTTCTGTGAACTTGTAGGCGATATATGGCTCGATTCGTCAATAAGAACAGGCTTTGGAAACTGTAATTTTTGAATCGGCCCTTGATCTGTCATACCGAAGGATTGTAGACAAAGCTTCTGAAACTCCACGATGTTCTGCTCCACTTGTTGTCTTTGTTCTTCGGTCAAGTCTTCCATTGTGACTGGAATCATATTGTCTGTGCTGACCTCTTTTCCAGCCATGTTGAAGTTCTATGTCCCACCGGGCCAAAAACGTGTTGATTCAGCCGATAGGATATACTGTGATGATATGAAGATCGGGTCCCACCGGGCGTGCCAAAAACGTGTTCGCACCAAAAACCACCGGGTGTGCCAAGAAGCTTGCTGACGATCTGGTTCGGCGTCTGGTGACACGCGAAGGCCTGGGAGATCTGCTTAGCTCCAGTGCAGGTCCTAAAATATTTGAGGTTCGTAGGCGTGCCAGTTAATTTGACCCCGCAATTGACAAGGAGATGAAGAAATTTGATTATTGATCCAATCGGCCAGTAAGCCGATACGGATTCCTTCCAGCCGATCGCCGCTATGCTTGTGCCCGGGCCCCTGCCTGTACTCGCGCCCGGGTCTCGTGCTCGTGTCCGGGTCCTTGTTGGTCCTCGTTTGTGCTCGTGCCCGGGTCAGCAGCAACTGCACATCGACTATCGGCCGATACGGACTGATATAGGCTCCTCGTAGCCGATGGCCGATGGCACCTGTGTATCGGCTAGGAAACCGATAGCGCTATAAACAAATAGATAAGCTGTTAGTACAACGTGTGCATCGGCTAGAAGCCGATGATAAAATAGATATGCAGGAGAGTAAGCCAGCCGACTGCCGAGGAAACACATGTGCATCGGCTAGGAAACCGATGATAATATAGATGACAAACAGTAAGGATAATACAGTCGGCTTTATAAAAAGATAACCTATCGGCTAAGCACTCCGATAGAACGTCGCATATACACCGATCGGCTCGGCAAGGATAAATCTATTATTATCGATCTAGTAGTTCAAACCTAACTGATGCAGCACAGATCGATAATAGTAAAGGAACCTCAACGAGCCGATAAACTTAATGCAACTGTGATGAAAATAACTTACCGGCTATACATTCCGATAAGACGCTTGCACAAAGGATATCAGCCTAACAGGAATAATTTATCGCTAGCAGTTTAGTAGGTCGGACCCAACCGATGCAGCACAAACTGATGATAAACTACCCCCGATAAACTGATAAAAACTATGCACGCGTGATGTGATATACTTGACCAGCCTAAGAGGTCGGACCAAACCGATGCAGCCGTAGACAGATCCGATACACCGTGGTAAGCCGACTACCATAGACCGACTAGAATATCGGACCTAACCGAGAAAGTCCTAGCCGATTGGTAGCCGGGGTAACGAGACTTACCCTCTCGCAGGAGTTCGGACCTAACCGATGCAGCCCCGCTCGAGAAGCAAGAACCCGTTGGTAAAGGGTGGCGATGCGCCGAATTTGATTGATCGAGAGATGGTTTACAAGGTCCCCGGGCATACGTATATATACCCCGAGTTACAAGAGTCCTTATAGGACACGGAACAGGACTTTCCTAACTAGAAAAGGAAAACTAACAGACCTGATCAGACAAGAGATCAGGTTTCCTAAAAGATAAAACTATCTAATAGATAAGATAAATAACTGCCATAACGTGGTCTTCACGATTCCTTCCCAAGCTCGGACTCTTCTGGATTAGTTTCCAATGGCTGATATCGCTTCTTTCCTTAACCGAACATGGTAACGACCCGTACCAAATTTTGGCGTTAACAGCTATAGAGGAGACTTGATGAGCTGACAGCCAAACATAGACGCGAGAGTTCTGCAAGACCCCCAGCTAGAGGTGTTGACGGCCCTGAAGCTCTAGATGCACTTCCCACCGATGACGGTACATTCAGAAGGAGGCCCGGTTCCTCTGTTAGCAGATTTTCGCAGTGGATCGAGCACGAGCCGAAGGAGAAATGGGCATTGCTGTACGATGAAGGTGGAGCAAGGTACGGCATAATGACCACGAACCTTGCAGAGGTCTACAACTGGGTCATGCGTGGTGTGAGGCAACTCCCCCTTGTTGCCATCGTGGAGTTCATCCTACATAAAACACAGACGTACTTCCACGACAGGTGCAGACAGAATGGCCCATCTATGGCCGATGGAAACCTTTGGTTCGGTACCAAAATGACAGAGTACCTTGAGGAGAAATGCAAGAAGGCAAGAGAGCACCGAGTCCGAGTACAGGGCACACGAGAGTATAGATTTGAGATATTATGTGCCGACAGGTCCAGGCGTGGCATATTCGCAAGGAAACCTATACAAGAGTGTGTCCTAAAGGAAGATGGGACATGCACGTGCTCCTGCTAGAAACCAAGCTTGTACCACAAGCCCTGTTCTCATGTCATTGCCGCTTGCGGGGAGTGCGGCATTGATGAACACCAATATGTGTCTCCGTACTTTAAAAAGGAAGCAATCATGCATACATGGAGTACCGAGATCTTTGGTTTCGGCATCGTCGGCACTTTCACTGAAGACACAAGTCCAGTTTATTACATCCCTGACCCGACGAAGGCAAGGAACAAGGCAGGCCGACGTCGGACACGGAGGATACGCAATGATATGGACGAATCCGAGGCCAGCGTTAGCGCTCAACGTTGCAGTAGGTGTGGAGAGGAGGGACATACATACAAGAAGTGCACGAAAGACGCCGAGGCCCCAAGTGCAGCGGAAGTTCCTATGGAAGGATCAGGCGCCGACGGAAGGCGGCCAACTGGGGAAGGCTTCACTGATAGGCAGCATCATCGCAGGCGTCCTCGTACACCTTCGGGTTATGTTGTCTAGTACTGCTATCTGATTTTCGTTTTAGTGTGGGTCTTTTAAAGGTACTTTGCTGTCTGTTAATTTTCTGACTGTAATGCACTATGTTTAATTGAGCTAATCCGTTCCGCTTCTTTTTTCTTGTAGGTATGGACTACCAGACGCCTGAGCTGCTGGATCACGCCACCGATCAGTCCCATTGGTCGTTTCTCTCGGCGGTGCAGAACCTCGAGCTCGGTACCTTACGTCCTCGACCTTCTAGGCGACTCCTTCCCGTGGACGACAGGTTCACGGCTAGGTACGTACGAACGTTGTACTGTGAATCTATATATGTCAACTTACTAACTTGCTTTATTTTGATTGTCAGGTTGCGGAAGGCAAGCCTTCTGCCGCTGTGTAGGCTGGTAGCAGCCGCAGTGGAGCCGAATGACCCGACGAAGAAGTGGGATATCGACCGGTCGCTGATCACAGCTCTTGTGGACCGGTGGAGACCGGAGACGCACACCTTCCACCTCCCATGCGGTGAGATGGCCCCCACGCTGCAGGACGTCAGCTTCCTCCTTGGGCTGCCTCTAGCCGGCGATGCGGTGGGCCCAGTTGACGGGCTCCAGGCATGGCGAGAGGAGATCCTGCAGCGGTTCGCCCCGGTTCACCGTGCTCCGGGGCTTCCCCTCGTCGGCGACATCTCCCCGTACACGCATGCGGGCCCCCCTCAGGCTTGGGTATTGAGCTACACGGTAAGAATGCTTTCTTGTTGTTTTATGTTCGTCCTTCAGTCCGTAGTAGAATTACAGTGTCAACTTCGTTATATGTTACCGCAGTTTGATCAGCTAGCACCGGAGGCCGACGCGTACTCACTGCAGAGGAGCCTGGAGGCGTACCTGTTGTGGGTGTTCGGGTGGGTGATGTTCACCAACTCGCACGGCCACGCAGTCGACAAGGGCTTGATCCCTTACGCGAGGGAGATAGCCGACGCCGAGGACGGTGCTGTTCCCTAATACAGTTGGGGATCGACAGTCCTTGCCGCGACGTACAGGGGTCTGTGCGACGGCTGCAGGAAGACTGAGCCAGAAGTGGTCTTCACAGGTTGTCCACTCTTCCTACAGCTCTGGGCGGCAGAGCGGTTCGCGATCGGCTGCCCCGTTGTGGACCACAGTCCGTACGAGGAGAGCCTGTACGTGGGTGTCCCACCGGAGGACTATCCGACGATGGGGACGGTGTGGTGTCGTCGTGAGGTATGTTCGGTGTTAGAACCGTCTCGGTTTTTTATGTTACTTGGACTAACGAGAACTCTTTTCCTGTTTGTAGCGTCGGTACGCTCACGTGCAGGTGCAGAAGTCGTACCCAGACTTTGTCATGGAGTTCGACAGGATCACGGACGACGACGTTGTCTGGGAGCCGTACAGCGCCGAGGCGAGGCACGCGCGTGCGCCACACGGGCTGTCGTCCCTCTGCACCAGGGACCAGGCGTACTGGCTGACGATGACGCCGATGTTGTTCGACATTTCTGTCGAGCCGCACTGCCCGCAGAGTGTGATGTGGCAGTTCGGTATGCGACAGACCTTCGGCCATCAACAACGCAGGGGCGTACCGCAACACGTTCACAGGTATATGTGGAAATGAATATTCCGTATTGTTATGCATTGTGTCACCGGTTGTGCTCTGTAGGTTAAATCGGCGTGGCCAGTCCGCCGGTAGGCTGTGGAGACCCACCGTCGTCGACTACATCAACGACTGGCTCATAGCCACGGAGGACGTCATCACGGAGCTGCACCCCTACACAGCCGCCAGGTACGAGCAGTACCTTTCCTGGTACCAGGCCCGTACCAGACTACGGGTGACGTACACTCCCGAGGCTCCACAGGCGCATGTCGCGGGGGTGCGAGACGCATACCCGACACACCGCGACCAGGACTACTTCCGCGCGGTGAGTCAATGGTTTTCATACTATTTTCAACGGTAGGTACCCCGCGCAACTAACCACGCATGTCCTGCTAAACAGGCGGACGATGCTAGGCAGGTCCACACGGAGCTGGACCTACTGCGGCAGCGCCTACAGGCTGGCATCCCTCTCACGCAGCAGGAGCAGACGATCACGTTCGACCGGATGTGCAACACGATGCGCTTGGTCGTCCGTGCTCTGACTTGTCGCCGTTTCGATGCAGTCCCACCGATGCAGATACATATGCGAGGTCCCCATGGTGAAGGGACATCGGCAGGAGCGGTAGGTTCTGCTGGGGCCAGTACGTCGTGGGGAGCAGGTCCTTCTGGTACCGCCGGAGGATCGAGGTTGGCAGGCTCCACGATCGGGCGAGGATTGTCAGGTACGTCAGGATTGAACCTATTCTCCATAACTAACTGCACTTTTTATGTGGCTGACGCGAGCTTTTCTTTACCAGACCCACGCGGCGTATCTCACCACCACCTAGGGGACACTGGGCGGGGATCTGCCCCGAGCACCTCTGGTTGGATCTCTACCGAGGACGACCTCGTTCCGGAGCAGGACGTGATCGGGTCGTCACAGCTCGGAGGTGCACCGCACACATAGCCGCGCGACGCCGGTGCTTCCCCTGCTGCTCAGGCGATCCGAGCCACCCGTGGGGTACCGGCGGACCGCCTGACGTACTCGCGCGGGCACGTGCGAGCGCAGCCTAGGAGGACGAGGAGGCGTATGACCTAGGGGCTATTGTTGTATTTATTTATTTAGAGGTCTCGTATTACTTATTTAAATTTGTCATGTCCATATTCACCCCCTGTAGACTCGATCCCATCCTTTAGATACATTGTACTGCTCACAATGTAGTCTCCCTTGTTGTATTTCGTACTATGGGTGTCGCATTCATCATGCCGCAATGCGAACGGCTCGCATCTAGCTAATATCACTATGCTATTGTACGTGAACTGCGTTAAGTATCCAAGCGGATGACGAATAATAGAATATATCGTCTTCCAATGTCGAATTAAAAATCATTCAGTACGTACATTGCGCAAAAATTTGGGAAAAAAAATTCATAGGCCCTAACATTCCGTTCGCCTGGGGTCCTAAGCCCCTACGTAAAACGGACCGGCCTATTACCATGTCATTATTTAAGTTTTACTGAAAATAAACTTGAAAAAATGATCAGTACGATTTTACAAACCAACGCCCACCATCGTCGGATTATAAAAAAAAACTTTAAAAAACATACCCTAAACCACGATTAAAACTAAATTTTGTGAAGCGTGTAGGCGAAAGACGGGGAGGAGTGGATTGCAAGTGCCGATCCAGATATACGAGGAGTGGAATGCGAGTGGCGATCTGGAAATACCCTCAGTTTGACAAGTTCTTTTCACGATGTGAACAATCTATGATATTTGGTTTTTTTTTAAACATCGACCCAATAAATGTAATGGCACAATAAATAGAATTTAAGAATTTAATTTTGACAAATAAATTTTCAAAAATTTTGGGGTTAAAAATTAGCATTCGGAGGATTCGGACCGTCCGACCGCAGTGCGGACGGTCCTATGCATTCGCCGCCGTCCCCCAGGGCGGCAAGGCCACGTGGCCTCCCCGGGCTAACGGCGGCCGGCGCCGTTAGCCGCGCCTGACGGGGATGCCATTCGCCGCCCTGGGCCACGGCGGTTTTTAAATACCGCCGTGGCCCAGGGCGGCAAGAGGGTAGATCTGCAAAAAGTTCAAATCAAAAATTAGTTTTGTAAATTTAAAAAAAAATTAAATTAGTAACAGTAAAAATCCAGCTAACAGCTGTAGCGTGAAGTGCTAATGCATCGGCAGCAGTAGCCGCCTAGCGCAGCAGCAGCGGATCGGCAGCACTCAAGCATCTGTAGCGGCATTAATACCACCTCGGCTAGCTAGCTTGATGCATGACAATTTATAAGGATGAACGCCCGTTGACTTGCGACATTGAGTTCGATTTTTTTTTATGTAAAGCGAGAATAAAAACTCCCTATGTTGCAGCTTAGATGTGGTCCAACAAATTAATTCGAGCCCGGGGCGTCACTTCACAATTATCCAGAATGAAGATGTACAAACTCACTCTTCCTCCTACAATAAACTTCAATTTGAGGGTGTGGTAGATCCGGGACAACAGGAAATATTGTCAGTGAAATAATCGCACACACATTATATATGTATATATACATATACGAATATATTCGTGTGTTGCTATGGGAAACACCTCCCCCCTGTTGGTCCGATCTCTTCGTCCTCTCTTCTTCGTTGGCTCGCCCGTGCCCTCACCTAACGAGATATTCGTGCTTTGCGGTTGTGTCGGACGCTGATGTTATGACGAATAAAAATTTAACATAAACACTATTTATTTTTATAATAATAGAAATATGTCTATCTCTTGAGCAATTAAAAACCTTCAATTGTGTTTGGACTCGAGTAGCGATTGTCTTGTTCAGCCAAAAACAAGAAACGGCCACCGACGCTTCATTGACTGAAGGGCAGGAGGAGGAGAAAGGTAGAGGAGAGGAGATGAGCAGGGTGTGCGTCACCGGAGCCGCGGCCACATTGCGACCTGGCTCGTCAAGAAGCTGCTGGACAGAGGCTGCATCGTGCATGCAACCTTGAGGAATCTTGGTAATCTCTTGATTTCGGGGTGTTTGAGATATTGCAGCAGCTGCTGCAAATGAAGCAATTAATTCAGTCATCGATACATCGACAGGGGATGGAACAAATCAATTGGTACATGCGTTTTTCTTGGTTGGATTACACTGTGACTTTTTTTTGGTCAGGTATTTCTACTGAAGAGTCTCCCACTGCGGTATCTTGCTACTCTTTTGGCATTTCATAAAATTCCAGGTGGTCCAGCTGGATTGTTTGACTGGGTGCAAGTAAGCCTCAATTAATTCTACAACACTGTGCAAAGGCAACAATTGTGTCCTGGTTGTGATTTTGTTAATTTTCCTCAACTGGAGTTATATACTCATATCTTCCAATAAAGCTGCCTTTTCTCGATCTTTTTTCAAGAAACCGACAATGTCACTAAAATTGGGTATGGGTATATGAAAATTTTGACGCTTCAAAAAGGCGAAAATGATTGTCCAATTTTTTTTTCATGTCATGCTGTAATATTTCACTTTGTACCAAAAAGTCATACATTCCTGCCACTAGAATTTTGCTTCTGATGATACTGCTTACAACTGTGCACAAACATTGCCATGGTTCATACATTTTGCCAACAAGGAAGCAAAGTTGTTTCATTTTATTTTATTTTTCTATTTCAGATTGGTCGTCTACACTGCCTACTTCCCTGGTGGGAAGATGCTCTTGTTAATTTTATGATGAATGGGGGTTATAATGTCCTAAACCAAATAAATCAGGTTCTTATCTATTAAATATCCAAGTTGTTGTTTCCACTGTTCAGACCTCAAATTTTTTGTCATCCCATCTTATTTCGTTCTCTTTTACGATCCACGATGCTGTTACAGCTGCAACCTTCTTTGCTGCAGAAAAATGCTCGAGAGTTGATGAGAACTACTTTTCCTATGAGACAACATCTAAATACTCACAGCATTTGTGTTCATAGAAGTTACTATCAATGCATAATATTTTTTTACATCATCGGCACAATGATAGGGAGGATCCTGTGACCTTTCTAGATCACATTTGGGCATGACTGTAATGAAAATTGTGTAGATGAGTGAAAATTCTAATGAAACTTCTGTTTCATCTACAGGTAAAGCATAAATGCTTGATCTTATGGGGAGAGGATGATGGAATCATTAGCAACAAACAAGCATATGTAAGTTTTTTTTAACATATGGACATGCTATACATACCTAGTTTTTCAAGATATGAATAGAAATGCCTTGCTTTTAATCTGTTATTGGTCATTCAATGATACTGCTAACGGACTAAATTCCACGTCCACTTTCTGGTAGTATAAACTGGCATTGGCACATTTCCTGCCTGTTACTATCTGTTCATTGTCTCTGTTTGTGTATGCTGCAGAGGTTGCACCAGGAACTCCCAGATGCAATTTTATGGCAGGTACGGGAGTGTGGTCATATTCCTCATGTTGAGAAGCCAAGGGAAGTGGCAAAACATGTCCTTGATTTCCTTGGAACCGAGAGACCAGAAAAGGCAGAGCAGGTTTCTTCCTTACCATCAACAGTCGGGTATGTACCTCCTGTTGCATATATATCACTCCGTGTGTGCTCATGAATATCCATCCTATCCTTGCATTTGGCTTATCTATCCTGTTGTCCAACCAATCTGCTACAGGAGCTGCTGAAACAGAATTGGATCATTTAGGCTACGACGTAGATGGTAGCATGTACACTGGCTCAGTGCTGTATGTGCGCCGGTCGATATGCTTGCAAAGTTGCAATGCTCTGCCCATGCTGTTCGACTCAGAGGAAGCTTCACAGTAAGGTTAGGATTTGTTCTCAGCATGTTAAGTCTTCTGAAAAGGGGGAACAACAATGTTGTTGGAGGTGGTGCCGAGGTGGCTGTTGCCGTGGAGATGGAAGAATTGGCACAGGAACATTGAGCCAGATATCTCTGCTCACCAGCTGCTACTCTTTTTAGGTTGTTAGTCAGATAGTGCTGCAAAGATGTATTATTCCTTCCTCCGTTCTTTCTAGTTAAACATGTTGAATAAATTTCAAGCATGCTTAAGGCTGTCTATAATGGGAATATGAAAGTTATCTTTATCTCTATCTCTAGGCGAAATTTGATACAAGACACTCTAAGGTTGGTGGTCTTGCTAGAAAATACTCCTAAAACTTGGCTTTGCTATGTGAGACACCTTTTATCAGACACTTGCATTTGGATACACTAAAATATCATATTTTTTGGCCGGGTTGGTCGAAGAAAGGCCAACCGAATTTTATTAAGATTGGAGAAGGAGCAATACAGAAGAGTAACAAAAACGAAACGAAAACCACGACAGAAGGCTGTCGAAACCGGGCGGGATTTACATGAAGTTACCCCGCAGGAAAAGAAGCATCTAGCTTATAAGAAAACTCAACCTAAGAAGAAACCGGCCACCCTCCAGGTAGTGATCTCCTCTCGAATGTCTCTAAACAACTGGCCGACCATGCGCGATGTTTGATTGAAAATTCTTGCATTTCTCTCCTTCCAAACCATCCAACATATCAGGAGGAACACTGAGTCGAACCCCTTTTTGTACTTGGTCCGGAAATCCTGCCTCACCAGCAGCCACCAATCCCCCAACTCCCTACCACTGTCTCCCGATAGGATGAAAGGGATATTCACCCAAGCTCTAAAAAGGCGCCACACTCTGTTCGTGAAAACACAAGCCATGAACAGATGTGTACAGTCTTCAGAAGCCGAAGAGCAAAGCGAACACATAGATTGATGAGGCCAACCTCTCTTCTGCAAGTTGTCTGCTGTCAGGCAGCGGCCCTGGATAGCTAGCCAAATGAAAAACCTTATTCTCAGGGAGGCCCTTGTATGCTAAATCAGACTCCCACAGCTTGCAGTGACCTTGGCGATGAAGAACAGCTTGTATGCCGAGGATACAGTAAAAAGCAACCGTGTGGCTCTGCCTTCCAGACAAATCTGTCTTCCTCTTCATGCTGCAGTGGAACCTCTTGGATTGCATCCCATAGGGTGAGGTACTCTCCTAGGGCCGTGTTGGACGGTGCTCCTTGTATGTCTCTATGTTGTTGCAGTCCTTTTTGCACTGTTAGACATGTTTTCTTCACTTAACTAAACAATGTTGGCATGGTACTTTGAACACTACCACCCGGTAGCCAATTGGCTCGCCAGAAGTCTGTGGCCTTCCCATTTCCTACTATGAACTTGGACGTGGCGAAGATGAAGTTCTGAAGCTCTCTGTCCGATTTCATCCTCGGGTGAGTCCATGGTCGATCTGCCTGTTCACTTCTTCGAGCAACCCACCGCAGGCATAGAGCTTGTCCAAATAACTTTAGGTTTTTAATCCCAAGTTCCCCATACTCAACCGGCATACAAAGTGAGTTCCATGCCACCAAACAGTGGCCGCCACAGACTTCTTCCTGTCCTTTCCACAAGAAACCTCTGTATTTCCTTTCGATTTCTTTAATTGCCCACCGTGGGAGTTCAAGCATAGAGAGGAAATGGACTGGTAGTGCCATGAGAACCGACTTGATCAACACTACTCTCCCTTCCGTCGACATCATCTTAGGTTTCCAGCCTGCTACTTTTTTCCCCAGTTTATCGAAGAGTGGCTGTAGGTCACTCTTTGTTAACCTTCTTAGGGACAATGGAAGACCTAGGTATGTTATTGGGAAAAAACTCAGTTTTACAACCAAGAATCTGTTGTATCCTGTCCAATTGGTTGTCGTCGCATCTGATGGGGGTTAGAGCACTCTTTGCCAAGTTTGTTTTCAAACTAGTCACTGCACCAAACAGCTCTAGAATATGTTGCATTGTCACTACATCCGCCTCCCTTGGGGGAAAGAAAATCACAACATCGTCAGCATAAAGTGATATGCACGGCCCTTTCAACTTGCTGTCCACTCTTGTAAGCACCCCTGCCTCTGTTGCTTTCTAAATGAGAGCTTGTAGTGTGTCCACCACCAAGACAAACAGGAGCGGCGAGAGAGAATCGCCCTAACTTAATCCCCTCGCTGGCCTGATCGGCTTTCCCACTAAATCATTAATCACAATTGAGGTCGACGCAGTAAGGAGTAAAGCGGCTACCTAGCTCCTCCACTTTGGTCTAAACCCACGGAAGTTCAACATTTCCAAGAGAAAACCCCAGGAGAGAGAATCAAAAGCTTTGGTAATATCCAATTTGAGAAGGATCATCGACTTCCGATTCCTGTGGAATTGTTGTGCCATGCCCTTGACAAAGAGGAAGTTCTCGTGGATGGACCTGCCCCTGATGAAAGCAGACTGCGAGTAAGGGATGAGGTCCCCCATTCTAAGAGCCAATCTGGATGCCATCAACTTTGCAATTAACTTCAAGAAGCTGTGAATAAGGCTTATGGGCCTGTAGTCCTTAAGGAGCATCGAAGCCTCTTTCTTTGGTAAGAGAATTATGGTTGTAGTGTTGAGCCTCTCGAACTGCTGTGTGTTCCCACTATAAAATTTTGCTAGTGCTGCCATGACGTCCGTTTTAATGATCTGCCAGTAGGATCGGTAGAAAAGTCCAAAGTAACCATCAGGTCTAGGCGCTTTGTCCGGCGGCTGCAATTTAATTACCTTCCATACTTCCTATTCAGTGAAATGACTTTCAAGCTCCGCTAGATCAGCTGTGGCAATTCCCAGCCCTTGTAGGTCCAAACTTATGTCTTCTGGTTCCACAACCCCTATCACCTCTTCAAAGTATTTGGCTGCTAGCTCTTGCATATGTTGTTGTGTGGTCGCTATTGCCCCTTCGTGCTCAAGTCGTGGGATGGCCAATTTACGTCTCCTTGCTCTGATCTTCATGTGGAAAAACATTGTGTTTGCATCTCCTTCCCAGAGAAACCGGATCTTTGCACGCTGCCTCACTCTTATTCTTTCCAATGCTGCTAGTGCGAGGCAACATCCTTTCAAACTAGCTCGTAGCCGGTGCTCCATTGGTGAAAGAGGTCTGTGGTCTTGTGCCGTATCCAAACGCAGGATAACTTCATTAGCCACTTGCAGCTTCCATCTGAAATTACTGATCTTCCTCTGGCCCCAAATTTGCAACTTCCTCACTGTTCTAGCTATTTTGACATAAAGGTTTGTGAAGGGATCCTCACTGTCTACCGGCTGCTGCCAGGCTTCTAAAACCACGCTCTAGAAGTCGTCTAGCTTCGTCCAATAGTTCTCAAACTTAAAACGACGATGCTTCCTCCAGGGAGTTTCACATGTTAACAAGAGAGGGCAATGATCTGAGCCCGAAGTACTTAGTGCCTGCAGATGACATTCTGGAAAAGCCTCTTCCCACTCAACTGTCACAAACATCCTGTCAAGCTTGACCATAACAGGACGGTCTTGGTCGTTACTCCATGTGTATCTTCTGCCAAAAAGATATAATTCTCTGAGCTCCAGGAGATTCAGTTTGTTACAGAACGCCCTCATCAAACTTCTATTCACTCTTGTGTTATTCTTGTCAGTCACCGAGGTTATCAAATTGAAGTCTCTTATGATCACCCATTCCCCCTGACACACTGATTTGATGTCCTCTAGCTCCTCAAGAAACAACAGCTTGTCTGTGTTACTTTGGGGACCATATACCGTAATCAAGAACCAAGATTTCCCATCTTGCAGGTGATGAAGTTGAATGGAAAGTGACCAATTCCCCGTATGCACCACTGTTGCATGAAAATATTCACCCTTCCAAGCCAGAATAATCCCTTCGCGAGAGCTCTCAGCTGGTAGGAACGCAAAGCCATAAAAAACTGAACCACAAAAACCATCGGTTCAATAGACATAAGCACAGAAAATGTATATATGTATAATATTTTGCCCTCTTTGTTTCTTTGTCCCCTTCTATGCTTCAGACTACACTGGGCATGTATGCACCAAGGCCACATAAGCCAACACCAGCACGCGCATAATTTCATGGCTAAGTGCGGGTTGTACTTGTAACCTCCGTTAGCACTCGGCATGCTCGCTCCCATCTCTCTCGCCCTCAAAACAGTCAAATTATTGTCTTCTTCCTTTGCTTCAAGCAGGTAAATTTGCAGCCTATAACTTTTAGGACAAGGTTGAGAAGCTATGGTCTTTGAAAGCTCTCTCAAATAGGACCTGATAAGATATTTTTATTTCTTCTGTGTCATATCGTGTTTCTCTGTTTTTGTTTGGGAGTTCATGCACAGTAACTAGCCATGATGAAAACAGAGCAGATTTGGAGTCATATCATATCTTATACCTTTTTATATAATAGATTCGGGCCGAGTGCTGATGCCTTGCAGATATGGATATAGATTGGATTATTTCAGATGTCAGACATGGAGCAGACTCGGTTTGAGAGTGGATTAAAATCATCGGATAATACACACATATACAAACCATACAAAATCGAGAGCACAGCAGCAACAGCAACACAGTAGAGCAATTTGTAGCACATGTGAGAGAGAGATGCAGCCAGTATCTGAAGCTAAAAATGCAAGCTCAATGATTAATCGCCACCTCTCAGACTAGTATATATGAGTGGTTCGTACGCTTTATGGCATAAGGAATGATATGATATCACTGTTTAGGAGGAGATATCGCATATGGTTTTTTTATGAGGTGAAGATAAGCAAGGAGGAAAGACAAGGATGTGCCTGCTGAATAATAGACGGTTAATAGATACAAAAAACCATACTATTTATATAATCAAAATCATCAATTATATGAAACCATTAAATGAACACAACCTGTTATATAAGTTGGCTATACGTTATGTAATTTGATACAGATAGCCACCGGTTAAACCATTATCCATACTTAGAAAAACAATGTACAGAGGAATCATAGTATATAGACTCACTCCCTCTCATGTATTTTAAGTGTGGACGTGTGGTAGATGTCTGGACTAGGGGTGGCAAGCGGGCACCCAGCTCCTACAGGGGCGGGGGTGGGTGTGATTTTTGACCTATGAGGAGTCAAGGTCAGGGCCCCGGTTATAAGCGGGTGCGGGGTTGGGAGAGGATATTAACCCATGGGTTATCTGTGAGGCCCTGAAGTAATAGTATCCTCAAAATATAGCCCACTAAAAACAGCCTAGCAAGCCTATTAGCCCAGAATATATAAACTCAATTCTCAGTCACTTCTCAACACTAATTCCCAATTCCCCATCCCCTTCTCCCCCAGCCAGCCAGCCCCCAGCCCCAGCCTCCTAGGCGGTCGGCGGCGCGGGTGCCCAGCAAGCAGCGGCAGGCGGTAGCGCAGGGCAGCCAGGCAGCAGTGGCAGGCCGCAGGCGACATCGCCGGGCAGGCAGCCAGGCAGGCAGTAGCGGCGCATTGTCATGATACTCAATAATAATCAGCAATTAGCGGCGCATTGTCATGATACTCAATAATAATCAGCAATTAGTAAATTAGTAATCTCATAGGGACCGGGGCTCTGGAGGAGCCGGGGCCGGGGCCACATTTTGCCCCACCCATGGCATCAGGGCCAGGGCAGGGTGGAGAAGTCGGGGGTCAGGGACGGGGGCGTTTCTGTTCAACCTGCCCTCGACCTAACCCATTGCCACCCCTAGTCCGGACCACTAGAAAAATATTGTGAGTGAAATAATTCTTTTTTATGATGTTGTGAATATATATGTCTGGGGTAAGCAAAAACTCCAACCGTACATAGTGATTGTCTTATTGAGCCAAAAACAAGAAGAGACCACGGACACCTAGAGGAGGAAAAATGCAGAGGGGAGGAGATGAGCAGGGTGTGTGTCACCAGGCAGGGTTTATCTTTTTGATTGAGTGCTGAACTCCAACCCCAGCGGTATGATATTTTCAGTCAAATTTTTGATAAATTTTGATCAAAATTTGATCGATTTTTACTGTCTCAAATTTAAATATTGAAAACCATTCAAAATTTCACCCAAAACCTACTTTCGTCCCGTGTCAAAACATTAAAATTTTGCGGTTGTCGATCGGAAACTTAAACCCTGATCACCGGAGCCGCTGGTCACATTGCGTTCTGGCTCGTCAAGAAGCTGCTGGACAGAGGCTGCGTCGTGCATGGAACCCTGAGAAATCTTTGGTACGCTATCCGTTTTATATATCTCTCCATCAATAAACCGTTTTGACTTTTTCTAAATTAAATTCTCTTTGACTAAGTTTATATAAAAATATAGTAATATTTTTATCAAATTAGTTTTATTAAATTCATCATTACATATATTTTGATAGTAAATTCGTCTTGTGTTTGAAATGTTGCTATATTTTTTTATAAATTTGGTTAAACTTAACATAAATTTGATATAGAGAAAAATCAAAACTTTTTATAATATGAAACGGATGGTGTACGCAATCTCTCCATGCCACAAGTGGAACTATCTCTAAATTTCAGTGTGTTTAACATATTGCAACAGTATGCTGGCCTCCTCTCAACCCTTGCTTGATGTAATCTATAAAGCATTTTCGCTAGTAGCTAGTAAATCAGTTCTGCCACAGCACACTCAAGTTCCTGCAGGCCCGTGCCGCTGGCACACATCGACGACATCTGCGAGGCGCACATCTTCTGCATGGAGCAGCCGTTCATCGCCGGCCGCTTCCTTTGCATAGTTGGGTACCCAACATAAAGGACTACGTCGACCGCTTCGCCGCCAAGTACCCGGATATCGTGATAAAGCTGAGAGAGTGAGTATGTAGCCAAAATCCATATTAGTGATCAAATGGTTCTCTCGATCCTTTTTAAGGATGAATTATATATGTTTGCTTGTGTGATCACGTAGGCTGGTAAGGGAGGACTGAGGAGGCTGTGAGGGTGAAAGCAGATGCGAACAAGCCTGTGGATTTGGGGTTCACTATAAGTAGTATAAGTATAGGGTGGAAGAAACGCTAGATCACAGCGTGGAATGTGCCAAGAGGATGAGAGTTCTCCAATGTATAGCAACTCATTTTTTAAAAATATATGAAAACTATTTTTTATCTACGATCTTTGCCATATAACACGTGTCAATAAACTTGTTACTGAATAAAAACATGTGACGACTAGTACTTAGCTGCCACCATACCGGCATAGTTGGCAGCGACCATGTGTCGGATCTTGGCTTGGCTGTGCTCTTGATTCATTTGTACACTGCCCGGTCCATCCAAAACACCGCTGGTCAATGAACTGGAGTAATTTTGCTCAATTGTTGACCATTGGACGACCACGACGTATTGATCCTGTCGTGTACACAGTGTAAGCAATGTGCCAGGGGACCTGCTCATCAGTCCGATACGCCTAGGAAACACCCCGGCCCATGACTCCATGGCTGCAAGTGCAAGCGGCATGTGTGCGAAAAAAAAAGCTTGATCAGTTTTTTATCTACTTTTTTCGTCTTAAAATATAATACTAGATTAAATACTAATTAGTACTATAAATTTAGACAGAGACACCATCTAGCACAACAAATCTAGACAGACATATTTTTTATCTACTTCTTTAATATTAAAATATAATAACTTAGTGCTAGATTAGATACTAATTAGTACTATGAATCTGTATAGATAGAGGGTTTGTCTAGATTTGTGGTATTAGGTGGTGTATAATCTAGTGATAGATTACAATACTTTAGAACGGAGAGAGTAGTTTTCTTCGAAATTATTTTTTAAAGATTTATTATATTTTTTATTATTTTTTAAAGATTTATCATATATAAAGTTTTTACACGAAATACACCGTTTAGTAGTTTGAAAAATGTGCTAATGGAAGCTCAGGAAGTAGCTAAGGTGCCGTTTGAAATGACCTTTTGGCTTCTGGTTTCTTCCTCGTTTTCTATTACCGTGCTTTCCAAACGTAAAACATTGTGTTTTTTTAAAAACTTTCAATATAAAAATATCTTTTAAAAAATAGATCTATTTTTTAAATTTATAATAAATAATACTTAATTAATTATGTGTTAATAATGTTTTTTATTTTATCTATGGTTTATAAGTCAGCGAGAGGCTGAATAGAACACCCTGACCTGTAGAAAAGACCGCAGCCTAAAAGAAGCACGTCGTACAAAGTGGAGAACACGCAGGGCCAGGGGGCCTGGGTCGTGCGTGTGTTGTCACTTTCCGTTTTTTTCCTTGGACACATTGGTTAATGATCAACAGTTTTGGCAATGACCTGGAGGTCCACAATACCATTGGATGTATATATTTCTAGATGATATCTCGCGCAATTTCTACGGAATTACATAAGGTTCCTTAAGAAAAAGCATTACAATTAATATTTTCCATTTACGAAAACTATATTCAATTATATTTATACTAGCATTATACTCATGCGTTGCAATGGGTATGATTAAATTGTCATGTATAAACCAATTAAATGAATTATCAATTCCTTGCTGGCCATAGTTTGAACTAAAAATTAAAAGATAGAACTAGAAAATAATCGTAGATGAATACATGCTGGAACATAAATAGCCGACGTTGGATTCGTGCTGGGACACGAATGATAGATGACGTGCATGGCGAGGCACACAGAACTCGGCCTACGTACCAATTGGACTGACCTTCCGTGTAAACTGTAAGTCCGCAACTAAGACACAGTGGGAAGAAAATCGTTGTTTACGAAGAGGTCAAAAATTTTCATATTTATCAATTTAACTATTTAGTGACATTAATTAATCAATAACATCTTATTGATCACAATCTCAGTACGGTCAGGAATTTTCAATATTTATCAATTTAAAGCAATTGGGACGCTTATCCCCTTACAGATCCGACAGTCCTCTTCTCTTAGCCCCAAAACGAATGGTCACAAATCCACAACAAGAACACATCAATCCACCCACATGGCCACATCAATTTCCACATGGGTCCCACCATATTTCGCCCCCACATTGTCAGTCACCCACCCACTCGAATCCACCCGTGAGATGTGTCACTAAGACACTAACTGAGATTATAGTTTACTGGTAAATAAGGTGCATGCTTATCCTTCACAAACCTAGAAAATGTTGATCCTGCATTTGACACAACTCGTCTTAAGCACCAAAAAGAAGTTCAAAGGACATCTACTCAGAACACCAAAGCCATAATCACACTGACATGAGATGCTACCGGAACATCATCCAAACAGGGCATCCATGATGGAAATCTTGCAGAAAATGACAGAAATTCACTGCATTTTCACACGAATTATGCCTCTTGTCATGCAAAATTGCTACAAATTTCATACACCAAACGGGGCATGTAAATCTAAATCTAGGCGGTACTAACGATCACTCACTAATGTCCATTCGATCCATCAATGGTTGCTAATTTGCTAGCAACACCATGCGATGAATAAAACCCCAGCACCACATTGGCATTTACAAGTCTGTTGATACAACACAAGTAGCCAACATGTTCTCCGAAAGATCACAACACTTTGCTGAATCATCAAAGCAATACTAACCTGTCAATCCCTCGATAGTAGGCCTCAGGTCCCTCGATGAAGAGGACACGTCGCAGCATGTCCTCCCTGTTCATGCCGACCAGTCTCAGGTATGGCTCCGTGGCCTTGGATTGCACGCAGTAGAACCTGATCTTGGCGTGCCTCCACACCGCTACCCTCCTCTCAAAACAAACACACGCTTCTCGGATCTCGCCATGTAAGCGATCCGCATCTCCCGATCCGAGCGCTCCCATTGGCTGCATATGCAACCCGTGCTCCTTGCCTCCCCTGTGCCGAGTCCACGGTGCACCCCGTGGACCGCCCCTCCCCTTCCTCCCCATTGGAGCTACCTTTGTTATGTTGACTGATGGGAATGAAATTCCAATGAAGAAGCCAAAGACCTTCCCATCAGACATCGACCCAGCCTCCAAGGCGCCCCGCACACGCCGCCCTCCGCTGCTGCCTCCCGACAGCCGGACGGCCGCTCGCCACCCCTCCCGCCCACAGTACACGTACTCCGTATTAAAGAGAAGTAGTACAGCACATAGAATTGGATCAGGGGCATCATCTTCTTTGCACATGATCCATGGCACACCAGTGTTGAGCGCAACTGCCATGTTAGCTGCCCATGATGCATATGCCTTAGCAGGATTGCCCTGATCCCACTCCAAGGGCTCAAACTCGTTCTCAATCTGCAGGGGGACAATCGAAATCCAAAAGGCAGGGTGCATTGAAGAGAATGCCATCAACACATACAGGAATGCACCATCGATTGCAAGCAAACCTGGGAGAGAATTATAGGCCCTCCTTGCCATTCAAAGAGCCCTTCCGACTTCATCATGCCGACGATCTTTGTGGTGAACTTCTGCATCTCAGCCTGTTTGGAAAATCACGCAAAAGTCATTTTTTTTACAGAGATCATAGCAATTTTACAAAGGTAGTCAGGGAGATTAATAAAATTTAAAGGTAGAGGTGTCAAAGAATTCTTGCCTTGAACAGCTCATTATCAGTCCTAAAGCTGATGCCGGGGACATACTTCAGCCAAACAGGGAACCCACTGCAGCCAAAAAGGGTTAAAGGAGCATAAATTAGCGTATTTCAAATCAATTCAACATCAAGGGTTCTATTCCAATTATTCCTCGTCAGCCAAACTTCAGCCACAAACAGTCACCATCAGCAGCAATATCAACTTAACTACCTTAAATAAAGCAATTTGACACACACACACACAAAACTAACAGCAAAAAAACATCTTCAGAGCAATGCGAGGCAACTCAATTCTTGGTTCTTAGTGTTCTCACCCGAAGTTCCACTCAGCGTAGACATAGGGGCCAATGTGGAGGTTGACGTAGAGGCCCGCCTGCTTCACTAGCTTGATGAAGTGCACCAGAAGTATTTCGAGCAGTGGACCATGAACTTGACAACATCTTTGCTCCTCTTGATCTTCACCGAAGGGCATCCTTCCTCTTCGTAGTGAGAAGGAAGTCCTTGATCTCATGAATCCACTTCGGCTACAAATATGTAATAATTGTTTAATTTAGACATAGGATGAAAATTGACAACAAACTAAATATGACAGTGCCAACAACCCAAAACTCTACAACCACCGAACATACTCCCACCTGCTTCTTATAAAAATAGATAGGATCAGTAGCATAAAGTTAGCAACTCCATTTTAGCATCACATCACATTTCAAATTTACAAGCATAATAGTAGCATAAACATGACACTTAATAGTTACATTACACTGTAATATGGGGATGAACTAAAACTCGGGAGCGTATAGAAGGATGGTACACATCTGAATCATAAGATGCACAGAGCAGTTTCATATCGCATTTGATCAGCTTCAAAGCTTCATCCTAAAAGGTTAAGGACTAACATCTACTTAATTAAAAAAATGTTTCTTTCAGGTGCCACGTAAACTGTAAGAGAAATCTTATCATCCAGTACACAGTTCATACTGAAATAAGCTGAAAATCTGCATCATAGAATTGTGGCAAAAAGCACCTTTCTCCCAAAGTTGATATTACAATTCGATAACAGGCTGGTCTAATTGCTTAGGGGTCCAAAAGATTCAAGACAACACAGAAGAGCATGCGCTGCGAACAACAAAAAACATTGGATACTTCATTAAGATGTTGCCTTTGTATCTTCATACCTCCTGGACGCTCAACCTTGGATCAATGAACACAAAATTATCAGATGCAGAATTTTAGATAAAAGAAAATCGCGCTGGTAACCACCACCTACCTGGCCGGGGGATGGCTCGTAGCCATTCCAGAACACGTACGTCTGCACCATGTCGAGGCCGCCGTCCTTGGCCTTCTGTATCAGCCACATCTGCAAGCACCCACCCCCCCCCCCCCCCCCCCAAGGAGTTAGAAAGCCTCACCGGCGGCCCAGATCAGTGCCAAGTTCGAGCACCACGAGTGTAACGCCTAGACATTCGTAATCGAAATTCTGAACGATTTTATGTATTAAATCTCTATTTAGAAAAGTTAGGATAAATAATATCAAGTTAACATCCAGAGTGTATCTTACAAACAGAATAAAATTGTCTTACATAAATGCAGCAGTAAAGATAAATAAAGCCTATATACAGCTAGCCAAACAGAGACTTTCATTCTACAGGCGTCTTGACGGCGGAGCCAGTCTAGTTCTCTTAATGATCCTCGTTGGATAGGTACTCTACCACTGAGAGAAGAAAAAGGAGCAAGACTGAGTAACACCCACAGTACTCAACAAATCACACCCACAAATATGCAAGATGTACGGGAGACAAAGATGGGCTAGAGATTTATTTGCGTAAAAGTAGTTGCAAACAGTAGTAGTTCGTAAATGGTGAAAAGGTTGATTAATTGAATAATATTAATCCTCTATTGATCAACGTTACACCACATTAACCAGGCCCAGCCATCCATCCTATTAATATAGCAAGTTTTAAGCTAAGTTATTAAAGTGAGACTAATCACGGTGAGTCTTGACCAAAATGCTCATGACCGCGGGCACGGCTATTCGAATATATTTACTCTGACCAAAGATGTACAACTATACCTACAAGACACAGCCCCACACATGTTCCTATATGCCGACATATCACCATGACACCCCACAAGAGGCTGTAATAGGACCGTTCACGCAATCTCTCCCTAACCATCCACACCACGCTGAGGTTACACCCGCCGATAGGACACCTCACACGGCCAGGCTACCCCCTTGAGCCACAATAGATCCGGAAGCCGATCAACCCGGCCCCGAGTCGACCCAACTTCATCACGCCCATTCTCACCAACGATGCCTAGGAGAGGGAGAAGAGACGCTATAAGCCCAGCCGTTGTCCACGTGGCTTGTGGAATGTATGAGTATTTGCCCAAGGGGGTTCCGCGAACCGGTCCTTAATTGCCATGGGTGCGACCAGTAGAACCATGCACCTACAGCCTACCATTTAGGTCAAATTTTAGTAATTTAATATCAACATATCTAAAGTTTCATTTTTCGATGTTGAGTTAAACCATAAATGTAAATTAAAGTATTTAAATCCCCATGTGAGCTAAAGGTTTCTAAGCAGGACTAAGCATCCTAACAATAGCCTCTAGTCATATTATTACCTAGCTACAAAGGTGCACAGGTGGAATAAAGTCAGAGCAATTAAAATTACATTTATATAAATCACCCTTCTCACATGAAATGATGAAATAATGCATGTTTATTAATTTAGAAGAAATAGTTTGCAATAAATGGGCACAAAATGATCAAGGAAATAATGCGACTTGCCTTGCTCCGGCTCGGCGACTTCAGCAATGATTTCGCAGTAAACAGGAGGGTCGACGGCGTCGGTTTCTATAGCAAATAACGCACAAACAATTAAAAACAATACATGTGGACACTAAAACAAGGGCTGAAAGTATTTTTAATGGATTCTTGGCATTTTTCTAGATTTAATAAAATTTGGATGGGATTAATCGGAGCTCGTATGAATTAGTTATGAATTTTAGAAGTTTTACTGTGATTTTCCTATGTAAAAACAATTTCTGAACGATTTATTGCGCATTAACAAGGATTAATGCGCCAGCGGACCACGGGGAACCGGCGCCGACAAGTGGGACCCACGGGTCAGAGGTGCAAGAGAGTGCGGTGCACGGTGGACCGGGTTCATGCATGCGGGCACAACGTGGGAACGGCCCCGATCTGCTGGGCAGATTGGACTGCCGAGGATGAATGGGACTCGCCCCCGCCGGCGCGGCCGTACTGCGGCGGGGCGAGCGGCCCAATGGTTGCCGCCGGCGACCATCCGGCCTCCCTGAGAGCGGCGGTGAGCAGCGGAGGAGGTGAGGAATGCGGCCGAGTACTCACTGAGGTGCGGCGACCGACAGAGAGTGGCGAACAGCGGCAAGCAGAGAGGATTGGTGGCAGCGAGGTTTGGGTTGTCGACAGCGACAGCGACAGCGTTCCAGCGGCTCAAAGCGACGACGGAGGCATGAACGAGGTGCGGGAGGACCTGGCGAAGGTGTAGAACGTGTTAGGAGGGAAAAAGACCGAGTGGGTCGACAGAATTCCGCGGCCGACTGCCGGCAGAGAGGCTTACCGAAAAGGTTGACGGAGAGGATGGAGTTCCGGCGGGAATCCGAGTCAGCCGACGGCGGAACAAGACGCAGCGGGGTACGGCGAAGCTAGCGAGCGCGAGCGTGGTAGTCGGCGACGGCGACGTGCGACTAGAGTTGGCGAAGTACGGCGGTGGTTCGGGAGCTCGGCGCGGAGGGGGTTAGGGTACTAGGCAGATGTGGGCAACTTGAGGGGAAAGTGAGGACGGAGCACGGGGAAGGTTTATATGTACTCGGCTACGAGAGTTTGTGGCCGAGTTGGCCAAATTTCACGAGAAAGTGGGGCGGCGGCTGGTGGGCATGATTCATCCGCGGTCGTGGGCAAGAGGGGCGGAGAAGGCGGGGGAAACGGGCGGGGACTCGGTCAGCGTGGTTTGAACTTGGAGCCGAGGCGCGGGGATGCAGGAACGGGCGAAATCCGATGGACGGGGTGGCTCTATCCCCTCTGGCCGATTCGGCCGGAGGTTGGGGACGAAGCTGACATGTGGGGCCTCGGTCCCACAGGTCAACGGGAGCGGTGAGGGGAAAAGCGCGGGCAAGCGGATGCTGGCTGACGGGCAGGGCCCGCGGGGAGGGGCGTGTGCACGCGGGATACGGTAGGCCGAGAAACAACACTAGGCCGTGGCCTAGCGGGAAGAAAGGAAAAAGAAAAGAGAAAAGGAAGGAAAGAAAAAGGAAAAAGAGAATTTCTAGAAGGATTTTAATTTTGATAATTTGTTTTGGTTTCTTAAAATACTTCCAGTGCTCTAAAAATTCTTATAAAAATCATGTTAGTGTATTTTGGCAAGGAGAATATAGAAAAAATGTTCTCAGCCATGATAATTTATTATTTTGCATTTTACTTATTTAATAATTCTCTTGGTCTTTTAAATTAATTTCTTTGAGGCTTTTTCTTTAATATATTTTATGTGGCTCTATTTAAGGGGAAACTCAGGGTGTGATAACGAGGCCAGAGGGGCCCACGTCAACAATGGCAGCTTCGGGTGTGGCCGCCGCCTTCTGAGTCGCGGGTGCAGCTCTCGAGGCCAGACTTGGAGAGGATTTGCATGCCGCCTATGCTGTCGACCACGAGGAGGAGGAGGATGGCAGGGAGAAGGGGGCGGCAAGGGGAGCGGCGGTGGGAGGACACGAGTGACGAGTGAAACGCGCGAGTAAGGCACAAGGCGAACGAAGGAATCCATATCAAGGACGATATTTAGTTACAAGTAACTTGTATTTTGATGACGCACTACATTTGACAAAATAAACTACAAGATAAACCTAGATATACTACTGAGCGTGCAGTGCACTGCACAGTTATGGAGCACGCCTCCAAGGCCCTCCCCAATCCCGCGAGCGCCCACCTCCCACCCCGTACTCCCTTCCGCATGTTTGTTCGTGGTAATTATTTTACTGCCCCATCAAGCGCTCCCACCCCATCATCATCCATTTTAGTTAATTTTTTACCATGATAACTGTGGCGCCTCCCGACTAGGTGGAGGGCCACCATGTGCATAAGGCACCCGATCCCAGGATCAGTAGTCGGGTACGCACAACAATGATACAACACAGAGTTACAATAATACATAACAGAGTACTTACATATACGTACAAGGGAATCCATCCAGGACAGACCCGGGATGGGCAAAAATAATCAACTGGTAAACTAGCGAAACAGCAGAACAGGGCGGAAGCTGGACAAAAGCTACTCCACAGGCTCGGTTGGGAACTAGGCTCGAAACCTTCAGAGGTCTTCGTAGTCGGCCTGGTCTTGGAGGAACTCGGCAGCAGTCGGATCTTCGTCTTCCACTCCAAAACCTACTATACATATATATGAACAAGGTGAGTACTTTCGTACTCAGCAAGCCGGAAATGATGCCATGTCGGTCAGACAAAAAGGGCTAAGGGTTTCATTTGCGAAAGACTGCCTTATTAAACTCTTTTCTTTGCAAACACTAGTGAGTTCCAAATTTTAGTTGGCGGACAGAGGCTCACGCCTCCATCCATTCCGCAAGTTGCTTTTCAACAACTCACTACTTAAGGAATCAAGAGTAAACATACATGTTCTTATTATCTTTTACTTTGCATTTGTTGGTCCTTTATCTCCCGAGTAGCTACAACCACTCGTTGACCCTGAGACTCGGCTACAACCAAATCTCAGCTGTGGCACTTGATGCCCGCTACACTGGCTACAACCAGCTAGCTAGTCGGCCGCCCTGGCTACAACCCGGGGGCTCATCATCGCTACCCTGGCTACAACCCGGGAGCATGATCATGGCACTGAATGCCCGCTAGGCTGGCTACAACCAGCTAGCTAATCGGCCGCCCTGGCTACAACCCGGGGGCTCATCATCGCTGCCCTGGCTACAACCCGGGAGCATGATCATGGCACTGAATGCCCGCTAGGCTGGCTACAACCAGCTAGCTAATCGGCCGCCCTGGCTACAACCCGGGGGCTCATCATCGCTGCCCTGGCTACAACCCGGGAGCATGATCATGGCACTGAATGCCCGCTAGGCTGGCTACAACCAGCTAGCTAAAACACTGCTGCCCTGGCTACAACCCGGGAGCGTGCTCATCACCGTCTTCTGGCTACAACCCGAAGACTGAATTGCCGCCCTGGCTACAACCCGGGGGCTTAAACTTTGCTGCCCTGGCTACAACCCGGGAGCATGATCTTCATCCTGTTTACTTTTCATACACTTGTTTATGGTGCTTAACACCCCGGACCACACAGATCCGTTTCTGGCCACACAGGCCTTCCGTTTGCTTACTCGGCAAACTCAGGTCACGGTTCCCTTTCCATCAAACACTTTTCACAAATCACTGACAAACAAATCTACGCCACGGGAATCGATCCTTAATGATAATACATAGCCAAGCCACACAGGCACTGTCTCTGTACATCAAGATTTTCACAAATCTTTCCTTTATTTCACAAGACGCGCCGATACACAAGGTATCGGGTTTTCCAAACTGTTTAGTAAAACCCATCATTTTTCCCAACGACAAACAACGTTGCAGGGCTAAGCCATTTTACTCGGCATCGTATCCTCAGATAGGATGCTAGCGTGCCTTTTGTGGGGCTCTTCAAGGGAGAAATATAACAACATCCTACCAAATAAGTGCTACTACTGGGCGGGTCCATCGGTTGCGCTTGCATAACCGAGGCCAACAGTTTAAAAAGGTGTAACTAAGCATGCATATATTTTCCAAACAACATAGTTTTGCATATATGGGAAAACAATATGATCAAAGAGGCTTGCCTTGTTCCAAGGAGGGGTCTTCTTCGGTGAAGGTGGCTTCGGGATCGTCCACCGGTTCAGGTTCTGAACAAGCAGAAAGAAACACTGATAAGCAGGAGAAGTAAAACACCAAGAAAAAGGATCAAGAAGTAGTCGGCTGCAGAAAAGGGGGCAGTCGGCTGAACCAGGCTTGCGAACCAGGCGACAGAGCTCCAAAGCTTGAGAGGATGAAAACTTAGCAGAGCAGGAGCTGGCCGGTTTGCAAAACAAAGGAAGAAGGGGGCACGGTTGGCCATATATATATATATATATAGCCGACGTGCAAGGTTGAGGCACGGTGGAGCTGGGCAACGGGTGGAGCAAGGAAGTCAAGATGAACTGACAGGGATATGACAGGAAGTGACTTTGGAGTCCAACTGGTCAGAGGAGTTGGCAGGCACTGTAGCTGCGATGAGACATTAAGGTCAAGGCTAGGACAGGTTGGAGAAATCTCACTGACCGGGCTTCGGACTGACCACTGGTCCAAGCGATGCTGCGGTTAGGTGAAGATTGATTCTTCACTACTTCGGTAGTCGGCGTCCAACGGGTGGGTGCAACTCGGGGGACGAAGAAGCAACAGGTCTCAACAAGGTAGTCGGCCACATCACAGTGCTCACTCGGCAGCAAAGGGGTCCGAGTAAGACAAGGATAAGGGCAGGATACAAGGACTGAGTAGCAACTCTACTCGGCACAAGAGAGAAGGAAGTCGGCTGGCCGGGGAGAGGGAAAACGGAGGCACAGCTGACAGGATGGGAAAAGATTAAGATCCAGAAAACCAGTTACAACAGGGAAAAGGAAAGCGGGTCGTTACAATAACAACACGGCATGTATACATATTTTTCTCCGAGCAATAACCATCCATTCCTTTCCATCCTTTTCAGATCTACTCTCTAGTCAAATCCCGGCGATGGGCACCACGGCACCACCAGCGCCCTCATCCCTGTGGCCCCTAGGTAGGAAGCCCCTCTGTGCGGCGACGCGCGACGCCGACGCTGACAAGGGAGGAGCACGGGGTAGCAACCAAGCCACCTCGCCGGTGAGGTCGCGCCTCACGTGCGGATGCGGAGGAGCACAGATCCGACGCGGGCCACCACCACTTCCGCACGGCGTTGCTACACCTGGCCTGGCCCCCTTCACGAAGCATGCCCTGCAGCGACGGGTGACGGGATTTGGCACGAGCAGCGACGGGCTGCCTACTCCAGTCTAGATTTGCCGTTGGCCTGCAGATCCTCACGATGCGGCGGTGTCACGCCCGGAAATTCACCAAAATTTCCAAAGCTAATTTATGCAATAAATTCTCGTCCAGGAATTAGCTGAGGTACACAAATCAACAATTTGATAAACATAATAAAAATGTAATAACCAAAACATAATAACAATAAATACTTACAGAAGAGACACTTAATTTTCACACCGAAGAAACCAGCAGCGGAACAACAACTAGCGTAGCTTCAGCATCGAGCCACAGGCAGCTCAACTGGGGTATAAGCCAAACACCAAACTTCTCATCCTCGTAAATCTTCACTCTGATGATTGTAATATAGCAAGACTGAGTACCATCCACCGTACTCAACAAGCCACACATGAAAATGCAAATAATACAACAGGATTCCAAAAGAAATGTATAGTATGGCTTACTTGCATAAACAACATTTAAAACATTTGCATTTAAAATCATTGAAAACAATATATTTTAATTATTAATCAATATTAAACTAATCACTGAATAGCACTGCAATGCAGTTCAGGCCCAAACCATAACCCTCCAAACTGGAGCTATCAAGTTTCCATCATTTATTTCCATTAATGAGTAGTGTGGGACTAATCACAGAAAACATTGCTAGGTCCGCCCATTAACTGCGGGCACGGCTATTCGAATAGTTTTACTTTGGTTAGAGGTATACAACTTTACTCACAAGATATTGTTCCACACATGTCACCATGCTCCGAAATACCACCATGGTACTGTAAAGGGGAAATCGTGATAAGACCTTTCATACAACTCGCCCAACAGAAGAGCCATCGACTAAACCACCTGCCTCCGGTAGGAACTGATCAAGCACCTAACAGGGAGACGGTCCAACGTCCAAACCATGGACTTATTGACGACTGCTATGTGTGGACTTATCTCAGCCACAAACACGCCCTGGAGCCTCTTGCTGAACTCGCTACACGTCCAGTCAAGCCATTACCCATTCTAACTTTTGGTTAGTATGGTATTGCTTCGCAATAAATTGTTCGTGAACCAGTCCTTAATTGTCATGAGCACCACTTGCAACATCATCATTCCTAGTGCTCACAACCCATCATTCAGTCAAGTTTTAGTTGGCATATTAATTAACCTGTCACGACAAACTGTCGTGAAAATATAACCATTAAACATTAATTATTCATTAATGAATCAATAGTTTTCCCATATAAAATGACACTAAAGTTTCTAGGCATGGCTAAACAGAACCCTATGTATGGAAAGAGTCCGAAGCAGATAAGGAAGGAGTCTCCAATAAGGAAAGAAACACATAGTCTTATTTGGACTCTACCAGGACTGTTTGGATTCATATCCTAATATGCCTCTCTAGCTCTAATTGGAAAAGGGGGCAATCGCGAAGATAAATACAAGATCCCTCATGGGAGAGAGACAAGCCAACAGAAGCCACATATGCCAAATCTTACCTAGTCGACATTAGAGGAGTATGAAGATGCTAGCTGCTGACCACTATACCTAAGCTCTGCACCGACATTACCGAAAGACTAGATTAGTGTTTCTTCCCCATAATTTATACTCGTGAGATTGATATAGTGGAAAGGATTGGCTTCCCGATCAAACAGGAGTAGGGCTATTACCTCTAAGAGGCCCGAACCTATATAAACATCCATGTCTCCTTGCATCTTCGTTTGTATCTTCATGCTAGCCTCACCCTACGTCCTCAAAATACACCGTATATACACAGATACTGTGGTCGGGTACCAATCCATCGGTAGTTGGCATACCTGGTAGGGGACGTTGGTATTCAAATGATTCGCGAAGATATGATGACCAAGACTAGATTTTCCGACGAGGGATATTCCAACAACTTTGGATAGAGACATACGATCCGACCGGAGTACGTTCTCCTCTAGATTAGAACCATCACCGTCCAAATTCATCCAAGAGGATCGACATGGCTTCAACACGTCGCCGTCATGGAAAATGATAGTTCGACATCATCGACTACGAGGTCTTGGATCGAGAGTGTCAGAATATATCTTCATCAGCTTAAACTTTTGGGTTGAACTGATCGGTGCATGCAACTTAATATGATATCAGAGCCAGAGATTACGAGTTTGAATCTGACTGACACGCAATTAAATAAAAAATTATAGTCCACTTTTATGCTACGCTTGTCTGTCTTTTTTTTTTATCAGCTTAAGCTTTGCCGACTACTTCTGAATTGGCATCAACCGGTCGACAACGAAGCTATGAGTTAACAACTCTAATGATTACCAGTTTCGCCGTTCTAATATGTTGTTATTAGTTCGAATTTATTTTATTCAGTACTAACCACAGATTAATCTACCATGGTGTGCACGTATCGGCGGTATCCGAGATCGAGCTGATGTAAGCCTCACGCGTTTGCTTGAACATGCGTCTGAAAAACCGATGGGATGTGTCCTACTCAGAGCCAGATGACTGCCTAGCTTCACGCGCGTGGGCACAATCCATTGCACGCAGTCCGCCAAATCAACAGGCAGACCAAACCCTCGGCGTTGCGACGACTGGTGGTGCGCATGGCATAGGACATGGGCTGCTTGAGTCCAAGCCGAGCACGTGGATGGAACAGCAGCACAGCCATACGTTAGTACACGTACTGGCCTATGTCAGCCATACGTACGTACATCAATTCACGTGGGAACAAAATATGTGCAGATGCATCTGGAGCTCAAAGCAGCCTCGGCACGGCTAATGATGGTATTTAGTAGATTAGTTTTTTGAATTCATCTGACATGTATTTGTAAAGGTACAATACTTTTTATATAATTTATTATCACTCTTCGGAGGATAATTTATTATTTTAGATCAATAATTTATTATATTTATCTAAAACATATGTTTATATAATATTGATTTTGTAAGCTTATATCATGTCAGACTGATTACGGACTATTTTTCTCGGGGGTTTGCTCTTTTTTTATATAAGTTATGCTGGTTTATAGTTAATAATGTATGATTTGAATTTGCTCTTTATATATTGACAAATCTAGAAGATTTATATAGCTTCCCGAGTACCTACTCAATATTTTCTATTATATTTCTGCCTTCTAGTATCATATTTTCAGAAAACTATTCGAGCATCTACATGACACCAAATACCCCAGTAGGCTAAGGTAAAAAAGCGCCCATTAATCTGGATGTTTCTCGACTAAACAAGACGGTATAAGACTAAACCTACCAATATATTTCACAACAGCCATCGGTACCGTTCGGAATATTTGTGAAAAGGTTGCCACATCATTGGACAGTACCTCACAAAAATAACCGGTACTACACGGCATGTTTGTTGAGATTATGTCTACATCATCCATCCCGACTACTCCAAATCGAAGATAGTTGAAACATGGATAAAGAAGACACTCTGCTTGCAAACAAAGGCCTGAGGTCTTGCTCATACCATCTACCGTGATGATTCAAGAAGAGAAATCAAACAGTGATGACACCTAGAGTGCCATTGCAATGCCACCGGATGATACATTGAAAAAGTTATCGGCCTGATCACCCGACATATTTGTTGAGACGCTGTCCATGTCATCCATCTCGACCGGTTGAAACCGACTAGTCGAAACATGGCTGAAGTAGGCGTTTCGCTTGTAAATAGAGGGCCCAAGGTGCTACCCATGACATCTAGAATGATGATAAAGACAGAGATCTCGAACGATGACGATATATAACATGCCGTCGCTCGATAATGAAGGTATACGTGGAGGACAAACAATATAATCAGAAAGACATTTCCGATAAGGTGCTTGAAGTAAAACACAACACTCCGATATGCTTGTGAGTTGGTAAAACAAATACGAGCCGTGTTGGCCACATAGGATGTGCATCAAGCAACCAGCCCGAGCACCAATGCAAGTGGTTGAGACCTGACTATACCACCGGTCTTCACGGGACCAGTAGGGCGTATCGGTCCTACCACCCAGATAGTGGTCGTAACCCAACTATGTCGCTGGTCTTCGCAAGACCAGTAGGGCGTAGTGGTCCTACCATCCAAACTACGGTCGTGACCCAACTACGCTGCTAATTTTCATGGGACAAGTAGGGCGTAGCGGTCCTTCCACCCAAACTGTTGTCGAGACCCAACTATGCCGCTAGTCTTCGCGGGACAAGTAGGGTGTAGCTGTCCTACCACCGCCTAACAAATCAAACTAGGACAAGCATCTAGCCGTCTAAATTGACTACTTTTTCGTCACAAGATTTAACTCAGTCTAAACAGCTGCTTATACTACTGAGATTGTGGATGGAGACATCAGACAATCAAAGTACATCGATAATTCTTATATCTCTTTCCTACTCGGATTGTCTAATCATTAAATACGTTTATGAGAAGATAGTCGGGGCTGGGGAAAGTATATAAATTCTACTTAAAGGATAAAAACGCTTTATAGAATTTTAGTTTATGTTACTCCTAAGAGTCGCTCGGAGGCTTGTTATCAAATAATTTGTTCTAAGCAGTTGATTTTAGAAAAATCAAAATAATGGAACAACCGATCTGATGACCATACCCAGTAAGGCGAAGACTAGTCGAAAGTACTCCATTGGTCGACGCCCTATCCTGACCAATTAAAGCTCAGACCGACAACTCCACAACTTGATTGCAAGGCATATACTGGTCCAATAGAGCCCACTAGTCGAAACTCTATTCTGATTAGACGTGTGCTAAATTAGCAACTTCAAACCTCATTATGTACAAGAAAGGATAAAAAGACAGAGTCAAGTTGAAGATTGTCCATCGGTCGAAATTCTATACCGACCCATAACTACAGCTCTAAAATATGATCACATGACGTGTATACACGGACAACCTACGAAAGGTGACCGCGTGTGCTGCTCCACATTGCATGCTACCATCAAGCTCTTTGTCTCTATCACAAACAATGAATTTGGTCTCGTGCACCCCCTAAGTGAGAAGGCCTCTACAAGATGGTCCGAGTACTTTAACCAGACGAGTACAGGATATTTGATAAAGAAAGGCAACATATCTGTAAGTTTTACATATATCATATATTGTACCTTGCTATTCTCTATGTTGGCAAATACCTTTTCCCTATCTTCATGCTTTTGACTACTCATATTAGATATCACTCTAAATTACCTGAGTAGTCAAGGGCTAGGGGGCTTTCGTACTGCCAAATTACGAGATATGTATATATTGTCCGAAGTACTTAGACAAACTTGAAATTTCTTGTTGTTAAACCGGCAAAGGTCATAGTCTCAAATATCTCGTTCTGACTAAATGCAACCACGAGATATGATTTGGGAACCTCCGGAACACTTGAAGTGTTACTTATCAGAATGAGACATGCAAGGAAGGAAAGGTTGATTCTAGGGCTGTATGTGTGGACATGCATCATGGCAAGGAGACACCAGCAAGCGCTCTTCTCGAGCAAGGTGATATTAGGAGAAATAAGATGATACTGTGACCATACTCTTCCAGCGTTTCTTTGTTTGTCTGATCTTTGATAGGGTGGTAGGTGAGGGTGTGTCGATGTTTTACACCGGCAATAAGAATATGGGGCTACTCGTGAGACCTAAACTTGATGGACTGCAAAGGAACACGGAACAATTTATACTGGTTCAGGCCCTCGAGATGAGGTAATACCCTACGTCCAGTTGTGGTGTATTGCCTTTGAGGTTTCTTTGGTGAGATTGTTCTTCTTCTGCCCTCAGGGGGCACCCTGCCTTCCCTTATATATCGGGGGACAGGGTTATAGAGTAGGAATCTCAGTCGGACTCTGACCAAGGGATTTCCTTTTAGGAATACAAGGTAATGTATACCGAGTCCTATTGTATTCCTAATTATAAGGTTAGGCCCATCCTTTGTCCGAGTGGCCCATATGCTTCTTATGAGGTACCTGGGGCCTATGGCCTCCACAGTAGCCTCTGAGACCTTCATAGTTGAGTCACAACTCAAGCCGAGTGCTCGTCCTCCATGGTAAAGAAATCCCTAGTGCCTTGCTCCCAAGTGCTCTTTGTCCGAGTGCTTTTTCTCCCGAGTCCTGCTTCATGTTAGTTGGCAACGAGGCTATGAAGGGCTTCATGGAAAAATATGAATAGTATGCGCTGAATAGGCGCACCTATTAGGTGTAGCCCTCGACTTTGTGCTTAATTGTAAAACAATTAAATATAAAGTCAAAGATCTTTAACCTTTTAGTCTTTCCCGAGTAGTGTACTACTTGGAAATTAGACTCTTCAGCATCATATCAGCTGGAAGAATTTTTGCTCAGGACAATTTTTGGCTAAGCATGTAAGCCGAGTACCACTTCTTGGATTTCAATCCAATATATGGTCAGGTATACTTGAGAGATACCTGCATCCTCAATTTTAATGGAGACCAGCTGTCGATCCTTATAAGGATATATCCTCAATACCTGGTAAATAATTCAGATATCTGAACATATGTGTTCAGCAATTCTGCTTTCATAAAGCATATCTGATTATTTAATCGGTTTCTGTAAACAATATCTGCACTGTGATTTTAACACAACCAACAGTCGGCTCAATAGAGCATGCTATTTAGAAACTCATATCTTGTGGCCTAGTACTGAATTAGTCGGCCCAAGCCCACTTATCAGCACAGGCTCTATATAAAGCGGGGAGAGAGAAAAAATTCCCTCATCTTCTCCAATCCGCTAATCGTTTCGTCTTTCAGCTTCCGCGCCCAAATTTTGCGCTCCGCCTCGCTAGGGTTCGCTGTAGCTTGCGCCCCGCTCGAGACTCGCCCGATTCTGCCCCACCGCATCCATTCCAAGCCTCCACGAGTCTTTCCCCTAAATCTTCTCACTTTCAGCAATGCCGAAAGCCCCATTTGAGATCCCAAAGATGTCCATCGGAGCTTGGCCGATGTCGGACTGCAGTTCGTTGAAGCTAAAGTTCTTGGAGAAGCGGTTGAGGCTGCAACGTCAAGATGTCATCCATTGGCGCACCGCCGAAGGGGAATCCATGCCATCGCGCAAATCCGGTGAGACCGTCATCTTCACCTCGTTCTTCGATCGCGGTCTTGCCCTCCCTTCTTCGGATTTTCTTCGCCAACTTCTTTCTTTTTATCAAATAGAGCTGGTGAACTTGAATCCCAACTCTATCCTACATATCTCCATCTTCGCCACTCTGTGCGAAGCCTTTCTGGGGGTTAAGCCCCATTTTAATCTTTTCCGGTATTTGTTCCACATCATGCCCCAGCCATCCAAAAATAAGATTCAGGTCATTGGAGGAGCCGGTCTCCAACTTAGGAATGAAATGAAGAAAACGTATCTCAATGTTCCTTTGAAAACCTCCCTCAAGGGCTGGCACAGAGAATGGTTCTACTGTCCTAATCTCAAACCTTCTCTGCCCCCATTCACTGGTTCTCCACCAATAGTTCTACCCAGCTGGTTTTCAGTGCCAAACTATAAGGAAATGGGCCAAGTATACCAACTGATGGAGAAAATAGACCTCTTGAAGAGCTCGGGGCTAACTGGTCCCTGGGTGGCGAGATGCTTCCTTAACCACCGGACCAGGTCACTGAAGGCCAGGAGCCACTTTGGTTGGGATTACCAGGGCAAGGACGATCCCAGCCACGAATACCCTGACTTAGCTGACAAGAACAAGGTTACTGATACCTTGCTTGGCTTCTTTGTCAACGGTGGAGACTGAGGATACAAAACGTGCCCCCACGCCCTATAGCCGAAACAGGCCTCGGCCACAGGTAATCTTGAAAGACTGATATTGAATTGTTATCCATCTATGATGAACGTCTGTGAATTTCTGTCTTGGATTGTTCCGCAATGCATGATGTATGTTATCGAAATACTTGCAGGATTGTGTAGAGTTTGATAATGACTCCCAAAACAAGCAGGCCAGCCAGTCGAAAAAATGGCCAGCCAATCCTTCTGCTGCCCAACTTAGCTTCGAGAGGGTTGGGAAGAAACTATTTGAAGACCCGGGCAAGAAGAAGACAAGCACGCTGAGTACAGCCCCGGGGAGCCTGAAGATCAAGGATCCTGTCAGTTTAGCTCCCAAGCCGCCAAGCCCAAGGCTAGCGCCACCAAGCCCAGGACCAGCAACATCGAGCCTAGTAACATCGAGCCCAAGGCCAGCAACATCGAGCCCAAGGCCAGCTCAGCTGAGTGCCTTGATAATCCAGTCGGTTGCGCCAGGAACAGAGCCAACTAGGGCCAAATCGCCAATGCCAACTGCCGCACCGACTGGCCCGACAGCCGGTAGCTCTCCGCTGCCGAGCAGGCTATCAAGGTCGTCGCCGGCAACTTCTAGAGCTCCCTCATGGAAGTTCAAGACTTCCAAGAGGTAAGCAATCTTCAATCTTCTGAGAATTTTGAATGATGTGGTAGTGTCTTGATATTTGACTTCTTGTGCAGGAAGCGAGTCGACATAGATCCCAAGGGGACTATGCCATTTGCTCCTGCTGCCGAGCCAACCCCAGCTGAGCCAGCACCAGTAATGTCACCTGCCAAGCCAGAGGCCACCCTAGCTGCCGAAGCTGAAATAGTCCTGACAGCAGGGTTACCAGCGCCGGCTAACCAGGGAGCGGATGCTGAAGCTGCTGCTCTAGCCTCTGAGCAGATCACCGAGGCCCCCGCAGCTGCTGAGTTCATGGCCAAGACCCCATCACCAACAATATCGTCGTCTTCTGATGAAGAAGATCTCCCCAAGCTCAAAGCCCCTCCACGCAACTTTCCAAGAACGTTTCATTGGGTTATCCCCGAGGGAGTTGCAAAGAGCTACGAGCATAACGAGTAAGCATCATTGAGGGAGCATGAAAATCTTATACATGCTGCAATTGCTGCATCTAGGGGAGTCCAGGTATGTAGTGAATCTCGCCATGTTGAGTTCTTGACAGTTTCCATTGATCTGGTACTCTGCCATTTGACTCCGTTTTCCTCTGTTTTGTTCTGAGAAAAAATCGTCGATCGCTCGGAAAAGATGAATAAGGTCCTCACCGAGCTCGCCCCCCAGCTACAACGACTATGACAACTTTAGGCAGCCAAGGACGAACTGGAGCGGATGAGCCAAGAAAGGGAGACATGGCTGCGGGAATCAGTAGACAAACTCAGGGATGAGAACTGGGCCCTGGCTGAAAAGATCAGAAGTAAGTCTTCTGTGTTGTCCTCCCGAGTAAATCCCGAGTAGACTTCTCTATCGTTGTTGATTCCCAACTACCTTGTTGAGTTTTAACTGCAATCTTGAGTTCTCGACTATTTTGATTTGCAGCCCTCGAAGCCGAGCTGAAAGCCTAGCACAGGAGAGGAAGAAACAAGATGAAAAGCTGACCGAAGTGGAGAAGGCCAGAGCCAAGGTAGAGGCCGACTATGCCAGTAAGTTCCCCGCTTGACAATGATCTTGACTCGACTGCTTGTTGCTCCGATGCATGTCTCGGCTAACAAATGTTCTTGTTGATGGATCTGAACAGCTTCAAAAGCCAACGCCCAGATTCAATTTAGCGCCTTCGTGGAGGAAATCAAGATTGTCAAGGAGTCACGAGAAGTCCTCGTCGGATCCATGAAAGGGCTCCAAGACATCATGGAACCTCACTATCCTAGGATCAGCTCCAGTACCGTCATCCAGGTGCAGGCATGCCTAAGCAAAGCCCCGAGTATCTTGAAGAAGTACTCGGATGAGCGTGTAGCTGTCGGTGTCGATGTTTTACACCGGCAATATGAATATGGGGCTACCCGGCGGATGGAAACTCGGTGGATTGCAAGGGAACACGGAGAGATTTATACTGGTTCAGGCCCTTGATGTGAGGTAATACCCTACGTCCAGTTGTGGTGCTATTCCTTTGAGGATTTGTGTCGATCAATGATCTTTTGCCCTCAGGGGGCGCCCTGCCTCGCCTTATATACTAGGGGACAGGGGTATAAGGTAGGAGTCCCAGCCGGATACGGCCAAGGGATCTCCTTTTAGAGATACAATTTACCCGACTAGAACTGCATATTCCTTATTGTACAAGGCAAAGTCTGCTGGGTGCTACTATATCTCTAATTACAAGTCTTGGCCCATCCTCTATCCAAGTGGCCCATATGCTTATGATGAGGTATTCGGGGCCCATTGAAACGCCCCTGCCCCTGGCACCACCTACAGTGACACCAGAGAGGAAGCGCCGCAGGAGATTGACATGAACCAACTCCCACGGAACCGCGATGCCGGTACCAGTCCCAAGAAACCTTGCTGGTACCCACGGTCAATGGAGATGTACCACAGCAATTAGCCAAATAAGTATATATTATACCTTTATAAGTTGCGACTTCGGGCAAGCCCTGAGCAGCAACCTGTAAACAGAACCACGCCAGCGGAACAGCAGTGCAGCGAGAACCCAATCCACAAGCAACGGCTTGGGACTAGGAAAGAAACCCTAATCTTCACTTCAACCTCACTCTTCCTTAAGAAGGAGAGAAAAGGAATGGATTGAGTACTTACGTACTCAACAAGTCACGGAATACGTGAAACATGCAGGCTATTAAGGATAGGCTGGGGTTTATTTCGCAAACCATTTTATTTGAAAACATTTTCGAAAACCTAAGTGTGAGTTGTTTCAATGTGACTGGAAGGAGGCTCTCGCCTCGATCCTGTCCGCGAATTGCTTTTCAACAACTCAAGCGGACTACTCAAATTTTAATTGATCTTAGATATTCTTATACCGCCTGTCGGATCACGACAGCGGCTCAGTGGATCTGCCTACAAGCAGCTTTTCACTGTATACTCTTATTACTTTATTTTCAATTTCGTCCACTCCAGGACGTAATATCATTTTTCTCACTTACGTCCTATCCAGGGCATCATCTCATACTCATCTCAGCACAAACTGTTTCCCCGCAGGAAGCATAATCTATGATGCCATACAACCTCCCGGGTCATACAGCCCCGTTTCAGACCACACAGGTCATCCATCAGCCACTAAGGCCGATTCTGGTAACGGTTCCCATACCACAAATCACTTTCACAAAACCTTGGCAAACAAATCTATGCTAGAGGAATCACCTCACATTGCCCGTAACCATGGGCGCGGCTGTTCGAACAGTTCGTATTTCTTTGCAAAGGTTGCACGCTTTACCCACACAACGCGAGCTTACTCCCACACTGATCAGGTGGGGAGGTTCATGACAAAGCCTTTCCAAAGCCTTCCTAGGATAGCACGTTGCCCTATAAATGGGTGCTCACTCTTAACCAAGTACCAGGAACTCACTTCTTGTACTCAGGGACGGGGGTATATCGCCCTCTCGGCACCCAGCCAGTCCTACATTTATTAGCAACTGAAAACCATCTTGGGAACACTAATTACTCAACCAGGGGTGTCCCATTTCACCTGTGTGGTCGCACTGTGAGATGCTCGGATGGAATTTCTCAAGGAATCGGTCCTTATATATGCGAATATAAAGTGCCACCACACAGGCGATCACTTTGCACCGTGGAATTTTCACAAATAAATTTTGTTTCGTAATCTCGCCGACAGCGCATGTCGGGTTTTTAAACCACTTTGGAAACCCTATTTTCCCAATCGGCAAACAATAGTGATGTGGGTGGAACCATCGGAATCAATGCTCAGAGAGCACGATCATCGAGGTACCATGAGGTGGAGCGACAAGGAATCGGAAACCAAAGACCTACAGGGTTTATGCAACTACCGGGCAGGTCCGTTTGTTCGACACGCGAACCGATGCCGATCAATTTATCGTGCACACTAGCAATGCAATTTTGCAAACAAAACATTTTTAAATTTAGGAGCAATATGGTCAAGGAGTGACTTGCCTCAGACTTTGTCTTCAACTTCGCGAAAATCCGACGTCCGATGATTTTTCAAAACGTCGACTACGCGTGAAACGAGAGAAAAACACACAAAACCCTAGAAATAATATACTATTATTAATAACTAATAGTGCATGAGGTAGATCTTATTTTTAGAAAAATTTAGAGACTTGAACGGGCTCAATCGGAGTTACGATTGAAAAGATATGAATTTCGGAAGTTTTTGAGATTTTTGTGGAGAAGAAAAGGATTATTTGTATTTGGAAAAGGAATATTCCCTAGGATATTCTTGGTCTGACAGGGGGGAAATCCATGTGTAAGTGGCTGGGAGAGAAAGATTGAGGGGTAGGGCCCACATGGCAACCACATAGAGGGAGATGACAAAAGGGGACCACATGTAAGAGAGGGAAGGAGGGAACCAAAGTGCTTTACTGTTTATGGGCCCACATGTCAATGGGAGAGGAATAGGAGTAGGCCCACATGTCAGGGAGAGGATTGTGATCACTGTGCACTCATCCTGTGGGCCCATTTGTCAGTGAATCATATTCAATTAGTGATTAATTAAATTGGTTAATGGCTGGGCCCACAGACCAGTGGGATAGGAGGGAGTAATTGAGTTACTGTGCACTTAAAGGGACGGGGCCCACTTGGAAGTGATAGGGGAAGGGATTGGGCAGTTGGGCCCACTGGACAGAGGGGTTATAGGGTGGGGCCCGCAAGTCAGAGACACAGAGAGAGAGGAGTGCCGGATGAGCTACAGGAGGCGCCCTGTAGAGATTGACGGCCGACGGCGGCCGAGGGAATGCCGGCGAACGGCAGCTCGCTGGAAGAAGGGGAAGGTGGGAATGGAACAAGGGGAATGCGGCGAAGGAGATGGGCGGCTCAGATTTGGGCTGTTGGCGGTCGACGGCTTCCGGTGACTAGCAACAGGGGGCGGCGGCGAGGGACAGTCGTCGCCGGCGACCCAGGGAGCGGCGGAGGGGGTCGGGGGCTTCGGGTTTGGCTGCGGAGGGACGAGGGGAAGAGAAAAGAGGAGGACATTTGGAGCATTACCGTGGCAAGGTCGAAGATTTGACGACGGCGACAATGGTGGAACGACGGCGGTCAATTTGGGGCTTTTCCCCATGGCGGCGCCCAGGTGAAATTGGGGGCTCTGCTGAGTTCGTGAGGGGGTGTTAACGCCAAAATTTGGTACGGGTCGTTACCATGTTCGGTTAAGGAAAGAAGCGATATCAGCCATTGGAAACTAATCCAGAAGAGTCCGAGCTTGGGAAGGAATCGTGAAGACCACGTTATGGCAGTTATTTATCTTATCTATTAGATAGTTTTATCTTTTAGGAAACCTGATCCCTTGTCCGATCAGGTCTGTTAGTTTTCCTTTTCTAGTTAGGAAAGTCTTGTTACGTGTCCTATAAGGACTCTTGTAACTCGGGGTATATATACGTATGCCCGGGGACCTTGTAAACTATCAATCGATCAATTAAACTTCGGCGCATCGCCAACCTTTCGACGGGTTCTTGCTTCTCGAGCGGGGCTGCATCGGTTAGGTCCGAACTCCTGCGAGAGGGTAAGACTCGTCACCCCTTACCCAGGTGTATCTGCCCTGTCTACGGCTACATCGGTTCGGTCCGACCTCTTAGGCCGATCAGGTATACCACATCACGCGTGCGTAGATCTTATCAGTTTACTGGGGGCGATTTATCATCAGTTCGTGCTGCATCGGTTGGGTCCGACCTACTGAACTGCCAGCGATAAATCGTTCCTGCTAGGCTGATGGTTTTTGCGCAAGCGTCTTATCGGAATGTATAGCCGGTAAGTTATTTTCATCACAGTTGCATTAGGTCTATCGGCTCGTTGAGGTTCCTTTACTATTATCGATCTGTGCTGCATCAGTTAGGTTTGAACTACTAGATCGATAATAATAGATTTATCCTTGTCGGGCTGATCGGTGTATATGCGACGTTCTATCGGAGTGCTTAGCCGATAGGTTATCTTTTTATAAAGCCGACTGCATTATCCATACTGTTTTGGTCATCTATATTATCATCGGTTTTCTAGCCGATGCATATGTGTTTCCTCGGCAGTCGGCTGGCTTACTATTTTGCTTATCTATTGATAATCGGCTCCTAGCCGATGCACATGTTATACTGACATCTTGTCTATTTGCTCATAGCACTATCGGTTTCCTAGCCGATACACAGGTGCCATCGGCTATCGGCTACGAGGAGTCTATATCAGCCCGTATCGGCCGATAGCCGATTGCGCAATTGCTGCCGATCCGGGCACGAGGACCAACAAGGACCCGGACGCGAGCACGAGACCCGGGCGCGAGTACAGGCAGAGGCCCGGGCACGAGCATAGCGGCATCGGCTGGAAGGAATCCGTATCGGCTTGCTGGCCGATTGGATCAGTAATCTAATTTCTTCATCTCCTTGTCAATTGCTGGGTCAAATTGACTGGCACGCCCGCGAACCTCAAATATTTTAGGACCTGCACTGGAGCTAAGCAGATCTCCCAGGCCTTCGCGTGTCTCTAGGCGCCGAACCAGATCGTCAGCAAGCTTTTCGGCACACCCGGCGGTTTTCGGCGTCAACAGGGGGCGAGGAGCTTAGTGGTGGTGGCGGCTTGGACGATTAGGTTCGGGAGCGATGGAATTGGAGGGGTACAGAGAGGCTTCAATGGCGGTGGAGAGAGAAAGTGAGAGCTCGAGCTTTGGGGGGGGGCAAAAATGGCATGGTGGGGCTGGGATTTATAGGCGTGGGGCGCAGTGGAAGGAGACAAAGAAGAGAGGCGGTGCGGCAAGATTTCTCTCGTGCGGCGCCACACACAGTGATGCTTGACGAGACTCGACAATGCCGAGCTCCTGTGGCCGGCATCACCATGCCTCTTCGTGCTGCCGTGAGAGAGAGGGGAGAGGGACAGAGGGGACGGAGACAGGACGAGACGAAGTGACCTAGCGCCTATCGACCTCCGGGGCTCGGCGCCGAGGGAACAGCTAGGACGGCGACTCCGGGCTCTAGGTGAGGATGGCGGGGCGTGCCTCGCACCGTGCAACGAGCGGCGGGGTCGATGATGACGTCCACGCGGTTTTATGGTGCCGACCGGGCGGTATGGCACGGGACAGAGGGAGAAGAGAGAGAGCTCGGGAGAGTTTCAGAGAAGAGAGAGAGAGAGCGGGCGACTGGAGGAGGAGGAAGAAGACGAGGACAACGACGGGACTGACCAGCGGGACCGGGCGGCAGCGGGGATCTCGGCCGTCCGCGTGTGAGCATTGGGCGGCTGAGGAGACGGGCGGCACCGGGGCGGCTGACATGTGGGCCCTGTGGGATTTATTCCACGCGCGCGCCTGTGCGGGCCGAGCAGGCCGCGCAAGGAGGAGAACAGGAGCAGGCCGAAAGGAAGGGGGTCGGCCCAACTTGCACAGTGGAGTTTAATCTTTTCCCAGGAATTGTTTGGATAGGATTTTTGAAGATTTGGATTTTGTAAATTGATTTAAATAGGATTTCAAATCCTTACAAAAATTTAGGGATTTTTGTGGAGGCTCTGGAGCTGATCTTGGAGAAATATGAAGGATACTTTTATTTGGAATATTATTCTCAGAAATTTTAAATCAAGAGAAATTTAAGATGGACTCATATATACATATATATATATATGAGAGAGGGATCTGGGGAGGGTTTGAAGGGGTTATTTAACTTGAATTTTAATTCTTGAGATTCGAGGCAAATTTTGGGAAGAGAGCCATCGATGGAATCAGGGTTTTTTGAGAGGAACAAAATAAGGAGATTTAAATAGAGGGCTTCAAAGGTGATTTCTGACGGGTTTTTATTAGTGGGTTTCGAATTGCAAAATTCGAACCCGAGTATAGAGAATCTTTGGGAAGTATGAAATAGGAGTCTTCAGAAGGGATTCAAAGGGATTTTGATTTGGAATTTCTCAGAGGAAGTTTGAGAGAGACAATCGAATTGCAAAATTCGAGTCTCGGGTTTTAGGAGAGAGATTGGGATCGAGGATTTAGGGTTCCAAGGGGTTTTGATCTGAGATCCATGGCACTTAATCCTTAAGCACACATGAAAAGCCAAAATTTTTTGAAATTAGGGTTTTTACCAAAATAGTTTTTAACAGCCTGAAAACCGGGGCGTTACACCCATGGCCTCCACAGTAGCCCCCGAGACCTTCATAGTTAAGTCACAGCTGATGCCGAGTGCTCATCCTCCACGGTGAAGATTGCCTGAGTGCATTGCTCCCGAGTACTCTTTGTCCGAGTGCTTCTTCTTCCCGAGTCCTGCTTCATGTTAGCTGGCAGCGACGCTATGAAGGGCTTCATGTAGACGTATGAATAGTGTGCGCCGAATAGGCGCACCTATTAGGTGTAGCCCCCGACTTTGTGCTTAATTGTGAAAACAATTAAACATAAAGTCAAAGATCTTTAACCTTATAGTCTTTCCCGAGTAGTATACTACTGGTATATGAGACTCTTCGGTATCATGTCAACCGGAATATGATTTATAGTCTCGTCGAGTAGCATGCCACTCGTATATGGGACTCTTCAGCTTCATGTCAGCTGGAAAAGGGTGTTTATAGTCTTTCCCGAGTGGCGTCCCACTCGAAAGTTAGACTCCTCAGCGTCATGTCAGCTGGAAAGAATATTTATAGTCTTTCCCGAGTGGCGTCCGACTCGAAAGTTAGACTCCTCAGCGTCATGTCAGCTGGAAAGAATATTTGTAGTCTTTCCCGAGTAGTACACTACTCGGAAGTTAGACTCTTCAGCGTCATGGCGGCTGGAATAATATCGCTCATGGCAACTGTTGGCCAAGCATGTAGGCCGAGTACCACTTTATGAAATTAAATCCATTGCGTGGTCAGGTGTACTTGAGAAAGATACCTGCATCCCTAATTTTAATGAAGACCAGCTTGTGATCCTTATAAGGATGTATCCTCGATACCTGGTGGATAAGACAGATACCCAAACACATGTGTTTAGCAATTAGGCCTTCATGAAGCATATCTGTTTACCTCATCGGTTCCTGTTGGTAGCACCAGCACTGCTATTTTAACACAGCCAGCAAGCGGCCCACATTGAGCGTGCTACTGTAGAAACTCATATCTTGGTGGCCTACTACCGAATAAGCTGGCCTAAACCAACCTACCCAGCATAGCCCTATAAAAGTAGCATCCATCGCATGTCAGGATGAGTACTCCAGCGTCGATAACCTCAATTAGCCAGAGGAATCCTTGTCCACAAGCCTTTCCGACTTATGTTCTGGATGCAGCATGGTTGCCACAGATGCCCGAGTAGGTATATCGCAGGATCTGCTTGCCCTTCTCAGGTGTGACGCAGTGCATGAGAACTCCGGATGCGCTTTGACGATATAGGTCTTCTCTGACTTCGGTAAAGCTGGATAAGGTACCTGAACCTTGCATTAGTATAGGATTCGGCTGGCGACCCTCATGGGGGCGTACCCTACCCAACAGAGTTATGGCCAAATAAAGTACCCAAATCTCGTAGGATTCGGCTGGCAACCCTCATGGGGCATACCCGACTTGGCAAAATTATTGCTGAATAATGTACCCGAATCTCGTAGGATTTGGCTGGTGACCCTCGGGGGGCGTACCTTACCCAACCGGGTGATATCTGAGCTTCGACTAGCGCCGAAGGTTAGTTAATAGCCGAATAAGGTACCCGAACCTTGCGGTAGCATAGGATTTGGCTGACGACCCTCATGGGGCGTACCTTACCCAGCAGAGTTGTGACCGAATAAGGTACCTGAACCTAGCATTAGCGTAGGATTCGGCTGGCGACCCTCATGGGGCGTACCTCACCCAACCAAGTGGTATACGAGCCCCGACTAGCGCCGGAGGTCGGTTGTTAGCTCACATGGAGCGTAGCCGGGGAAGATGACGTCCCGACTGGCGCAAGTACTCGGTCAATAGCCCTCATGGAGCATTCCGAGCGTATCTTGGCAGACTGGTCTAGCCCTCGAGCGTAGGAGATAGGCTCGCAGCCCTGAGTTCCTATCACGCGTATCTGGAGCTGGCCATGCACTATAAAGATATCAGATGAGTAGCATCTGATGATAAAAACAATCACCCGAATAATATTTATGTATTTTACAATATATGTAAATACGTGTTTTTCCTCTTGTTGATATTAATTTCTCCGAGTAGTTGACCCCTTACATTTAAGCACTCTGTCCTGACTAGTCATAGCCCCCTAGCGTCGGGAATGACTCATGGCTCTTTCCCAGACATGTGTTTTGGGTGACTTGAGTTCGTCTTTCATGGAGCAAAGTTTCACGGATCGGAATTTATGCTACTCGAGTACTTTTGTAATCATTTAAGAGTAAAAACAGAAAAAAAGTGCAGCTTGTACACCTATTAGGTGTAAGCGGCTGTGGCATTGGCAAAGCTAAGTGAGGAAATATTTATCAGAAAGCGACTTAGCTGTTCGGTATTTGGGAGTGGGGATGCCATCCTTGTATTTAGGCTTTTGATCCCCCGCGCATGTCACTTGTTGTTCTGATAATCTTCAGTTGTTGAAGGTCAAAGACCGTTGTGACCGACTGCCACAATGAAGCCGCCTGACTTGCGTTTGCGATTCCCAGCTTTAGTCGGGAACGCGTCGTCGGTGTCCTTCTGCTTCTTCTGCCAGGATGCCTTGTCATCATCGAGGGCCTCAGCAACAGTGTGGGCTGAGTCAGCGTATTTGTTTGCCATGTCGAATAGAGCCTTGACAGAGTTGGGAGGCTTCCGATTGAATTTAGCGATGAATGAAGTGTCTTTGACTCCTTTTCGAAAGACGGCGATGACGACCTCGTCCTTGATCTTCGGGATTGAGTTCTTCTTCTCAGAAAACCTCTTGATGAAGTCATGAAGAGACTCGTTCTTCCTTTGATGCAACTGATATAGGTCGTACTCGGAAGATGGTCTCTCGTATGTTCCCTGGAAGTTGGTGATGAAGCATTCCCGGAGTTCTCCCCAGGAGCCGATTGATTGCTTGGGAAGTCCCGTTAGCCATATCCTTGCTGAGTCGGCTAGAGTGACTGGGAGGTAGTTAGCCATGGCCTTGTGATCTCCTTCGGCTGCTCGGATCGCTAGAGTGTAGACCATGAGCCAGGACTCGGGGTTGGTCTTCCCGTCGTATTTTTCGATTCCAGTCGGCTTGAAACCTGATGGCCAGTCGACTTGTTGCAGCTTGTGGGTGAAAGCCGGTATACCTTTCTTCATGAGGACTCCGACTCCGCCTACGACGGCAAAACCTCTTGTGGTGGAGGCCGAAGCGCTCGTTCTCTCGTTTGCGGCACCGAGCGTTGATGTTCTGCCGAAGGTCACGCCGTAGTTGGCCTCGGAGATCATGATTGTCCCGATGGTCGCTTTGACGCTACCGGTTGTTGTTGGAGTTGCCGAGTGACATTTGGTGTGACTCCATGTGCTGCCGACTAGAGCCAGCCGCTCGGCGTCGCTTTGAGGTGGACGAGACTGCTGTTGGGGATGCCGACCGGTTGGTCGGTATGAGGGTATTGCCCGACTGTTGGTGCTGCTGACATGCAGCAGTGGTAAGCATGGCTTTTATCCTTGCGATCATCAGGGTGGCCTGGTGATCAGGCCCGAACTAGAGTGTATCCAGTAGAGTTGCAGCGGCCACGATGTTCTGTTGAGGAGTAACGAAGACGTTGTGGTCGCTGACTCGGGTTTGAAGGATTTGTTGCTGAGCAGTTCACCCAGCCCTGCGTAGATCGTCGTTACGGGCATGCAGGCGTCTTGCTTCTTCCTCCTGTTGTTCTCGCAGTCGGCAGTCCTCCTCCTCTTGTTGCTCGTGTAGTCAGCGTGATTCCTGAGTAGGAGTAGAGCCTTTGGATGCCATGAAGATTTCTCATGGCGGAGAGAAGGTTGCCGAGCTCTTGTCCGACTTAGAGTCAGAGTTTGACTAAGAGTCGAAATCCGACTGAGAGTCAAAGTTGGAATAATTGATGGGGGTGATTATCACTCTGACATCCCTAGATCCGATCTCGAGTGGCTCTGGGCCGTATCCGAGTCGAACTCCAGGGGATTGGGTTTGCCGCGTCGGATGTTGTTCGAAGATATCGGCGGCGTTGCCGAGTCCGAAGGGGAGATTGACGATCTCCTCCTTCCTTAGCCCGATCTCGGCCGGCTCAAGACCGAGTCCGAGTCGAACACCGAAAGGAAGAGTTGTCCCAAGACCGGGGCAAGTGGAAGATTGCCGCAGCAAGTCGATGATGGTTGCTGCAGCATCGTGTGGACCGACTGGCGCGGAGTCGGCTGATTCCTCGGCCGGTTGGATCAGGTCTGCGTCGGCCAAGGTGAGATTGCCGAACATGTCGGCGACGAAGTCGAGGCTTCCGAATGAGATTGTATCTCCGGGGGAGAATTTGCCACCGTCGACTCCGGTTGCTGGATCCATTGAGCTTGCAGATGTAGATCTCGCCGAAGCCCCTACTTGGCGCGCCAACTGTCGAAGTTTTACATCGGCAATATGAATATGGGGCTACCCGGCGGATGGAAACTCAGTGGATTGCAAAGGAACACGGAGAGATTTATACTGGTTCAGGTCCTTGATGTGAGGTAATACCCTACGTCCAGTTGTAGTGTTATTCACAACTGGATTTGTGTCGATCAATGATCTTCTGCCCTCAGGGGATGCCCTGCCTCATCTTATATACTAGGGGACAGGGGTACAAGATAGGAGTTCCAGCTGGATATGGCCAAGGGATCTCCTTTTAGAGATACAATTTACTCTACTAGGACTGCATATTCCTTATTGTACAAGGCAAAGTCTGTCGGGTGCTAATATATCTCTAATTACAAGTCTCAGCCCATTCTCTATCCGAGTGGCTCATATGCTTGTGATGAGGTACCCGGGGCCCATGACCTCCACAGTCGGCGTCGCCCAAGCTCTTGCAATGACCAAGTCAATATACCCTAGGGTAAACATTGAGGCCATTGGTGAGGGTTTTGCCGAGGGGACGACTCCCGAAGAGGCACTGGAGCTGATCAGCCAGGTGAGGCTGACTACGGAGTCAATAGCTAAGGACCTGGGCATGTAAAAACAAAACAATTATGCAGTCAGTGGCTATTGATGAATATATATAACTTTTGTAAAGGCTTGTATAAATATCTTGTAAAGTGCTGCTGAGTACTTGCTTATTCTAAGTTGTCATTAGTTTTACCCGACTATGTAGTCTGTGCCGAGTAGATCAAGAGAAACTTAGGAAAACACGTTCACCTCTGAGAGCTATACTAGGGCAAACTTAGCATAATCGTTGTAGAACTTCATAACTTAGATAAAACAAGATCGGATTTTATTAACAAGACACATAATACATGCAGCCCCCGACTCACTACTCGGTTGGGACAAACAATGTAGTGAGTTAGAGAAAAAACTTTATACATATGTTTAGAAGAAATACAAGACTCAGGTATAGAAAGAACGTAGCTGTTCTATATTCCATGAGTTACTGACGAGGACACTGGCTTTAGTCTTTAGTCGGTAGGCACCCAGACGTGTCACCTCAGCGATAATGAATGGCCCTTCCCATAAAGGGGATAGCTTATGCCTGTCTTTGGTGGTTTGTATTTTTCTCAAGACGAGATCTCCCACCAAAAAGGCACGGCCACGAACATTCCGACTGTGATAACGACGTAAGCCTTGAAGATACCTAGCCGACTGGATAGTTGCGGTGTCCCTTGCTTCCTCCAACTGATCGAGTTCGACCAGTCGGTCTTCGTTTAATTTGTCTTCTGAGTGGGCTCAAACTCGCAGAGAGCCAAACTCCAACTCGGTTAGCAACATAGCCTCAGCACCATAGACTAAGAAGAAAAGAGATTGCCTTGTTGCCCGACTAACCGTGGTTCTTAGAGACCAGAGAACGGATGGGAGTTCTTATACCCACCACCCTGCATATGGTTGTAGTCTGTTGAACACTCTAGCCTTGATACCTTGTAAGACCATGCCATTGGTACGCTCGAGCTGCCCATTACTTCATGGGCATGCCACAGAAGCATAACAAATTTTGATGCCGAAGTCGTCATAGAAATCTTGAAACATGCCGCCAGTGAATTGAGTACCGTTGTCCGTTATGATGTGGTTAGAAACTCCAAATCGGTATAAAATACTCATGATGAAGTCTTTTGCTCGTGCCGCTGTTATGGTAGCAACGGGTTTTGTCTCGATCCACTTTGTGAATTTGTGGAGGCCATGGGCTCCGGGTACCTCACCACCTACATATGGGCCACTCGGATAGAGAATGGGCCGAATCATGTAGTTAGAGATAAGATAGCACCCGGCAGACTTTGCCTTGTATGATAAGAAAAACAGAGTTTTAGTCGGATAAGTTTCTATCTCTAAGAAGGAAATCCCTTAGCCGTATCCGGCTGGGATCCTCATCTTGTACCCTTGTCCCCTAGTATATAGAGGGAGGCAGGGCGCCCCATGAGGGCAGGGAAGATCATTGATCGACATAACCTCTCAGAGGAATAACATCACAACTGGACGTAGGGTATTACCTTACATCTAGAGAGGTCGAGGTCGTTCTTACTCCGATAAACTACTTAGAATCTGACTCTAAGTCGGATAACGGTTCGAGCCCTAGCTCGGACTCTAGTCTGGCAAGTCTTCTTCTGTCCCGCGAGATCTTTATGGCTTCAACACCACCATCCGAGGTGCACTGACTACAAGAGGAGCAACAGGAGGAGGCGCGCCAACTGCGACAACAGGAGGAGGCTGACCGCGAGGCTCACAATGATGGGCTACGCAAGGCTGGGCGAGCGGCTCAGCAGCAGATTCTCCAAACTAAAGTCGGCAATCACGATGTCTTCGTCACGCCACAACAGAATGTTGTGGCCGCCGCAACCTTGCTGGACACGCTCCAGCTCGGGCCTAATCACCAGGCCACCCCAACTATCGCCAAGATCAAGGCGATGATCACGGCTACAGCTTGCCAGTAACAACAACAGCAGTCGGGCGACATCGTGGTACCAACTAACTGGTCGGGATCTCCAGCAGCAGGCTCATCCACATCAGCACGGCGTCGGGCGGCTGGCTCAAGTCAGCCACGCGAGGAGTCGAGGCAAACGTCACTCGGCAACACCAACAACGACAACCGGCAGCGTCACCAGTATGACCGCCAGCCCAACCAAGATCTCCAAGAACACCTACAACATGACCTCCACCATACCATCAACGCCCGGCGCCACGAACGAGAAGAGGACGAGCACCACGGACTGGAGGACGAAAACGAGCGCTTCGGTCACCATCACGAGTGGTTTATCTGCTGTGGTCGAAGCCCGAGCCCTCATGAAGACGAAGGCATTCCTGCTTTCACACGGGAGCTACAGGACGTCGATTGGCCAACTGGTTTTAAGCCCACAGGGATCGAAAAGTATGACGACAAAACAAATCCTGAGTCCTGGCTCACCGTATATACTCTGGCAGTTTGAGCTGCTGGGGGCGACAGCAAAGCCATGGCTAACTATCTCCTGGTCGCCCTAGCCGACTCGGCGAGGACATGGCTGACAGGGCTCCCGAGGCATTCGATCGGTTCCTGGGGAGAACTCAGGGAGCGGTTCATCGCTAATTTTCAGGGAACCTACGAGAGGCCATCTTCTGAACATGATCTGTATCAACTACACCAGAAGAAGAACGAGTCTCTACGAGATTTTATCAAGAGATTCTCCGAGAAGCGCAACAAGATCCCAATGATCCGAGACTAGGCCGTCATCGCCGCCTTCCGCAAGGGAGTAAAGGACGCCCTGTTCATCGCGAAATTCACTCGGAAGCCACCACCCTCTGTCCGGGCTCTTTTCGACATGGCCAACAAATACGCCGACTCGGCGGAAGCGGTCGCAGAGGCCCTCGACGAGAAGAAGGAGTCCCGACAGAAAGACCAGAAGGCGAAAGCCAATAACGAGCCGTCTCAAAACAAGTCTGGCAGCCGCAAGCGGAAGTCGGACAACGAGGTGGCCAACATGGAGCGCACTCGGTCGCGGCCCCAACACAACAACGACTACCAAAAAGTCATGAGTGGGCCATGCCCTTTCCACCCTAAGGGCAAGCACGCGGCCAAAGATTGCTTCATGCTAAAGAAGTTTGCCTCTGAGTAGGCTTCATCATCTGGCACCGACAAGGACAAAGACAAGCTAGATCAGGGTCCGGCTGACAATTTTCAAGATCCCCAAGCCGAGCTCAATCACATTTTTGAAGGGCTGCTCACGTACGAGTCCAAGCGCAAACAGAAGCTATCAGCGCGCGACATCAACACGGTCTCTACAACGGACATCCCCCAGTACCTGCGCTGGTCAGAGATGGCCATTACCTTCAACCGCGCAGATCACCTAGATTGGGTTTCACACCCGGGACGCTATCCACTCGTCCTGGACCCGGTCGTCAGAAATATCAGGCTGCAGAAAACCCTCATCGACGGAGGCAGCGCGCTCAACATCTTATTCGCCAAGACTTTGGACGAGATGATGATTCCTCGTTCAGAATTACGGCCGAGCACTGCGCCCTTCCACGGGATAATTCCCGGCCTGTCATCAACTCCACTCGGGCAGATCACATTGCCAGTATCCTTCGGCACGCGGGATAACTTCCGCACGGAAAACGTCTGCTTCAAGGTCGCCGACTTCGAGATTGCGTACCACGCGATACTCGGACGACCGGCACTCGCCAAATTTATGGCGATACCGCACTATACATATATGGTGCTCAAGATGCCTGGGCCAGCAGGAGTCCTCTCCCTCCGCAGCGACGTCAAGCAAGCCTTCACCTGCGACAAGGAGAGCTGCGAATTGGCTCAATCACAAGAGGCGGCAGTCGGGCGCAACAGCATTCGGCAAGCTGTCACAACTGAAGTCAAGGAAGATCCAGTTCCGGCAAAAAAGGCGGCGAAGTCGGGAATTTCAGCGGACTCTGACACGAAGAAGATCCCCCTGGACCCTTCCGACCCCTCCAAAACTGCTCTAGTCAGGACCGGACTCGACCCCAAATAGGAAGACGCGCTCGTCACCTTCCTCCAAGCTAACAAGGATATCTTCGCGTAGAAACCGTCCGACATGCCGGGTGTACCAAGGGAGGTTGTCGGAGGATGAAACCTCGACGGCGGGAAGTCGGGAGACCCCCTTTTGAGATTCGGCCAGGGGAGTAGTTCTCAGGCGAAGCCGGCGTCAGGGTGTAGAAGAAAGATACGCGAAGAAGACGTAGAAGAAACAGAGGAGTCGTCCGGACCGTGAACGAAGGCAGAAGGGTCCGGACCGTCCGAAGCGTAGTAATCGCGCAGGGTGCTGGGGAAGATGATGAACAGAGGCGCACAGAGGAGACGGGAGGATTTAGACAGGTTCGGGCCGCTCGGAAGAGTAATACCCTACTCCTGTGTGTATGCTATGTGGAGGGGAATATGGTTTTGAGTGTTTACAGGGTGTTCCCGGCAAGCTCAGGAGCTCGGCGCCGAGGAAGGAGAACTGTGGCGAGTGTGCGCGACGGCGTGTACTAGCCAGAAAATCCTTGCTAATGCTCCAGTTTTTCTCTCCCCTCTCTAAATGTGGCATGGATCCTCCTTTATAGGCGAGGGGAGTCCACAGTGCCGAATGCACGTGAGAGAGCTAGGTGTGATTTGTCTTGTCGCAGTCTTGTCGCACGTCTCCGCCTGCTGCGCCCACGCCGGGGTAGGTCGGCCACGGGCGGCCTAGTCTTCGGGACGTGAGGATGTGACGGGATGTGACGAGCCGTCTGGTCGTGGAGAAAAAAGGGGGGCTGCATAGTCAAAAGCTTCTGACTACACAGCGAACGAAGCCTCCATAGTCAAAAAGTCTTCTGACAGCACGGTCGGAGGTCCACGGGGGGCCATCGGGAGACGCCCACACGTGGCAGAGTAGTTGGTAAGTTGGTCCACGGAGTCCTTCCAGTGAATCGGCATCGGTAGTCGGGAATCGGCCCCAGGCCCGGGCATCGGCACCCGGGACCAGGGGATCGGTGCCTGGGTCCGGGGCGACATGATGGTGCCCCGGGGGCGAGGTCGATGGAGATGGTGCCCCGGGGCCGATGGTGCTCCAGGGGCGAGCGGGATATCGGTCGTAGCCGGCCATCTCTTCTGCAAAATGTGGCCCCTGGGAACTGACGTGGCCGAAGACCCACGCGTCCCCAGGGCATGTGGGACCCCCTGTCCCATTTCACCGACAGTGGCCCCTGGCCCTGTTGCTCGGCCGGGACCGCTCCAGGCAGGAACGGGGCCACGTTTTTGAAGAAACGAGGGGACGCTGGGTCTGCCTGGTTCATCTTGAGCTGGTGGAGTTTGATTCGCCAGAAACTGATATGCGCCGGGACCCGGAGGCCCCGGCTGTAATGCGGCAGACATGTACCCAGGATCTAGGGGCCCGGGCTCGACATATGGAATGGAAAAAGGGGCGACCTCTCCGGACTTGCATTCGCGAAGGCGATGCTGTCCGGGTAACCGCGCCCCGTCTGATTGGGAAAATGGCGAGGAAGTCGCGGTGGTTCGCGAGGAAGTCGCGGGAGGCCGTGGCCGAGTCCGCTGCCCCAGAGGCAGGGTTCCTCGACCGCGGCGATCCCCTTGTAGAGCCGACGCCTGACGAAGAGGTTGAGGAAGACGCCGGTTTCCTTCTGACGCCATACGCGGGCGCCTTCGGGGCCCGGGGGCCCTCCATGCCCCCGAGCGCCCTCCTTCTGACGTCGCCCGGGGTCCGGTCCGAAGGAGGCCAGCGACCTCTCCCCGTGCGATGGCGTCTCCGGGCCTCGCTCGCGCTTGCGCTCCGGTTTTGCCTGTCTTGTACAAAGAGAGGTATTTGCATATGTATATGATTATATTTATGTTTTCGTACCTTGGTTTATTGTGTTGTTCGAAGGTTGCTGGTGTTCGGGGCCTCGTGTCCGGGAACGCCGAGTACTGGGCGTCATCCGACATCGAGGTCCAGTAGCAGCGAAGGGCCATTGGTCCCAAGGCCCCTGTCCGGGCCCTGGTACAGTTGTCATCCCCGGGAGCTCGGTCCCCGGGGGCAGCGAACGCGACGATCGCCCGCTCCGGGAACTTGGTCCCCCTGGGCGCGAGCCTCTGGATGCGAGCCTGGTGGAGCGACAAGGTTCGCAGGTTCAGCCCTCGCCCGTCTTCCGGGTCCGGGGAGGACTGCGAAAGAGAGAAGAAATATGCCCCGCGTAGGTTAGGTATGGCCAACGCGTTAAGCTCGAACCCTTTGGCCCGCCGGGAGCCCCTCGGGAATCTGCCTTGACTGTGCCTGGAGTCGCCAGCCAGCAAAGCACCCGGCGCCTCGGCGGTGGTCAGGGAGGAATTGGCCAAGCCGGGCACCGCTACCCGTCCCGGGAGACTCGGCTGGTCCACGGGGGGTTATGCCCGAGGTCCCGGGGTGTCACAGTGCACGGGGTGGCGGTGCCTACCTGGCCTCCAGCCTTGGCAACTCGGGCAGCACTAACTGGGCGGCTCCGGACTCGGCTCCGGCGAATTCCGCTTTGCTCCCGGGGCCGAGGTGAGCGAAATAGGTGGCCATACAAACGGGGAAATTATTGGAATTGAGCAATGTGTAAAGTACGATAAGATTACGTATCTGGATGTTTGAAGAGGGCGGCAAGGCCACGGAATCACAATCCCGGGACCAGGAGCTCTGCCGGCCCCCGGGAACACAGAGCCCCGAGAACACTGAGTTGCAGGCCCCTCCGCCGTGAACCACCGTAGCTCCCAAGTCCCCTTTCCGGGGCTTGGGATAGGCGCTTGCCCCGAGAGCCCGGCCACAAGGGGCCGCGAGCATCTGGGCGCGTGGCTTGCGGAGCGGTTGAGCCTGGTCCCTTCCGTCTTCAGGATCAGGGGGTCCTCCGTGCCTCCGGGCACCGTTGGCCTAGGGAGCACAGCGATGCCGCGACGACAGGCTCTACATGATGAACCGTGAGAGCACTTGGCTCGTTCCCTTGTCCATTCCATGCTGCGAGCCGTTGCGTCTACCACCTCCTAGGGGCCTCTTCGCGGTCGCGACCGAGCGGAGGAAAGGATTGCGCATAAGGAATCTGCCCCCTAGCAGCGGAAAAAACCGAGCCCGAAGCCAACCAGAGCGGGACACCGCAAGCCGGGGCTTAGACGATGTTCGGGGTTTAGCAGATGGGATACGGTAGCTCGCTGGTAGGGAACAAATGCTTAGGCGCAACACCCAGCCACCGCACGGATGCGACCCGATTATGCCCCCAGGGGGGAGATCGCCACGATAGTGACATAAGGAAGGATAAGGGCACGAGCCCGGAAACGATAATAAAATTATTACTATGGAAAGCGAATACACATGGGGCCCGGCCTCGGTCAGCGTTGAGGTTTAGAGGCACTTACAGGATGTGTTTTCAGATAATATTTGTGAAGATGCTCCCAGGCTTACCGAGCCCGGTTGGGAAGTTCCGATCACCAGGGAGGGGCCTTCCCACTGGGGGAAGATTTCATTCCGACCCGTACGAAAATACGGCGGAGATTCAAACCCCCAACCCTGAAGCGACCGGACCCGAACCTTACGCTAAAGATAGCGCTTGAGACCTTGCTGGTAACGAGCGACGCCGAGCGGAGCGCGCCACCTTCGTTCCTCGAGGAAGCCGAGGTTGTCGAGCTGCATTATTTGTCGTGGTTGATGTTTGTCGATGTAGCGCTGTACCCGAGAGCCGAAGGAGAGGTTTGGCAACAGAACGGGTTCGGTACGGTACACCAGGAAGAAACTGGGTCTCCCCGGGCGCCCAGCTTGGTGTAGTATGAATCGTCCCCAGGACCGCCGGGGAAAGGTTTGCTCTACACATAGGGAACTGTGAGAGCATCCGGTTCGTTCCCTTGTCCATCCCATGCTACGAACCCAACACATGGGAAACGACGAAAGGAACGAGACCGGGAAGGATATTAAAAACATTGCGTATGTAAAGTGTATATACATGGGCCCCGGCCAGCACTGAGTTTCCGGAGAAGTCCGGCGCTGGCCCGGGTTCACGGTAACTTACAGGATGTTTATACAGGTAGACTTGTGAAAATACTTGATGCGCCTAGGGATGGAGCTCGGACTCGCTTCCCTCGCGAGCCACGAGGCTGGGGAAAGGCATGCGCTTGGACCCGGGGGCCCCGACTATCATGCGGAGGATGTGTCCGGGACCCGGGGGCCCCGGACTGGAATACATTTTTGATATAAGCTGGGTTCCGGGGGCCCGGGCTTGAAATATGGAATGTGAGACGGCCTTCCGGATGCATTCTCGCCGGGGCGGTGCTGTCCGGGCTCCGCGCCCTACTTCAAGTGTCGCGTTCCTAGGCTTGCACTCGCCTTGGCGAGGCCGCCCTGGTTCGGCTCCTCGGTGTCGGGCCCGGGGCTCGGATTCGGGAATCCGTGCCTCGGCTCAAATATGTGCCCGGGACCTAGGGGCCCCGGACGGGGCTAGACACGCGCGCCCGGAAACCAGGCTCCGACCGGGGTTTGGTATGCACCCGGGAGCCAAGGGCTCCGACCGGGGCTAGAGCTGCGCCCGGGAGCCAGGGACTCTGACCGGGGGGAGGTATGCGCCCGGGAGCCAAGCTCCGACCGGAGCTAGATACGCGCCCGGGAGCCAAGGGCTCTGACCGGCGCTAAGTACGTACCCGGGAGCCAAGGGCTCCGACCGGGAGGAAGTATGCGCCCGGGAGCCACGCTCCGACTGGGGCTGGATACGCCCCCGAGAGCCAGGGGCTGCGACCGGGGGGAGGTATGCGCCCGGGAGCCAAGCTCCGACCAGGGCTAGATACGTGCCCGGGAGCCAAGGGCTCTGACCGGCGCTAAGTACGTACCCGGGAGCCAAGGGCTCCGACCGGGAGGAAGTATGCGCCCGGGAGCCACGCTCCGACCGGGGCTGGATACGCCCCCGGGAGCCAGGGGCTCTGACCGAGGGGAGGTATGCGCCCGGGAGCCAAGCTCCGACCAGGGCTAAGTACGCACCCGGGAGCCAAGCTCCGACCGGGGCCAGATACGCTCGCCCGGGAGCCAAGGGCTCTGACCGGGAGTAGGTAGGCGCCCGGGAGCCAAGGGCTCCAACCGGGGCCAAGTACGCACCCGGGAGGCAAGCTCCGACCGGGGCTATTTACGCACCCGGGAGCTAAGCTCCGACCGGGGTTATTTATGAGCCCGGGAGCCAGGGGCTCCTACCGTATGGGCTCAGGTCCTTGAGAGGGAGCGAGCTCGGGCCCTCTACTGCTCTTGCCGGGACTTCTTGACGCGCTCGGCCAACTTGTGGATGGCGCGACACTCCACGAGGTCGTGCGAATCCGTCTCGTGGACGGCGCACCACCTCCGGGCTTCGACCGGCTCGAGGCGCTCGGCCAAGCGCTGGATGGCACGACACTCCGTGATGTCGTGCCGGTCCGTGTGGTGGAAGGCGCACCACCCACGGGTTGCGGCCGGCTTGAGACGCTCGGCCATGCCCTGGACGGTGCGGCATTCCGTGATGTCGTGCCGGTCCGTGTTGTGGTAGGCGCACCATCCCCGAACTAAGGCCGGCTCGGCACGCTCGGGTGAGCGCTGGGTGGCTCGGCACTCTGTGATGTCGTGCCAGTCCGTCTGGTGGAGGGGGCACCACTTCTGGGTTGTTGCCGGCGGTGGCGGCGCGCATGCGGCCTTTCGCCGCTTGCTGCGACCATCGCCTCCGCGGGCATCATAGCTCCGTGGGCTACCCGTAGCCGCCAAGGCGTAGCTCTCGGCCGCCGCCTTGGCCTTCTGGCGCTTCCTTCTGTTCCGCCGTAGCGCGGAACGTGAAAGCTTGCCATCCTCTTCAGGACCCTGGTCGAGGGCCCCAGGACTTGCGGCAGCGTTCGCGCGCCGCTCGCGCTGCCGCTCAATCGTGACCCGGGCGTCCTCCTGAACCTGCGTCCGGTCCAGCCAGTCGCGGAGGTCGCCGTGGCCATTGTTGGAGTCCCGTGGACGATGGCCTTCCGCCATGGAGTGCGTCGATGTTGGGGACGCCGGCGTACCACCTGAAAAGGAAACTCCCCCTACCTGGCGCGCCAGCTGTCGGAGGATGGAACCTCGACGGCGGGAAGTCGGGAGACCGCCTTTTGAGATTCGGCCAGGGGAGTAGTTCTCAGGCGAAGCCGGCGTCAGGGTGTAGAAGAAAGATACGAGAAGAAGACGTAGAAGAAACAGAGGAGTCCGGACCGTCCGAAGCGGGTTCGGACCGTCCGGACCGTGAACGAAGGCAGAAGGGTCCAGACCGTCCGATGCGGGTCCGGACCGTCCGAAGCGTAGTAATCGCGCAGGGTGCTGGGGAAGACGATGAACAGAGGCGCACAGAGGGGACGGGAGGATTTAGACAGGTTCGGGCCGCTCGGAAGCGTAATACCCTACTCCTGTGTGTATGCTATGTGGAGGGGAATATGGTTTTGAGTGTTTACAGGGTGTTCCCGGCAAGCTCAGGAGCTCGGCGCCGAGGAAGGAGAACTGTGGCGAGTGTGCGCGACGGCGTGTACTAGCCAGAAAATCCTTGCTAATGCTCCAGTTTTTCTCTCCCCTCTCTAAATGTGGCATGGATCCTCCTTTATAGGCGAGGGGAGTCCACAGTGCCGAATGCACGTGAGAGAGCTAGGTGTGATTTGTCTTGTCGCAGTCTTGTCTCACGTCTCCGCCTGCTGCCGCCTGCTGCGCCCACGCCGGGGTAGGCCGGCCGCGGGCGGCCTAGTCTTCGAGATGTGAGGATGTGACGGGATGTGACGAGCCGTTTGGTCGTGGAGAAAAAAGGGGGGCTGCATAGTCAAAAGCTTCTGACTACACAGCGAACGAAGCCTCCATAGTCAAAAAGTCTTCTGACAGCACGGTCGGAGGTCCACGGGGGGCCATCGGGAGATGCCCACACGTGGCAGAGTAGTTGGTAAGTTGGTCCACGGAGTCCTTCCAGTGAATCGGCATCGGTAGTCGGGAATCGGCCCCGGGCCCGGGCATCGGCACCTGGGACCAGGGGATCAGTGCCCGGGTCCGGGGCGACATGATGGTGCCCCGGGGGCGAGGTCGATGGAGATGGCGCCCCGGGGCCGATGGTGCTCCGGGGGCGAGCGGGATGTCGGTCGTAGCCGGCCATCTCTTCTGCAAAATGTGGCCCCTGGGAACTGACGTGGCCGAAGACCCACGCGTCCCCAGGGCATGTGGGACCCCCTGTCCCATTTCGCCGACAGAGGTGATCATGCACACCCTCAACGTGAAGACAGACGCCAAGCCGGTCAAGCAACGGCTGCGGCACTTCACTCAAGACTGCAAGGATGCTATTCAGGAGGAGATCACCAAGCTCCTCGCAGCCGGGTTCATCAAGGAGGTCTATCACCCGGATTGGCTGGCAAACCCAGTTCTAGTCCAGAAGAAAAATGGTAAATGGCGCATGTGCGTCGACTACACCGATCTCAACAAGGCGTGCCCCAAGGACCCATTTGGTCTTCCCAGGATAGATCAGGTGGTAGATTCCACGGCCGAGTGCGACCTACTCAGCTTTCTCGATTGCTACTCGGGATACCATCAAATCAGCCTGAGGGAGGAAGACTGCTTAAAGACATCTTTCATCACGCCGTTTGGAGCGTACTGCTACATCACAATGCCGTTCGGTCTGGAACATGCTGGAACAACCTATCAACGGGCAATTCAGTGGTGTCTTCACACTCAGATCGGGCGCAACGTGGAAGCCTACGTCGATGACGTGGTGATCAAGACCAAGTCCAAAGAAGACCTCATCGCTGACCTGGAAGAAACCTTCCAAAATCTTCGAAGATTCAAGATGAAGTTGAACCCAGAAAAGTGCGCCTTCGGTGTGCCATCCGGTAAGTTACTTGGCTTCATCGTCTCGCATCGAGGCATCAAGGCCAACCCGGAGAAAGTCAACGCAATAATGAACATGGCTCCCCCGACTAACCAGAAGGACGTCCAGAAGCTGACAGGCTGCTTGGCGGCACTCAGCCGGTTTATTTCCCAACTGGGCGAACGGGGTATGCCCTTTTTCAAGCTATTGAAGAAAGCCGACGACTTCCAGTGGACTCCCGAAGCCCAGCAAGCCTTCAAAGACTTCAAGAAATTTCTCACATCACCTCCCGTGTTGGCGTCACCTATGTCCCAAGAACCGCTAATGCTATATCTGGTGGCAACCACTCAGGTAGTCAGCACGGTACTGGTGGTCGAGCGATCCGAATAGGGTCACATCCAGAAAATTCAGTGGCCAGTTTACTTTGTCAGCGAGGTCCTTGCCGACTCAAAGACGAGATATCCGCAGGTCCAGAAGCTGTTATATGGCCTACTCATCACAGTCCGGAAGCTGGTACACCATTTCCAAACACATCAAGTCACGGTGGTCACATCGTTTCCACTCAGGTACGTCCTTCATAATCGCGAGGCCATCGGCCGAATCGCTAAATGGGCACTCGAGTTGATGGCGTTCGATATCACCTTTCAGCCACGGACAACAATTAAATCACAAGCTCTAGCCGACTTCGTGGCCGAGTGGACAGAAGTTCAACTGCCTATATCAACAGCGAAGCTAGAGTACTAGACAATGTACTTCGACGGTTCTCTACGGATCAGCGGCGCCGGGGCTGGAGTCATATTGACATCCCCCACCGGCGAAAAACTCAAGTACGTTCTACAAATCCACTTCCCAGCTTCCCACAACGTCGCCGAGTACGAGGCACTTATCCACGGGCTCCGGATTGCTATATCACTCGGCATACGTCGACTGGTTGTGCGCGGGGATTCTCAACTCGTGGTGAACCAAGTCATGAAAGACTGGACTTGTCTCGATGATACTATGGCGGCATACTGTCAGGCGGTCCGCAAGCTGGAAAACAAGTTCGACAGGCTGGAAATCACACATATCCTGCGCCAATACAATGACGCGGCAGACGAGCTGGCAAATATGGGATCCAAGCGAGAAGCGGTTTCGACTGGAATCTTTGTCGAGCAACTCATGGAGCCATCAGTCAAGAAGAAACCGGCACCAGAGCAGTCGGGAGGCGAACCTACCCCGGCTACAGACAAGGTGCTGCACATATGTCAAGACTGGCAGGACCCTGTTATCAAATTTCTCCTGGACGACAAACTCCCAGACGATCGCAGTCAAGCCGAACAAATCAAGCGTGGAAGCAAAAGCTTTCTACTAGTCGGAGAAGACCTGTACCGAAGGAGCGCATCCGGTGTCCTCATGCGTTGCGTCACCACCGAGGAAGGCAAGCAGATCCTGCAGTCGATCCACTCGGGCATATGTGGCAACCATGCGGCATCTAGGACGTTAGTTGGAAAGGTTTACTGGCAGGGATTTTTCTGGCTCACAGCAGTAATAGATGCAAAAGAAATTGTCCGCAAATACGAGGGTTGCCAGTTCTACGCTAGACAAACCAATCTCCCAGCCCACGAACTCCAAACAATCCCCATTTCTTGGCCATTCGCAGTATGGGGGCTCGACATGGTCGGGCCTTTCAAGAAAGCGCCAGGAGGGTTCACACATCTATTCGTCGCAGTGGATAAATTCACCAAGTGGATTGAGGCAAAACCCGTTGCAACTATAACAGCGGCACGAGCAAAGGACTTCATCATGAGTATACTATACAGATTCGGGGTTCCTAACCGCATCATCACCGACAACGGTACTCAGTTCACGGGCGGCGTGTTCCAAGACTTCTGCGAAGATTTCGGCATCAAGATCTGCTATGCATCTGTGGCACACCCACGGAGCAGCGGGCAGGTCGAGCGAGCCAACGGTATGGTCTTACAAGGCATCAAGGCTAGGATATTCGACTGAGTACAACCATATGCGGGCCAGTGGGTACAACAACTCCCATCTGTTCTCTGGTCTCTCAGAACCACGGTTAGTCGGGCAACAGGGCAATCCCCTTTCTTTCTGGTCTACGGTGCTGAGGGCATGCTACTAACAGAGTTACAGTTCGGCTCTCTGCTAGTCCGGGCTTACTCAGAAGACGTCTCAAACAATACCCGACTGGTCGAGCTAGATCAGTTGAAAGAAGCAAGGGACATCGCAACAATCCAGTCGGCAAGGTATCTTCAAGGCCTACGTCGCTATCACAATCGCAATGTCTGTGGCCGCGCCTTTTTGGTCGGGGATCTCGTCTTGAGAAAAATACAAACCACCAAAGACAGGCACAAATTATCCCCACTTTGTGAAGGGCCGTTCATTATAGCCGAGGTCACGCGGCCAGGCGCCTACCGACTGAAGACTGAAGACAGTGTCCTCATCAGCAACTCATGGAATATAGAACAGCTACGTCCTTTCTATACCTGAGCTTTATACTTTCTCATGTGTACAGTTTTCTCTGACTCACTACGCCGCTTGTATTAACCAAGTAGTGAGTCGGGGGCTGCATGTATTATATGTGTTTTGTCAATAATATACGAGCCTGTCTTACTCCAGTTATGAAGCCTTACTACGACTGTCACGTTTGCCCGAGTACACTTTCTTACAGTGAACGATTTTATTAAGTTCCGACAGACTAACTCGGCGCAGACTACACATTCGAGTAAAGCTAATGACAACTGAGTAGTAATTCAAGGCTTGGCGGCACTGCACATATATTTACACATGTTTTCCACAAAAGTTTATACATACCGACTACATGATATATTACTCTTACAAACCCAGGTCTCGGGTGATTATCTCAGCAGTTGGCCTCGCCCGGGCTATCGGCTCCAGCGCCTCCTCAGGCGTCGTCTCCTCGGCAAACCCCTCCCCGATGGCTTCAATGTCTACCCTCGGGTAGATTGATTTGGTCATCGCCAGGGTTTGGGCCACGTCGGCAATGACATGCTCATCCGAGTACCTCTTCAGGGCACTCGGTGCATCCTCAAGACGCGCCTCCACTTGGGGGATTCGTCTGCAGCTGGTTCCCATAGGGCGAGGATCCATCAGATCAAGGAGCCCTTTCACGGACCCGATGAGGGCCTCCCGTGACTCCCTGATGGCCTTTATCTCCTCTGTATAAAACCGATATTGGGCCTGGACATTGGCTCTCATGTCTGTCCGGGTCCACCGGCAAGTAAACTTGTTAGGCTCGGCTGCAGATGGAATGACTAAAAGATTGGTTAAGATCATCGTCGAGACGGGGACTTACTTACGTAGTCGGCCTCCCACTTGGCCACGGTCTTCTCCAGTCTAGCTTTTTCTTCGCCGAGCTTGATGGTGGCCTTTTTTAACTCGGCCTTCTCCCTTTCAAGCTCGACATTGGCCTGTGTCAGGTCGGCCTTGACCTTCTCAAGCTCGGCCTTGGCTTCTTCGGCCTCCTTCAGCTGGGCTTCCCTCTCTGTTTGGGTCTTCAACTCTGCTTCGAGGGGGCTGCACGACAGATTAGTCAAGAACTCAACCTTGCGGCCAAGACACAACTGGGCAGTCGGGAACAACGTAGCTAGAGAAATACATCAAGGGTTCAGTTGGGAGGATGCATTCAGGGGATTTACCTCTAATCTTCTCGGCTTGGGCCCAAGTTTTATCCCTGAGCTGGGTGACGGCATCCTTCAGCCAGGCTTCCCTCCCCGCGTGGCGCTCCTCCATCGCGGCCTTCAACGCCCGGAGCTGCTCTAATTCCGCGAGGTGGGGGGCCATTTCTATCAGGATCTCGGTCATCTCCTCATTGCGATCAACCAGCTTCTGCTCAGGGAGAGAACAAGTCAAGAGCGGAGTCAGATGTCAGAATAGGAAGACTCCCAGGACTCCACTGCAAGAATTATACCCGAACTCCCTGGGACCCGGTGATGGCGGCGCGAAGCAGGCTTTCGCGTTCCCTTCTCGCCGCGGCCTCATCAAGTTTGAACCTCTTCGCGGTTCCATCAGGCGCCGTCCAGGTGAACGTCTAGGGAAACTTACGCGGAGGAGCTTCAATCTGGGGAAGGTTCGGGATCTCCGGCGGCAACGATGATGACGATGACCATGACGGCGACAGGGTCCTGGCCCCCATGCCGGCGTCCCCTGCGGCCTTGAGGGTCGACTCGGGGGCTCCGGCAACGGCCTCGGCAGCGGGCGTCGACTCAGGGGCTGGGGCAGCAACCTCAGTAACCGCCCCTTGGTGGGGCGGCACCAGTGGCCCTGCAGTCGGGACCACCTCAGTCTCCGGGACTAGGATGGCCACCGGCTCAGCGGGTGTGCTCGCGGGCGCCGGCTCGGCTGGGGCGGGCTCTTCAAGGGGAGCGGTCAGAGCGGTCTCCTTAAGATCGATATCGGCACGCTTCCTGCATGGCAAAACAGACATCAAAATACTACTGCAACAGACAAGAATCTCAGAAGATCCAGAGCAGCCTACCTCTTGGAGAACTTGAGTTTCCCGCCGGGTGATCCAGGTCCTGGCGGAGCACTACGCCGGGTTGACGGCCGGGTCGGCAAAGTAGTCAGCGGCGGCGTGGCGACTGGAGGCAGCCCCATTGGTGGCGTGGCTGACTCGGGCACCCGTATGCTTGGCGGAGCCTGCTCGGACCTTGTACTCGGCGGTGCTTTTGCAGGGCTCGGCAACGTTGAGCTCGGCTGTACTGGTCCCAATCTAGGACTTGATCGCTTGGGTGCCGCGGCGGTGGTATCCTTTATCTTCAGACTTCCTGCCACGGCACGCGGCGTCATGGCCCCCTCACCCCGATAAAGAACAGGCTTTTTCCCCGCTCTCTTCGAGTCGGGTTGGGCGGCAGGGAGGCTCCTCGGCCTCTTCTTCGATTTGACGGCTGACAACGGGTGGGAGTCCTCGTCGAACTCCTCACACCACTACAGATGATTCAACAAACATATATCACACAATGCTGGGCAATCACAGATACAAGTCCACAGGCATTCAACACAGAAGAAAGACAAAGGTTACCTTGGAGCGGGGCCAAAGGAAGCTATATGCTGCGATGCAGCGCTTATCGTCTTCGGTCTCGATCACCCCATTGGAGAAGTAACCAAACAGGGTCTCGGTCACCTTGTCCTTGTTGGCCATCTCGTGGCTTACTCAGTTGGGATCATGTTTGCCCTGAAAGTCCTAGCCGAACGCGCTCCTCAGCTTCAGCGGCTGGATACGCCGAGTCAGGAAACACCAGGCCACCCAAGGCCTAGTCAGGCCAGCTTCCTTAAGCTTATCTAATTTTGCCAGCAATTGGTGTACTTGGCCCATCTCTTCAAAGGTTGGGTCTGAAGACCAACTTGGTAAAACTACCGGTGGCAAGCCGGTGAATGGACGCAAGGAGGGAGCTAGATCTACGCAATAGAACCACTCCTTGTGCTAGCCTTTCAAGGAAGATTTCAAGGGGAGATCAAGATATGTTTTCTTCCCATCACTCCTCAACTGGAGACCAGCCCCCCCAATCACATTGATATTATTCTTGGAGGGCTGGGGTTTGATGTGGAACAGATGCCTAAAGAAATTAAAGTGGCATTCCACACCCAAAAAGCACTCACAGAGAGTAAAAAATATGGAGATTTGAAGAATCGAGTTGGAATTCAAATTCACCAACTCCAACCCATAGAAGTCAAGGATGCGGCTGAAGAATGCAGAAGAGGGAAGGCACAAACCCCGATCGAAAAAAGAAGCAAAGACTACTGTTTCGCCAGATTGGGGGTTTGGGACCGACTCACCCTTAGCCGGCCTCCAACGGATCACCTCCTGACTGGGCAACTTCAATTGACTCTCCACCAGCTTCAGTTTCACTGAGCCACAATCCGAAGACGGCCAATCATTCCCCGGCGCACCCGCAGGATCCGAAGCTGTCGACATAGTTGGGGGCGGAGAGATTTGGGGGAAAAGCAGTTGGGGGCTTGGAACAGATGAAGAGGACTGGAATCGCCTGAGTTCGAGCAGGGAACAACAGCAGCAGCTAACCCTAGCCGAGCAAAAGGCAAAATTTGGGCACGGAGACGGAAGATGAAACGATTGGCTGATTTGGGGAAGATGAAGGAATCTTTTTCTTTCTCCCCGTTATTTATAGGGTTTGTGCCGACTAAATGGGCTTGGGCCTATACAGTCGGTGCTAGGCCACCAAGATATGAGTTCCTACAGTAGCATGCTCCATGTGGGCCGCCCGTAGGCTGAGTTAAAATTATAGTGCTGGTGCTACTAACAGGAGCCGATGAGGTAAACAGATATGCTTCATGAGAGCCTTATTACTAAACATATATGTTTGGGTATCTGTTTTATCCACCAGGTCTCGAGGATATATCCTTACAAGGATCACAAGCTGGTCTTCATTAAAATTGGGGATGCAGGTATCTTTCTCGAGTACACCTGACCACACCATGGATTTATTTTCATAAAAGTGGTACTCGGCTACATGCTTGGCCAACAGTTGCTATGAGCAACATTATTCCAGCCGACATGACACTGAAGAGTCTAACTTTCGAGTAGTGCACTACTCAGGAGAGACTATAAACATATTCCCGCTGACATGACGCGGAGGAGTCTAACCTCTGGGTGGGACGCCACTCGGGAAAGACTATAAACCCCCCTTTCCAGCTGACATGACGCTGAAGAGTCCCATATACGAGTAGCATCCTACTTGGCAAGACTATAAACACACATTCCGACTGACATGAAGTCGAAGAATCCTACATACGAGTAGTTCCCTACTCGGCAAGACTATAAAGTTTATTCCTGTTGACATGATACCGAAGAGTCTCATATACCAGTAGTATACTACTCGGGAAAGACTTCCAGGTTAAAGATCTTTGACTTTATGTTTAATTGTTTTCACAATTAAGCACAAAGTCGGGGGCTACACCTAATAGGTGCGCCTATTCGGCGCACACTATTCATATATCTCCATGAAGCCCTTCATAGCCTCACTGCCAGCTGATATGAAGTAGGACTCGGGAAGAAGAAGCACTCGGACAAAAGAGTACTCGGGAGCAATGCACTCGGGAAGACTTCACCGTGGAGGATGAACACTTGGCGTCAGCTGTGACTCAACTATGAAGGTTTCAAGGGCTACTGTGGAGGCCATGGGCCCCGGGTACCTCACCATCTACATATGGGCCACTCGGATAGAGGATGGGCCGAATCATGTACTTAGAGATAAGATAGCACCCGACAGACTTTGCCTTGTACGATAAGGAAAACAGAGTCTTAGTTGGATAAGTTTCTATCTCTAAGAAGGAAATCCCTTGGCCATATCCGGCTGGGATCCTCATCTTGTACCCCTGTCCCCTAGTATATAAAGGGAGGTAGGGCGCCCCATGAGGGCAGGGAAGATCATTGATCGACATAACCTCTCAGAGGAATAACATCACAACTGGACGTAGGGTATTACCTCACATCAAGGGCCTGAACCAGTATAAAATCTCTTTGCGTTCCTCTGCAATCCACCGAGTTTCCCCTTGCCGAGTAGCCCTATAGTTCTATTGCCGGTGTAAAACATCGACAGAATTTGTCTACTGCGACGAACAAGTGTGTGAACCCTCCTGGCGCTTTTTTGAACGGCCCGACCATGTCACACCCCCAAACTACAAAAGGCCAAGAGATTAGGATTGTTTGAAGTTCTTGAGCTAGAAGATGTGTTTGCCTTGCATAGAATTGCCATCCCTCGCACATGCGAACTATGTCTTTAGCATCTGTCACCGCAGTCGGTTAGAAGAAACCCTGTCTGTAAGCCTTTCTGACTAACTTCCTGGATGCAGCATAGTTGCCACAAATACCCAAGTGGATCGACTGCAGAATCTGCTTGCCCTCCTCAGGTGTGACGCAACGCATGAGGACTCCGAATGCGCTTCGACGGTACAGGTCTTCTTCGACTACATGGAAACATTTGCTTCAACGTTTGATCCGTTCGGCTTCACTGCAATCTTCTGGGAGTTCATCATCCAAGAGGAATCTGATGATTGGAGTCCACCAGTCTTGAGAGATGATGAGCACTTCATTTGTTGCCGGGGTAGGTTCAGCCCCCGACTGTTGAAGCACTGGTTTTTTCTTGACTGATGGCTCCAGTAGTTGCTCGACAAAAATACCAGATAGGACCACTTCTCGTTTGGATCCCATGTTGGCCAATTCATCTACAGCTTCGTTGTATTGTCACAATACATGAGTTATCTTCAGCCCATCAAACTTGTTTTCCAGCTTTTGGACCTTCTAACAATACGCCACCATATTATCATCGAGACATGTCCAGTCTTTCATGACTTGGTTAACCATAAGTTGAGAATCCTCGCATACGACCAGTCGGCGGATGCCGAGTGATATGGCAATACAGAGCCTGTGGATGAGTGCCTCGTACTCAGCAAGATTGTGGGAAGCCGGAAGTGAATTTGGAAAACGTACTTGAGTCTTTCGCCAGTGGGTGACATTAGTACGACGCCCACCCCTGCGCCGCCGATCCGTAGAGAACCGTCGAAGTACATCATCCAGTACTCTAGCTTGTCCGTGTTGGTAGTCGTTTGGACTTCTATCCACTCGGCCACGAAGTCGGCTAGAACTTGAGATTTGATTGTTGTCCATGGCTGAAAGATGATGTCAAACGCCATCAAACTCGACGCGCCCATTTTGCGATTTCTACCAGTGCCTCGTGATTGGTGTAGGACGTCCCCAAGTGGAAAGTACAATGTGACAATAGTTACTTGATGTGACTGAAAAAATAGTACACCAGCATCCGGACAGTGATGAGTAGGGCATATATAACAGCTTCTGGACTTGAAGGATAATCTGATCTTGGAGTCGGCTAGGACCTTGCTGACGAAGTAGACTGGCCGTTGTATTTTCTGTATATGACTTGGCTCTGCTCGCTCAACTACCAGCACCGTGCTGATTGCCTGAGTGGTTGCCGCCAGGTATAAGATTAGTGGTTCCTGGGACATAGGTGATGCCAACACTGGTGGTGATGTGAGAAATTTTTTGAAGTCTTCAAAGGCTTGCTGAGCTTCAGGTGTCCATTGAAAATTGTTTGCTTTCTTCAATAATTTGAAAAAGGGCATGCCCATTTCACCAAGTCAGGAGATGAATCGGCTGAGTGCCGCTATGCAGCCTGTCAGCTTTTGGATGTTCTTCTGGCTAGTTGGGGGTGCCATTTTCAGGATAGCGTTGATTTTTTCTGGATTGGCCTTGATGCCTCGATGTGATACGATAAAGCCGAGTAGCTTTCTGGACGGAACACCGCAAGGTGCATTTTTCTGGATTCAACTTCATCTTGAATCTCCGAAGGCTTTGGAAAGTTTCTTCCAAGTCGGCGATGAGGTCTTCCTTGGACTTTGTCTTGATCACCATGTCATCGACATATGCCTCCACGTTGCACCCCGAGTTTAAGTGTGTAAACACTGCTGAGGTTGACTCGTTGATACGTTGCTCCAGCGTTTTTTCAACAACCCGAAAACGGTATAGTGACATAGCAGTATGCTCCCAAATGGCGTGATGAAAGAAGTCTTCAGGCGGTCCTCCTCCTACAAGCTGATTTGGTGAATATTACCTGAGATAACAAATCGAGAAAGTTAAAAGAATTCGCACCCCGCAGTTGAATCCAACCATGACTCTATTCTGGGTAGACCAAATGGAGTCTTTGGGGCACGCCTTGTTATAAGTCGAAGAGGTGCCATAGTCGACGCACATGGCCATACTACGTTTTTCTTCCGGACCAAGACTAGGGAATTTGCCCAGCCAATCCAGGTAGGATAGACCTCCATTATGAAAATGAATACCAGACTGCAAGGAGCTCGGTTATCTCCTCCCAAATAGCATCTAATAAGCGGTCTTGTGCGAAGCGTCACAAGTTGTTGTCTCTAGACTGAGACTTGGCGGTTCGGCTAGACAGTGGAATGAAGAATACTCGAATTACCTCCCTTGGCTCACCAGGCACATGTCGGAAGGTTTCCAAGTAAATATATCCCTGTTCGCCTAGAGGAAGTGACGAGCTCGTCTTCCTATTTGGGGTCGAGCCGTCCGGTCCAGACAAAGAAATAGTTTTGGAAACCACGTCGGAAAAGCGGTCCAGGGGATCTTCAGCTTCAATCAGAGTCCGCTGAGATTATCCAAAAACTGGTTGCCAATTTCTTTTGCCGGGACTTGATTGTTAACTCGCTTGCTGTATGTAGACGGCTCTAGTCCATCGGATGCACCTGTTCACCGATCCTATTGCTGCTTCTTGATATTGAAAAGCCAGCTCGCAGCTCTCCTTGTCGCATGTAAAGGCTTGCATTGACGTCGCTACAAGGAGAAAGACTCCGGCTGGTCCTGAGCGATCTTGAGCATTATGTATGAATAATGTGGCAAACCACCATGAATTTGGCTAGTGCTAAAGTCGCTGGCCGTCACGAGAAAAATATCCGCGTGATACGCCCCAACACACCACCCGGCCTCTACCGAAGTCACAAGGCAAACCTCGAAGCAGACGCCATTCTTGGTGCGGAAATTAAACCTCCCGCCAAAGTGCCACAAAGTAACATAACAAAAAAAAAAAAGAGAAAAATGGCAAACGCTTATACTTTCTTCCCCCACACAGCCTGTCCGAATGAGTAGAAGACAGTCGGGATTACCCCGTGGAAGGCCAGTGCATGTACTCGGCCACAGCTCCGGATCGAAGGAATCTTCATCTCGTCGACGCAGTCTTGGCGAACAGGATGTTAAGAGCGCTTCCTTCATCGATGAGAACCTTCTTCAGCTTGCATGCTTCTGATGATCGGGTCCAGGACGAGTGGATAACGGCGTCGCTCCAAATGAGGAACCCCAACGATTTAGGTGATCGCGTGGTCAAACGTGATTGGCGTTTCTGACCAACGCAAGTACTAGGGGGGTGTCTGCAGAGACCAAGTTGACTTGGCGTGCTGTCGGCCCTCCAAAGATGTAGTTGAGCTTAGCCTGGAGATCTTGGTAGTCGCCGGTTATGCCGAATCTGGCATGGAATCCTGTCTTTGTGCTGCCAGATGTTGAAAAGACCTGCACACGAAACAGTAACACTTTTTGAGCATGAAGCAACGTCCAACCACTTGGCCGCAAGATGTTGCCCTAGGGATGAAAGGAGACATGGCCCGTTCATCACTTTTTGGTACTCGTCTGTCATCTCGAGGGTCGCCGGAAAACACCGCCCCGTACGCTCTACCAGTGGCACCACGTTGTCCGACTTGCGCTTGCGGCTGCCGGACTTATTCTGTGCTGGCTCGTTGTTGTCTTTTTTATCCTTCTGCTGGGGCTCCTTCTTGTCATTCAGGGCTTCAGCCACATACGACCAAACACATCCGGCGCCGAGTCGAGGTATTGTTTGCCATGTCAAAAGAGCCTTGAGAGAAGAGAGAGGTTTTCGACGTAAACTTGGGCAATGAACGGGGCGTCATTTGACTCCTTTACGAAAGGCGGTGATGACAACCTCGTCCTTGATCATGGGGATTGAATTCCTCTTCTTAGAAAACCTCTTGACGAAATCACGAAGATACTCGTTCTTCCTTTGATGCAACTGATATAGATCATACTCGGAAGATGGCCTCTCGTGTGTTCCTTGGAAATTGGCGATGAAGCGTTCCTGGAGTTCTCCCTAGGAGCCAATTGACCCCTTAGGAAGTCTAGTTAGCCATGTCCTTGCCGAGTCAGCTAGAGCGACTGGGAGGTAGTTAGCCATGGCCTTGTGATCCCCTCCAGCTGCCCGGATCGCCAGAGTGTAAACTATGAGCCAGGACTAGGGTTGATCTTCCTGTCGTATTTTTCAATTCTAGTCAGCTTGAAGCCTAACGGCCAGTCGACTTGTTGCAGCTCATAGGTGAAGGCCGGTACTCCTTCATCTGGATGAGGACTCCGACTCCGACTGCTGCGGTGAAACCGCTCATGGTGGAGGCCGAAGCGCTCATTCTTGTCTTCTAGTCGGCAACGCTCGTCTTCCTCGCGCTCACGGCGATCGACGCGTTGATGTCTTGCCAATGATCACATCATCCTAGTTATCCCGACAGTCGTCTTGATGTCAGCGCCGTTGGTCATTGTTACGGTTGCTGAGTGACGTGTGGCGTGACTCCGTGTGCGGCTGACTGGAGCCAGCCGCTTGCCATCGCGTTGAGGCAGATGAGACCACTGTTGGAGAAACCGACCTATTGGTCGGTATGAGAGCATCGCCCGACTGTTGGTGCTGCTGGCATGCAGCAGCGGTGATCATGGCTTTAATCCTTGCTATCGTCAGGGTGGCCTAATGATCAGGCCCATACTACAGTGTATCCAATAGAGTTGTAGCGGCCACAATGTTCTGTTGAGGAGTTACGAAAATGTCGTGGTCGCCGACTCGGGTTTGGAGGATCTCTCATTGAGCAGTGCGCCCGGCCTTGCGCAGATTGTCATTACGAGCAGTGCGCCCGGCCTGCAGGTGTTTTGCGTTTTCCTCCTGTTGTTCTCGCAGTCGGCGGGCCTCCTCCTCTTGTTAGTCGCGTAGTCGGCGTGCCTACTGAGTGGGAGTTGAGCCCTTGGATCCATGAAGACTTCACGTGGTGGGGAGAAGCTTGCCCGAATTGCTGTCCGACTTGGAGCCGGAATCAGAGTAGTTGATGGGGGTGATTACAACTCCGACCTCACTAGATCCGATCTCGAGTGGCTCTAGGCCGTATCCGAGTCGAGCTCCAGGGGTTCGGGTTTGCCGCATCGGATGTTGATTGAGGATGTCCACGGCGTTGCCGAGTCCAAACAGGAGATTGACAATCTCTTCTCTTCTTATCCCAATCTCAGCTGGCTCGAGACCAAGTCCGAGCCGAACACCGAAAGAAAGAGTTGTCCCGAGACCTAGGCATGTTGAAGATTGCCGCAACATGTCGACGAGGATCGCTGCAGCGTTAAGTGGGCCAAACGGCGCGGAGTCGGCTTGGTCCCTGGCCGATCGGATTGGATCCGAGTTGGACAGGGTGAGGTTGCCGAACTTGTCGGCGAGGAAGTCGAGGCTCTCGAAGGTGATTGTTTGCCCGGGGGAGAACTTGATGCCGTCGACTCCGGTGGTTGAATCTATCAGGCTTGTCGAAGATGATCTCGCCAATACCCCTACCTGGCGCGCCAACTGTCCATGTTTTATACCGGCAATAAGAATATGGGGCTACTCGTGAGACATAAACTTGATGGACTGCAAAGGAACACGGAACAATTTATACTGGTTCAGGCCCTCGAGATGAGGTAATACCCTACGTCCAGTTATGGTGTATTGCCTTTGAGGTTTCTCTGGTGAGATTGTTCTTCTTCTGCCCTCAGGGGGCGCTCTGTCTCCCCTTATATACCGGGGGACAGGGTTACAGAGTAGGAATCCCAGTCGGACTCTGACCAAGGGATTTTCTTCTAAGAATACAACGTACCTGACTAGGACTATATCCTTTCCTTGTCGTGCAAGGTAATGTATGCCGAGTCCTATTGTATTACTAATTACAAGGTTAGACCTATCCTCTGTCCGAGTGGCCCATATGCTTTTCATGAGATACCTAGGGCCCATGGCCTGCACAGGGTGTGAGGGTCCAAGCGGATACAAACAAACTTGAGGCTTTGGGGTTTAAGAGTACAAGTATGGGTGGAGGAGACAGTGGGCAGCAGCGTGGATTGCGCCAAGAGGTTGGAATTGTTTTGATGTGGGTCAACTGCATAGTGACTTACTATAATACTCTCTGTTTAAATATATAGGGTGCTCATATTTTCAAAATTTTGGAACTTCGTATAATTCGACCATTAATTAGTTAAATTATAAGCATGTTTTGTTTAGTACTTTCTTGTGACATTGGTTTTATGGATAGTACAATGTGAGAAATTAACGGTTAAAGTTAAATTTTGAAGACTCTGTCAAAATGAAGTATACCCTATACTCTTTGGATAGAGAGATTAATTACTTACGTTAGTGAGCTACTGCCCATGTGTGGACATTGGCAGCGAGTCAGAGTTAGATGCGTCCTTGGTTCAATGTTTACCTTTTTCAATTGGCCTAAAACCGAAGCAATGGACTGTTATCACTAAATTTTTTATAGCAAAGAAACATTGCATTTCCGGTGTGTATTCTTGCATTTGAAGTATTGGTCCTGCTATGTCTAACAAATGTACACTAGCACAATGTAGCATATCATATGCTATGTTCACGACTTCTTTTAGATCAAAAGGGCAAACGCTGTATTCACAAGTAGGCAGAAAGGAATCGGTTCAGATAGTTTCCGAGATCCGGACGTTATTTTCGAAAACGGATAGTGTCGAATGGATATTTTTCAGATAGTTTTGGAAATGGAAACAAATTTAGATATTTTTTTCTCAGAAACGAAAATGAATATTTTCTCGGATTTGGATTCGGTCGGAAACTATCCGGATAGTTTCCGACCGAATCTGGTTTCCACCGGATACTAGCCTAACCCATATGGCATATCCATCAAATTGGCCCAAGTAGACTACTTATAGATGATTATAGTTCTTGTTTGTTGTGGTAACTAATACTACATAAGCATGATTGCACTAATAGTGGTGTATATCTTGCACTAATAGATCGGTACCTGAAATTTATTGAAAAGCAAGTATCAGGGTTACTTCCAGAGATGAGAAAAGATTGTAACTAATACTATGTGTACATCAAGTTGTATTACTAGTCACTAAAACTTGGAAATTTTGATCTATCGCTTTAGAGAAAAATAGCAAGCTGTATCTCTTCGTTGATTTAGGAAGGTCAGTTTGAGGGGTTTTCATATTCCAATAAATATTTGTTACCATATTTGTTCTGATTCGTATTTGCTCCGTATCTGTATTTGATAATATTCGATGTCGTTTTCGTCTCTGGGGTTTCCGTTTCTAATTCTGATTCCCAAAAAAATATGAAAACAAATATAGTAGAGCTATTTTTCGTCTGTTTCCCATCCGTTTTCATCTCTATTCACGAGTCACCCGCGTTACAGTGCTCAATTATCTGAAGGCCCTCCACTCCAACCCGCTCGTTGTCTGACCTGGATCCGCACCGCACGTGTAGAAAGTAAGGTCCCAGCCCACAATTCCATGATTGCAAATGGTGCACGGTTGGCATCGAACTGCATGGTAAGGACAAGTCTCGGGCCACGACATCAGCGCAAGTCGCCACTACACTACTATGGCCTAGGTGGCCATCCCAACCGATGCAGGTAGGGGTGGGCATTCGGTCAGACCATGTAACGCCCCACTTTCAGTGAGACGTTAAACTATATTGTACTAAAATCTATTCATGAAAATTTTGATCTTTTGGGTGTTGTGTCGTAAGTTATGTCTGGATCTCGGTTTGACTTCTCGTCCTTAATCTCGAAATCCATCCTCTCGAAACCTCCGTTCCAAAATAATCTCCTCAAGTTTGAATCATCGTATCCGAGTTCACTCCAGAAACCCTGAAGGCGAAAACCCCTCTGATCTTTTATCATAAATCCCCGCTTTGATATCTATCCCGTTGCCTCGAATCGAAACCCTAAAATAATCGCCATCGATCCCTCGAAACAGTTTTCCTATGATCTCGACCCTTGGGGTTCAGATCTCAAATTCGAGCTCGATTTCAAACCCTAAACCTTCCCTCTTGTATCCTTGTCAAACTTCCTCACAAAAATGCCTGATTTGTTTCCTAATCTCATCCCCCTTGACTCCCTGCAAGTTTTCTGTGAAATCAATTCTTGAATTGGGAACCCAAATTCCAATTTTGCATTCCAATCCTCTCTCACTCTGAATCCCTTCGAATACACCTTGAAACCCAAACCCAAACCTCATTCTAAAATATCAATGCCCTTGGTTTAAGATTGTTTAGATCAAATATACAACTTGATCTCAAATCGCGATTCAAGTTCCATCTTTCCCCCCTGATTTTCCTTGCAAAATTCCTTGAGAGTCTAGATACAAAATTATTTCGAAGAATATCAAAACAATACTTTTGTCCCTTGAAAATCCCTTAGACCTCCCTGAGTTCAAATTTTCAATTTGAATTCAAATTTCCCAACTCAAGAACAATTCAAAACCAAATGCAAACCTCTCAAAGTTAATCAAACAAATCCCAGGAAAAATAACAAACAGCACTGTTCCTCCCGGGCCGCCACTCCCCTATCCCTCTCAGAGGCCAGCCCCTTCACCCTGTGGAGGCCATGGGCCCCGGGTAACTCATTGCTAGTACATGGGCCACTCGGATAGAGGATGGGCCGAACCATGTAATTAGAGATAAGATAGCACCCGGCAAGCTTTGCCTTGCATAATAAGGAAACAAAGTCTTAGTCGGATAGGACTCTATCTCTAAGAAGGAAATCCCTTGGTCGTATCCGGCTGGGATCCTTATCATGTACCCCTGTCCCCTAGTATATAAAGGGAGGCAGGGCGCCCCTCAGGGCAAGGACAACAAGATCATCAATCATCAAATATCTCAGAGGAATAACAGCTCAACTGGATGTAGGGTATTACCTCACATCGAGGGCCTGAACCAGTATTAACCTTCCGTGTTCCTCTGCAATCCACCGAATTCACCTTCGCTGAGTAGCCCTATAGTTTTATTGCCGGTGCAAAGCATTGACAGTTGGCACGCCAGGTAGGGGCTCCGGTGAATTCCTCATCAGAAGATTCGATGGATTCAATCAACGAAGTCAACAGCAACAAGTTCTCCCCCGAAGATGCAATGACCTTCGGGAGCTTTGATTTCATTGCCGATCAATTCGGCAATCTGACCTTGGCTGAGGCAGATCCAATCTTGCCAGCCGAGGAACTAGCCGACACTGCGCCAGTCGGCCCGCAGGACACCGCCATCTCCTTCAACGACTTACTGCGGCAGTCCCTCACATCGCCAAGCATCGGGACAACCCTCTCCTTCGGCGTCCGACTTGCGCTAGGCCTTGAGCCAGCCCGGGTTGGGCCGAGAAGGGGAGAGGTCGTCAATCTCCCTCACAGCTCCGGCGATGCTGCGCATCTATATCCCGCGCAGCAGACCCGATCTCCAGCAATTCAATCTGGACACGGCCAAGTGCCATTTCAGATTGGATCTAGAGAGGTCGGAGTCGTTCTTACTCCGATAAACTATTCGGAGTCTGACACCAAGTCGGATAGCGGTTCGAGCGCCAGCTCGGACTCTAATTCAGCAAGCTTCCTCCTCTCCCGCGAGATCTTCATGGCTTCAACACCACCTTCCGAGGTGCGCCGACTACAAGAGGAGCAACAGGAGGAGGCGCGCCGACTACGACAAGAGGAGGCCAACCGCGAGGCCCGCAATGACGAGCTACGCCAGGCTGGGCAAGTCGCTCAGCAACAAATCCTCCAAACCAAAATTGGCAACCACGATGTCTTCATCACGCCACAATAGAACGTTGTGGCCGCAACAACTCTGCTGGACACACTCTAGCTTAGGCCTGATCACCAGGCCACCCCGACTATCGCCAAGATCAAGGCGATGATCACAGCTGCTGCCTGTCAGCAGCAACAATAGTCGGGCGACACAGTTATACCGACCAACCGGTCGGGTTCTCCGGCGGTAGGCTCATCTGCATCAACGCGACGCTGGGCGGCCGGCTCCAGTCGGCAACGCGAAGAGTCCCGGCAAACAACGCTCAACAATGACAACCGGCAGCGTCGCCAGTACGATCGCAGACCCAATCAAGACCTCTGAGTGCGACTGCACCGCGACCTTCGCCACACCTTAAACGCTCGATGCGAAGAACGCGAAGAAGATGAACGCCGCCGACTGGAGGACGAAAACGAGCGCTTCGGTCTCCACTTCGAGCGGCTGCACCACCAAGATCGGAGTCGGAGCCCTCATGAAGACGAAGGCATCCCAGCCTTCACTCGGGAGCTACAGGACGTCTTTTGGCCGACTGGCTTTAAGCCCACCGGAATTGAAAAATACGACGGCAAGACAAACCCCGAGTCCTGGCTCACCGTTTACACCCTAGCAGTTCGAGCTGCTGCGGGTGATAGCAGAGTCATGGCCAACTACCTCCCAGTCGTGCTAGCCGACTCGGCGAGGACATGGCTGACAGGCCTCCCGAGGCGGTCGATCGGTTTCTGGGGACAACTCAGGGAGCGGTTCATCGCTAATTTCCAGGGGACCTACGACAGACCCGCTTCGGAGCATGATCTTTATCAGCTGCACCAGAAGAAAAACGAGTCTTTGCGTGAATTCATCAAAAGGTTTTCCGAGAAGCGCAACCAAATTCCAACTGTCAAAGACGAGGCCGTCATCGCCGCCTTTCGCAATGGGGTAAAAGACGCCCCGCTTATTGCAAAATTCACTCGGAAGACACCATCCACGGTCCGGGCTCTCTTCGACATGGCCAACAAATACGCCGACTCGGCCGAGGCGGTCGCTGAGGCCCTCGACGAGAAGAAGGAGCCCCGACAGAAAGACCAGAAGGCGAAAGCCGACAACGAGCCGTCTCAAAATAAGTCTGGCAGCCGCAAGCGGAAATCGGACAACGAGGTGGCCAACATGGAGCACAGTCGGTCGTGGCCCCAGCGGAACAACGACTACCAGAAAGTCATGAGCGGGTCATGCCCCTTTCACCCCAAGGGCAAGCACGCGGCCAAAGACTGCTACATGCTCAAGAAGTTTGCCTCCAAGCAGGCTTCATCGTCTGGCGCCGACAAGGACAAAGACAAGCCAGACTCGGGTCCGGCTGATGATTTCCAAGATCGTCAAGCCGAGCTCAACCATATCTTCGGGGGGCCACTCGCGTACGAGTCCAAGCGCAAACAGAAGCTTTCAGCGCGCGACATCAACACGGTCTCCACGGCAGACACCCCCCAATACCTGCGCTGGTCAGAGATGGCCATCACCTTCAATCGCGCAGATCACCCAGATCGGGTTTCCCACCCGGGACGCTATCCACTCATCCTGGACGTGGTCGTCAGAAACATCAGGCTGAAGAAAACCCTCATCGACGGAGGTAGCGCGCTCAATATCCTGTTCGCCAAGACTTTGGACGAGATGAAGATTCCTCGTTCAGAACTACGGCCGAGCACTGCACCCTTCCACGGGATAATTCCCGGCATGTCATCAACTCCACTCGGGCAGATAACCTTGCCGGTAACCTTCGGCACACGGGATAATTTCCGCACGGAAAATGTCTACTTTGAGGTCGCCGACTTCGAGACCGCGTACCACGCGATACTCGGACGACTGGCACTCGCCAAATTTATGGCGATACCGCACTATACATACAAGGTGCTGAAGATGCCTGGGCCAGCAGGAGTCCTCTCCCTCCGCAGCGACATCAAGCAAGCCTTCACCTGTGACAAGGAGAGCTGCGAACTGGCTCAATCACAAGAGGCGGCAGTCGGGTGCGATGGCATTCGGCAAGCCGTCACAACAGAAGTCGAGCAAGATCAAGTTCCGGCGAAAAAAGCAGCGAAGTCGGGAATCTCAGCGGACTCTGACACGAAGAAGATCCCCCTGGATCCTTTCGACCCCTCCAAGACTGCCCTAGTCGGGACCGGACTCGACCCCAAATAGGAAGACGCGCTCGTCACCTTCCTCCAAGCCAACAAGGATATCTTCGCATGGAAACCGTCCGACATGCCGGGCGTACCAAGGGAGGTGATCGAGCACGCCCTAAACGTGAAGACAGACGCCAAGCCAGTCAAGCAACGGCTGCGGCGCTTCGCTCAAGACCGCAAAGATGCTATTCGGGAGGAAATTACCAAGCTCCTCGCAGCCGGGTTCATCAAGGAGGTCTATCACCCGGACTGGCTGGCAAACCCAGTTCTGGTCCGGAAGAAAAACGGTAAATGGCGCATGTGCGTCGACTACACCGATCTCAATAAGGCGTGCCCCAAGGACCCATTCGGTCTTCCAAGGATAGATCAGGCGGTTGACTCCACGGTCGGGTGCGACCTACTCAGCTTTCTCGACTGCTACTCGGGATACCATCAAATCAGCCTGAGGGAGGAAGACTGCTTGAAGACATCTTTCATCACGCCGTTTGGAGCGTATTGCTATATCACAATGCCGTTTGGTCTGAAGAACGCGGGCGCAACCTATCAACGGGCTATTCAGCGGTGTCTGCACACTCAGATCGGGCGCAACGTGGAAGCCTACGTCGACGACGTGGTGATCAAGACCAAGTCCAAAGAAGACCTCATCGCTGACTTGGAAGAAACCTTCCAAAACCTTCGAAGATTTAAGATGAAGTTGAACCCGGAAAAATGCGCCTTCGGTGTGCCATCCGGAAAGTTACTCGGCTTCATCATTTCACACTACGGCATCGAGGCCAACCCGGAAAAAGTCAACGCCATCAGAAATATGGCACCCCCGACAAACCTCAAAGACGTCCAGAAGCTGACAGGCTGCATGGCGGCACTCAGCCGGTTTATTTCCCGATTGGGCGAACGGGGCATGCCCTTCTTCAAGCTACTCAAAAAGGCAGACAATTTCCAATGGACTCCGGAAGCCCAGCAAGCCTTCGAAGACTTCAAACAATTCCTCACATCACCCCCCCGTGTTGGCGTCACCTCTGGCCCAGGAACCACTAATGCTATATCTGGCGGCAACAACATAGGTAGTCAACACGGTGCTGGTGGTTGAGCGATCCGAACAGGGTCATATTCAAAAAATACAACGGCCAGTCTACTTTGTCAGCGAGGTCCTTGCCGACTCGAAGACGAGATATCCACAGGTCCAGAAGCTGCTATATGGCCTACTCATCACAGTCCGGAAGCAGGTGCATTATTTTCAAGCACACCAAGTCACGGTGGTCACAGCGTTTCCACTCGGGGATGTCCTTCATAATCGCGAGGCCACCGGCCGAATCGCCAAATGGGCACTCAAGTTGATGGCGTTTGACATCACCTTTCAGCCACGGACAGCAATTAAATCTTCAAGCTCTAGCCGACTTCGTGGCCGAGTGGACGGAAGCTCAACTCCCAACACCAACAGCAAAGCTAGAGTACTGGACAATGTAGTTCGACGGTTCTCTGCGGATCGGCGGCGCCGGGGCCGGAGTCATATTAACCTCCCCCACCGGCGAAAAACTGAAGTACATCCTACAAATCCACTTCCCAGCTTCCCACAACATCGCCGAGTACGAGGCACTTGTCCACGGGCTCCGCATCGCCATATCACTCGGCATACGTCAACTGGTTGTGCGCGGGGATTCTCAACTCGTGGTAAACCAAGTCATGAAAGACTGGACTTGTCTCGACGATACCATGGCGGCATATTGTTAGGAGGTCCGCAAGCTGGAAAATAAGTTCGACGGGCTAGAAATCACACACGTCCTATGTCAATACAACGACGCGGCAGACGAGCTGGCAAGCATGGGATCCAAGCGAGAAGTAGTTCCGACTGGAATCTTTGTCGAGCAACTTATGGAGCCATCAGTCAAGAAGAAACCGGCAACCGGAGCAGTCGGGTGGGCGAGCCTACCTGGCACAGATGAGGTACTGCACATATGTCAAGACTGGAGGACTCCTTTGTCAAATTCCTCCTGGACGATGAACTCCCAGAAGATCGCAGTCAAGCCGAGCAGATCAAGCGTCGAAGCAAAAGCTTCCTACTAGTCGGAGAAGACCTGTACCGAAGGAGTGCATCCGGTGTCCTCATACGCTGCGTCACCACCGAGGAGGGCAAGCAGATCCTGCATTCGATCCACTCGGGCATATGTGGCAACCACGCTGCATCCAGGACGTTAGTCGGAAAGGCTTACCGGCAGGGATTTTTCTGGCCCACAGCAATAACAGACGCCAAAGATATCGTTCGCAAGTGCGAGGGTTGCCAGTTCTACGCAAGACAAATAAATCTCCCAGCCCAGGAACTCCAAACTATCCCCATTTCCTGGCCATTTGCAGTATGGGGGCTCGACATGGTCGGGCCTTTCAAGAAAGCGCCAGGAGGGTTCACACATTTATTCGTCGCGGTGGATAAATTCACCAAGTGGATTGAGGCTAAACCCGTTGCAACAATTACAGCGGCACGAGCAAAGGACTTCATCATGAGTATACTATACCGGTTCGGGGTCGCTAACCACATCATCACCGACAACGGTACTCAGTTCGCGGCCGGCGTATTCCAAGACTTCTGCGATGATTTCGGCATCAAGATTTGCTACGCATCTGTGGCACACCCACGGAGCAACGGGCAGGTCGAACGAGCCAACGGTATGGTCTTACAAGGCATCAAGGCCAGGATATTCGAGCGACTACAACCATATGCGGGCCGGTGGGTACAAGAATCCCATCCGTTCTCTGGTCTCTCAGAACCACGGTTAGTCAGGCAACAGGGCAATCCCCTTTCTTTCTGGTGTATGGTGTCGAGGCTATGCTACCTACAGAGTTACAGTTCGGCTCTCCGCGAGTCCGGGCTTACTCAGAAGATGACTCCAACAATACCCGACTGGTCGAGTTAGATCAGCTGGAAGAAGCAAGAGACACCGCAACAATCCAGTCGGCAAGGCATCTTCAAGACCTACGTCGCTACCACAATCCCAATGTCCGTAGCCGTGCCTTTTTGGTCGGGGATCTCGTCCTGAGGAAAATACAAACCACCAAAGACAGGCACAAATTATCCCCTATCTGGGAAGGGCCGTTCATTATAGCCGAGGTCACGCGGCCAGGCACCTACCGACTGAAGACCGAAGACGGCGTTCTCATCAGCAACTCATGGAACATAGAACAGCTACGTCCTTTCTATACCTGAGTTCTATAATTTTCATGTGTACAGTTCTTCTGACTCACTACGCCGCTTGTATCAACCGAGTAGTGAGTCGGGGGCTGCATGTATATATGTGTTCTGCCAATAACATACGAGCTTATCTTACTTCGGTTATGAAGCCTTACTACGACTGTCACGTTTGCCCGAGTACAGCTCCTTACTTTGAATGTTTTTATTAAGTTCTGACAGACTAACTCGGTGCATACTACACGGTCGAGTAAAGCTAATGACGACTGAGTAATGAGCTTGGCGGCACTGCACACATATTTACACACGACCATTTACAAAAGTTTATATATACCGACTACATAACATGTTGCCCTTACAGACCCAGGTCTCGGGCAATTATTTCAGCAGTCGGCTTCGCCCGGGCAATTAGCTCTAGCGCCTCCTCGGGCGTCGTCTCTTTGGCAAACCCCTCCCCGATGGCTTCAATATCTGCCCTTGGGTAGATTGACTTGGTCATCGCCAGGGTTTGGGCCACGCCGACAACAACATGCTCATCCGAGTACTTTTTCAAGGCACCCGGTGCATCCTCGAGACGCGCCTCTATCTGGGGGATTCTGCTGCAACTGGTCCCCAGGGCGGGGATCTATGAGGTCAAGGAGCCTTTTCACGGACCCCACGAGGGCCTCCCGTGACTCCCTGATCACTCTTATCTCCTCTGTGTAGAACCGATACTGGGCCTGGACGTTGGCTCTCATGTCTGTCCAGGTCCGCCAGCAAGTAAACTTGTCAGATTCGGTTACAGACGGAACGGCTAATGGACTGGCTAAGATCATGGTCCGGTTGAGGACTTACTTTCGTAGTCGGCCTCCCACCCGGCCACGGTCTTCTCCAGTTCAGCTTTTTCCTTACCGAGCTTGACGACGGCCTCCTTCAATTCGGCCTTCTCCCGGTCAAGCTCGGCGTTGGCCTTTGTCAGGTCGGCCCTGACCTTCTCAGCTCGGCCCTGGCTTCTTCGGCCTCCTTCAGCTACGATTCCCTCTCTGTTCGGGTCTTCAACTCCGCTTCGAGGGCTGCACCACAGATTAGCCAAGAGCTCAACCGTGCAGTCATGACATAACTGGGCAGTCGGGAACAACGCAGCTGGATGAATACATCAACGGTTCGGTCGGGAAGATATATTCGGGGATCTTACCTCTGATCTTTCTGGCTAGGGTCCATGTCTCTGCCCTGAGCTGATCGGCGCCACTCTTCAGCCAAGCCTCCCTCCCCGCATGACGCTCCTCCATCTCGGCCTTCAATGCCCGGAGCTGCTCCAATTCTACGAGGTGGGGAGCTACCTCGACCAAGATTTCCGTCATCGCCTCATTGCGGTCGACAAGCTTCTGCTCAGGATAAGAAACAAATCAAGGACAGAATCAGACGTCAAACAAGAAAGATTGCCAAGACTCTACCGCAAGAATCGTACCCCGACTACCTTGGACCCGTTGATAGCGGCGCGAAGCAAGCTTTCGCGCTCTCTCCTCGCGACGACTTCATCAAGCCTGAAGCTCTTCACTGTCCCGTTAGGAGCCGTCCATCTGAACGTCCGGGGCATCACACGTGGAGGAGCTTCGATTCGAGGCAGGTGTGGGATCTCCTGCGGCGGCGACGACGACGACCACGACCACGACGGCGATGGGGTCTCGGCCTCAGCACCGCCATCCCCCGCGACCTCAGGGACTAGCTCAGGGGCCCCGGCCACGGCCTCCGCAACGGGCGACGCTTCAGGGGCTGGGGCCTCAGCCTCAGCAGCCGCCTCTTGGTCAGGTGGCGGCAGCGATCCTGCAGTCGGGACCACCTCGGTCTCCGCGACCGGGCTGGCCACCGGTGCAGCAGGTGTGTTCGCGGCCGCCGGCTCGGCTGGGGCAGGCTCGTCAAGGGGAGCGGTCGGATTGATCTCCTTGAGATCGATATCGGCCCGCTTCCTGCACGACGAAACAATACATCATGACACTACTTCAACACACAAAAATTTCAGAAGACCCGGAGCAGCGCACCTCTTGGAGAACTTCAGCTTCTTGCCAGGCGACCCGGTCCCCGGCGGAGCGCTAGCTCCGGCAGTCAGCCCGGTCGGCGTCACAGTCGGCGGTGGCGCATCAGCCCGAGTCGGCTCCGATTCTGGCATGGTCGGCTTAGGCGCCTCCGCCCCTGGCAGCGTCTGCTCTAGCCGGCCCCTCGGTGGCGCTGCGGCCGGGCTCGACAACGTCGGGCTCAAACCCGCAGGTCATCAACCTAGGACTTGATCGCCTTGGGCGTAGCAGCGACGGCGTCCTTTATTTTCAGGCTTCCAGCACGGCGCGCGCCGCGTCATGGCCCCCTCGCCCCGATACAAAATCGGCTTCTTCCCCGCTCTCTTGGAGTCGGGTTGGCCAGCAGAGGGACTTCTCGGCCTCTTCTTCGACGCGACGGCCGACAACGGGCGGGAGTCTTCATCAAACTCCACACACCACTACAAGGGATTCAACAAGATACTTCATATATTGCCGGGGACTCGGACGTCCTAGTCCACAGGCATGCGCTACAAAGGAAAGACGGATGTTACCTCGGACCGGGGCCGGCTGCGCCTGTAAGACGCAATGCGTCTCTTCTTGTCTTCGGTCTCAATTACCCCGCTGGAGAAGTATCCGAACAGTGTCTCTGTCACCTTCTGCTCGTTTGCTGATTCCCGGCTAACCCAATCAGGGTCATCTCTTCCCTGGTAATCCCAGCCGAACGCGCTCCTCAGCTTCAGGGGCTGGAAGTGCCGAGTTAGGAACCGCCTGGCCACCCAGGGACCAGTCAGGCCGGCCTTCTTGAAATTATCTAGCTTCGGCAGCAGTTGGTGCACTTGACCCATTTCTTCATAAGTTGGGTCCGCCGACCAATTCGGCAAAACTACCGGCGGCGAGCTGGTGAATGGCCGCAGGGAGGGAGCCAGATCTGCGCAATAAAACCACTCCCTATGCCAACCCTTCAAGGAGGATTTCAAAGGAAGATCAAGATATGACTTTTTTCTATCACTCCTCAACTGAAGACCAGCCCCCCCCCCCAATCACGCTGATGTTATTCTTGGAGGGCTGAGGTTTAATGTGGAACAAATGCCTAAAGAAATTGAAATGGGGTTCCACACCCAAATAGCACTCGCACAGAGTGACAAAGATGGAGATCTGAAGAATCGAGTTGAGATTCAAATGCACCAACTCGAGCTTATAGAAGTCAAGGATGTGGCGGAAGAAATCGGAAGACGGAAGGCATAAGCCTCGATCGAAAAAAGAGGCGAAGACTCCCGTTTCACCGGGTCGGGGATTTGGGCTCGACTCATCCTTGGCCGACCGCCAGTGAATCACCTCTTGGCTGGGCAACTTCAGTTCGCTCTCTAGCCGCTTCAGCTTCACCGAGCCGCAATCCGAAATCGGCCAAGAACTTCCCTGCGCCCCCACAAGATTCGAGGCTTTCGGCATGACTGGAGGCGGCGAGATTTGGGGAAAAGCAAATCGGGGGCTTGGATCAAACGAAGAGGATTGGAATCGCCCGAGTTCGGGTGGGGAATGGCAGCAGCTAACCCTAGCCGGGCGGGAGGCGAAAAGTTGGGCGCGAAGGTGGAAGACGAAGCGATTGGCTAATTTGGGAAAGATGAAGGAATCTTTTTCTCTCTCCCTGCTTTTATAGAGCCGATGCCGACTAGATGGGCTTGGGCCTACACAGTCGGCACTGGACCACCAAGATATGAGTTCCTACAGTAGCATGCTCCATGTGGGCCGCCCGCAGGCTGAGTTAAAATTATAGCGCTGGTGCTACTGACAGGAGCCGATGAGATAAACAGATATGCTTCATGAGAGCCTTATTGCTAAACATGTATGTTTGGGTATCTGTTTTATCCACCAGGTCTCGAGGATATATCCTTACAAGGATCACAAGCTGGTCTTCATTAAAATTGGAGATGCAGGTATCTTTCTCGGGTACACCTAACCACGCTGTGGATTTATTTTCATAAAGTGGTACTTGGCCTACAAGCGTGGTCATCAGGTGCATGAGCAACATTTTACCCGCTGACATGATGTGGAAGAGTCTAACTTTCGAGTAGTGCACTACTCGGGAAAGACTATAAATATTTTTTCCCGCTGACATGATGCGGAGGAGTCTAACTTTTAAGTGGGACGCTACTCGGAAAAGACTATAAATCCCCTTTTCCAGCTGATATGACGCTGAAGAGTCCTATATACGAGTAGCATCCTACTCGGGCAAGACTATAACACATATTCGACTGACATGAAGTTGAAGAGTCCTACATCAAGTAGTCTCCTACTCGGCAAGACTATAAAGTTTGTTCCGGTTGACATGAAAATACCGAAGAGTCTCAAAATACAGTAGTATCTACTCGGGAAAGACTTCTAGGTTAAAAGATCTTTGACTTTATGTTTAATTGTCTTCACAATTAGCACAAAGTGGGGGGCTACACATAATAGGTGCGCCTATTCGGCGGGCACCTATTTCATAAATCTATATAAAGCCCTTCATAGCGCTCCGCTGCTAGCTGACATGAGCAGGACTCGGAAGAAGACTTACTCGGACAAAGAGTACTCGGGAGCACTGCACTCGGGCAACCTTCACCGTGGAGGATGAGCACTTGGCATCAGCTGTGACTCAACTATGAAGGTCTCAGGGGCTACTGTGGAGGCTATGGGCCCCGGGTACCTCATTGCTAGTACATGGGCCACTCGGATAGAGGATGTGCCGAACCATGTAATTAGAGATAAGATAGCACCCAGCAGGCTTTGCCTTGCATAATAAGGAAACAAAGTCTTAGTCGGATAGGACTCTATCTCTAAGAAGGAAATCCCTTGGTCGTATCCGGCTAGGATCCTTATCATGTACCCCCTGTCCCCTAGTATATAAAGGGAGGCAGGGCGCCCTGAGGGCAAAGACAACAAGATCATCGATCATCAAATATCTCAGAGGAATAACACCTCAACTAGACGTAAGGTATTACCTCACATCGAGGGCCTGAACCAATATAAACCTTTTGTGTTCCTCTGCAATCCACCGAATTCACCTTCGCTGAGTAGCCCTATAGTTTTATTGTCGGTGCAAAGCATCGACAACCCCCTTTTCTCTCTCTCAACCACCACACTAGGCCAAACCCCTCCAGCCGGCCTAGCATAGCGTAGAACTCAACACCCTGCCAGATCAGCGCCATGTGTCCCGCTCCCTCTCCACGCCATCAATCCCCCTCCGCTCGCTCGCACCGTGCCGCGCACATCCTTTGCGACCCGATGCCTGACATGTGCCCCCCTCCCTCGCTCCGCATCATACGATCTCCCGCTTGCCGCCCCATGCCCGCTCGTGCGTTCGCAGCTTTCTATCCCCCGCAACATGCCTGCTTGTTGGCCACTCACCTATCTCTCGCGAGCACGCTCCCACCCGGCCGTGCAGTCGTCGTCTTTCCGTTCCTGTCCAGTTCTTCCCGTTAGAGCCCCCCATCTGTTCAGTCAAAAGCCTGAGAGGGCGCTCGCGTCACGGTGGCCCCGTCCCAGGCCCACCGACGCGCGCCACTAGCCTCCAAGGAGCGGACACCGAGCTCTCCACACTCTGCCGCCTCTCTTTCTACTTTCTCTCCTCTCTCACGGCCGTGGTCTGTGTGGTCAAAAGCCGCCGAGAAGCTCGCGTCACCACCATCCTTCCCCGCGCCACGTTCGCCCGCGCTTCGCATTCAAAATGGGCCAGGCTCCGCCGCCCGATCCACCGCCTCCACATGTGCAACCAATCTCCACCGTTGGTCAAATTCGCCGGCCACAAGAATCTCCGCGCCGTAGCGACGCCATTCTCTCTCTTGTCCATGATTGAACTGCCAACTCAGCGGCCTCCCAAACAGACCTAGCCCGAGCGCCTCCCTCTATAAAACCCCCTTGAGAGCCATCCCTTCCCTTTCCCCACTTTGGTTTCTAGGAGTGCCGCCGACCACGTCATCTTCTCGGAGTCCAGCCGGGCCACGCCGCTGCCAGGCTTCACTAGCACGACGACCTCCATCACCGCAATCCCGAGCGCCTTCGCCCCGGTCCCGGAGCCGAACACTCCGCATGGCCTCCCTCCTCATCGGGATTCCTCCCTCATCTCCCCAACAAACCGCTGCCGTTGTGTCTCCCGTCGCCAGTGAGTCTTTCCCCCAAGACCTAACATCTACCATCTCCACATGTCTCTGTGAATGCACCCCAAAACAAAGTGGACGCGTACCCCGTCCCCAAGCGGTTTCCTCACTGTGTCGCCCTCTCTGCCGACGCCTAGCGCCGCCATGCGGTTGTTTCTGGTGACCAACAGACCTTGAGCCCACCTCTCGCTCCTCGCCAGGACCTGCGTGAAGACAAGCCAAAGCGCATCGCACCGCCCTATTTTTCCCTCCTTGTTCCAGCCACTGCCATGAGCGAGAATCGCCGTCGTGCACCTTCCCCTCTTCCCTCTCCCCGCCGCTATGGCATCCCGTCGCTAGCCGCCGTCGAGCTTCCACCCCCTAATCCAAGCCGTTCACGGCATTCACTGTGGCCCCTTCCTCCTGCCGGCTCTGCCAATTGCCGCCACACGCCGTTGTTCACCAGATCGTCTCCACCGCCGTGAGCCGTTTGATTCCCGAGCTCCTCCTCGCCCCTGTGAGCGTTGGGGAAGAAGGACACTTGGCTGTCCCCTTGGACGACACACGGGCACCACATATGCCTCACTTCCCAAGCGTGTGCACGCGGCCCCCCGTGACCACCGTCACCGACAAGTGGGCCCTAGCTCCCATGGTCCACCATAGACCACCACCGTGCACCCTCCCACTCATCTTTCCTCCTCGTGCTCAGTTGGAACCGGTCCATGGACCAGGCACCACTGCCGTGTGGGCCGTCTCTACCCGATCCACCGCGGTCTAGACCCATGGCTCCTTTTCCCATGTCTCTCTCTTACAAGTGGACCACATATGTCAGCAACCACACACTCTAGTTCTCTCTCGACTCCCTAACCTGTGGACCCATTATGTCAGTAGGCCCCAGCTGTCAGTGACACTGTGCGAATATTCCCAAGAATATTCTCCTTTGGAAATTCATTTAAATCCTTTTTCCTTTATCCAAAAATTCACTTAACCTTTAAAAATTCATATCTTCTAAACCGTTGATCCGATTGACTCTGTTCCAACTCCAGTAATTTTTTAAAATTGAGATCTATCTGATAGCACTATTAGTAGTACTAAATAGAATCTTTTTATTGGTCTTTATGTAGATTTTGATTGTTTGCGCATAGTAATCGGTCGTCGAAAATTCGTTTCGGAGCGGATTTTGCCGAGATTTCTCGAAGAAGCGTGAAGACTTAGAGCAAGGTCAATCACCTTTGATCAATCGAGCCTATAATTGAAATTTTAATTATTTTGATTGCAAAACTTGCATCGATAGGCATGCACTGAATCATGCGGTCCCGTCTACGAGTCAGATCAGCGGACCTTCCTAAACTTGCTGCATTTAAATAACTCCTTTGACATCGATATATCTTGTTCCCTTGTAACCACCATTGCCATGCCTCGCTATTCACGCACTCTTGTGCGAGTACTGACGGTCACCTTCGAACTTAAAATTTGAGAACATTCTTAGGTAAAACTTGGATTTACAAAACGTTTGGAAAAACCCGACACCTGAGTCGGTGCCTTGTGTGAGTTTTAAAAATAGAGATTCGCGACACAAGGCCAATCCGGTGTGTGTGATGCCTGTGTGGTCGCCCTAAGGACTGATTCCTTCGGAATTTTATCCGAACATATGACAGTACAACCACATGGGTGAATGGGAAGCCCCTGGCTGAGTAACTAGCCGACCAGGGACACCCTGTAGGTCATTGGACTGTGGATCACTAGGAGGGCGGTGGGGTTGCCTCCTGGGTTCCTGGCACAACATGGTCTAGGACCTACCCTATTGTTGGTCGTGGACCCCTCCAGATGACATAGGGAAAACCTGGAATGCTTGGAAAATGCCTTGTCATGAACGTCTGGTGCCGACGAGCATTCAATGTTAGATTCATATCGTGTGGGTAAAGTGTACCCCCTCTGCAGAGGTTAAAAACTGTTTGAACAGCCGTACCCATGGTCATGGTCGGATGTGAGGGGATTCCTTAGCATAGTTTTACCATGTTTGCAAATGTGTGTATGGTTTTGGGAACGGTGAGAAGGATGTGTCATCGAGGACGTGGGTCGTCCGATGATGTTGGCTTGGCTATCAAGGACAGCGGGACTCGGGAAGTCCGGAGAAAATGTTTAGGCTCGGGGAGCCGGTTTAATGTGAAATTTTGAGATTGCGAAAACTAGAGAAATAAGGATTGATACATTTTCACTCCGATCGGGCGAGACCCACCTCGCCCTGATTATTGAGAAGCACACACTTAGCAGATTCAAAAGAATTTAATTAAAACAGATTAAAAAAACATCCAGTCTCTCTTTGAAGCCTGCAACAACCACCTAAGTTCCCCTGGCTTGCTGAATACGTAAGTACTCACCCTTGCTCTATATAAATAGTTCTCTATCGCGAGCTGGAGCTAGAGTTGCAGTAAAGTGAAGACTGGGGTTTCGTCCTGTTTCCCAACCGCTGCCTGTGTGTTGGGACTTAGTCCGCTGTTCCGTTGCTGTCACTGCCTCTATGCTATTCGTTGCTGTCTCCGGCTTACTCCGAAGCTGCAATGTAAGTTAAGGTATATGTTTAATTATTTATTTAAAGTTTGCGATGATGCATATCTAATTTTTGTGGATACCAGCGCTGCGTCCTGGGACTGGTATCGATATTGCGGTTCTGCGGGAAGGCAGTTCTCGCTGTTTTCCTGCGGCATGCCCTAGTTGGTGCCATTATACGGTGGTGCTAGATCGAGGTGTGACAGACCAAATATTTCGGTCTCGGTCTTCGGTCTTTAGGGCAATTTGGGTCATCAAAATATCAAGACCGAACTACAGCAATGAAAAGTCAAGACCGACCAATTTGGTCTCGGTTTTTTTGTCTTGGTTATGACCGAATTAGTTGGCAATTTCAGGAGATAAAAAAGGAATCATAGAAGAAATTTGAGTAGATAAAAAAAAATCAAGATGCAGAGCCATGGAGGAGGGTAGGAGGCGGCGATGGCTTGAGTACAGGAGCAGCACCTGCGGCTGGCGGCGGTGCAGGTGATGTGTGGCACTAGCGCTGGTGTCGCTGCGTGTTCGCACCAAAAACCACCGGGTGTGCCAAGAAGCTTGTTGATGATCTGGTTTGATGCGATTGAACATACGAAGGCCTGGGAGATCTGCTTAGCTCCAGTGCAGGTCCTAATATATTTGAGGTTCGCAGGCGTGCCAGTCAATTTGACCCCGTAATTGACAAGGAGATGAAGAAATTTAATTGATCCAATCGGCCAGTAAGCCGATACGGATTCCTCCCAGCCGATCGCCGCTATGCTCGCGCCCGGGCCCTCGCCTGTACTCGGGTTCTCGCTCCCGGGTCCTCGCTTGTGCTCGTGCCCGGGTCAGCAGCAATTGCACATCGGCTATCGGCTGATACGCACTGATGTAGGCTCCTCGTAGCCGATGGCCGATGGCACCTGTGTATCGGCTAGGAAACCGATAGCGCTATAAACAAATTGATAAGCTGTTAGTACAATGTGTGCATCGGCTAGAAGCCGATGATAAGATAGATAAGCAGAATAATGAACTAGCCGACTGCCAAGGAAACACATGTGCATCGGCTAGAGAACCGATGATAATATAGATGACCAAAATAGTAAAGATAATACAGTCGGCTTTATAAAAAGATAACCTATCGGCTAAGCACTCCGATAGAACATCGCATACACACCGATCGGCTCGACAAGGATAAATCTATTATTATCGATCTAGTAGTTCAAACCTAACTGATGCAGCACAGATCGATAATAGTAAAGGAACCTCAACAAACCGATAGATCTAATGCAACTGTGATGAAAATAACTTACCGGCTATACATTCCGATAAGACGCTTGCACAGAGGATATCAGCCTACCAGGAATAATTTATCGCTAGCAGTTTAGTAGGTCGGACCCAACCGATGCAGCACAAACTGATGATAAACTACTCCCGATAAACTGATAAAAACTATGCACGCGTGATGTGATATACCTGACCAGCCTAAGAGGTCGGACCGAACCGATGCAGCCGTAGACAGATCCGATACACCGTGGTAAGCCGACTACCATATACCGACTAGAATATCAGACCTAACCGAGAAAGTCCTAGCCGATTGGTAGTCGGGGTAACGAGACTTACCCTCTCGCAGGAGTTCGGACCTAACCGATGCAGCCCCGCTCGAGAAGCAAGAACCCGTTGGTAAAGGGTGGCGATGTGCCGAAGTTGTATTGATCGATTGGATAGATCACAAGGTCCCCGGGCATACGTATATATACCCCGAGTTACAAGAGTCCTTATAGGACACGAAACATGACTTTCCTAACTAGAAAAGGAAAACTAACAGACCTGATCGGACAAGAGATCAGGTTTCCTAAAAGATAAAACTATCTAATAGATAAGATAAATAACTGCCATAACGTGGTCTTCACGATTCCTTCCCAAGCTCGGACCCTTCTGGATTAGTTTCCAATGGCTGATATCGCTTCTTTCCTTAACCGAACATGGTAACGACCCGTACCAAATTTTGGCGTTAACACATGCCCCCCAATTTCGGAGTTTGTTATCAAACTTCGAAATTCTTCTGTTCGGGCCTTATCATTCCTTCCTGGCCTCCTGAAATCGGCTTTCATGAACCGATACCTTCTGTACTAGGTGTGCTAGGCTCTTGAAGTCTTCTGATGAAAATCTTTCCTTGATTGGAGCCACCAAACCTTGGAATGCTAACTCGGCCAGCTGTGCATCATCCAGACTTAAACTATAACATCGGCTTCTAACATCACGAAACCGCTGGATATATTCTGCGACTGATTCTTCCGGCTTTTGTATTACCGATGTTAAGTCTATCAAGCTCATCTCCTTATTCCCTATAAAGAAATACTTGTGGAATTGCTTTTCTAGATCGGCCCAACCTCGAACTGAGTTAGGTGGCAATGAAGAAAACCATGTAAAGGCCGATCCGGATAATGATAACGGGAAGAGTCTAACTCTCAAAGCTTCTATAGCCGATGCCTCTCCACATTGAGCCAAGAATCGGCTGACATGTTCCACTGTAGATACATCATCTTGCCCTGAGAATTTGGAGAAGTCTGGTACTCTGTATCGGCGCGGCAACGGAGCTCTATCAAACCAATCTGGATATGGAGGCCGATACATAAATGTTTCCTTCTTCGGTCTTAGACCGAATTGTTCTCTCATCACCTCAGTAATTCTTGCTGTCAAATCTTCTCTTGGATCTTCGACGTGATAATGCAGAGGTGGAGTTGGTAGCCGATTCTGATTCTGATATTCCCTCTGATAATTGTACTCAGGAACAGCTTCTAGATAACTCTGTTGATGTCCCCCATAGTACGCAGTTTGATATCCTTGAGGAATCCCATCTTGTTGCCCCCCGGGTATTTGAATCGGCTCTACTGCCTTCTTGATCAAGCTCTGTAATGTGTTCACCAATACCCCAGATTGATCGGTCAACGCATGATGAACTGCTTCATTAAACATGTCTTGGATCGGCTTCTGTGAACTTGTAGGCGATATATGGCTCGATTCACCAACCAGAACAGGATTTGGAAATTGGGATTTTTGAATCGGCCCTTGATCTGTCATACCGAAGGATTCTAGACAAAGCTTCTGAAAATCATCAATGTTCTGCTCCACTTGTTGTCTCTGTTCTTCGGTCAAGTCTTCCATTGTAACTGGGATTGTATCATCTTTGCTGACCTCTTTTCCAGCCATGTCGAAATTCTGTGTCCCACCGGGCGTGCCAAAAATATGTTCGCACCAAAAACCACCGGGTGTGCCAAGAAGCTTGTTGATGATCTGGTTTGATGCAATTGAACATACGAAGGCCTGGGAGATCTGCTTAGCTCCAGTGCAGGTCCTAATATATTTGAGGTTCGCAGGCGTGCCAGTCAATTTGACCCCGTAATTGACAAGGAGATGAAGAAATTTAATTGATCCAATCGGCCAGTAAGCCGATACGGATTCCTCCCAGCCGATCGCCGCTATGCTCGCGCCCGGGCCCTCGCCTGTACTCGGGTTCTCGCTCCCGGGTCCTCGCTTGTGCTCGTGCCCGGGTCAGCAGCAATTGCACATCGGCTATCGGCTGATACGCACTGATGTAGGCTCCTCGTAGCCGATGGCCGATGGCACCTGTGTATCGGCTAGGAAACCGATAGCGCTATAAACAAATTGATAAGCTGTTAGTACAATGTGTGCATCGGCTAGAAGCCGATGATAAGATAGATAAGCAGAATAATGAACTAGCCGACTGCCAAGGAAACACATGTGCATCGGCTAGAGAACCGATGATAATATAGATGACCAAAATAGTAAAGATAATACAGTCGGCTTTATAAAAAGATAACCTATCGGCTAAGCACTCCGATAGAACATCGCATACACACCGATCGGCTCGACAAGGATAAATCTATTATTATCGATCTAGTAGTTCAAACCTAACTGATGCAGCACAGATCGATAATAGTAAAGGAACCTCAACAAACCGATAGATCTAATGCAACTGTGATGAAAATAACTTACCGGCTATACATTCCGATAAGACGCTTGCACAGAGGATATCAGCCTACCAGGAATAATTTATCGCTAGCAGTTTAGTAGGTCGGACCCAACCGATGCAGCACAAACTGATGATAAACTACTCCCGATAAACTGATAAAAACTATGCACGCGTGATGTGATATACCTGACCAGCCTAAGAGGTCGGACCGAACCGATGCAGCCGTAGACAGATCCGATACACCGTGGTAAGCCGACTACCATATACCGACTAGAATATCGGACCTAACCGAGAAAGTCCTAGCCGATTGGTAGTCGGGGTAACGAGACTTACCCTCTCGCAGGAGTTCGGACCTAACCGATGCAGCCCCGCTCGAGAAGCAAGAACCCGTTGGTAAAGGGTGGCGATGCGCCGAAGTTGTATTGATCGATTGGATAGATCACAAGGTCCCCGGGCATACGTATATATACCCCGAGTTACAAGAGTCCTTATAGGACACGAAACATGACTTTCCTAACTAGAAAAGGAAAACTAACAGACCTGATCGGACAAGAGATCAGGTTTCCTAAAAGATAAAACTATCTAATAGATAAGATAAATAACTGCCATAACGTGGTCTTCACGATTCCTTCCCAAGCTCGGACCCTTCTGGATTAGTTTCCAATGGCTGATATCGCTTCTTTCCTTAACCGAACATGGTAACGACCCGTACCAAATTTTGGCGTTAACACTGCGCCAAGCTCAACGAGATGTAGCAGTTGGCGGCTCGGGCGTCAGGCTTGTTAAGCGCGACAATCGGTTGCATCGGTGTTAGGCTCAGGGAGACACAACAGTCGGTGTTCACGGCGTCGGGCTCAACAAGATGTGATGGTGCGGGCATCAGTGGTCGCCATCGGCAGGCCGCAAGAGGTGGCAGGGGTCCGAGGAGGCGATGAGCCAAGGACGACGTCAACGGTTGTCGGTGCGGCTTCCATCGATGGCGGCGGCGGCATGGCAACCATCGACTATGGTGCGACACGAGGAGGAGAAAGTGTGCGCGCAGAAGGAGAGGGGAGTGAGGGGGACGTGGGAAGAAGGAAACCCTAGGTTTCCTGTTGATGTGTTGCGTTGGGGTAGGCTGTTGCAACTACTATTAGAGTTTGTTAGAAATAATAGATAAGTTTATGTATCCGTATGGATCAAGGTTTTGTATCTAAGGTTTTGTATATGGACTGTATACGACAGGGATTAGAGATAGAGATCAAATTCCGGTTTGTAATAGGCTGATCTAGTCCTTGTTGCATACGGTTCAATCTCCTATACTCTTTGGGGGTTTTGCCACACTATAAATAAACATACACGGCCTTCTATTGGAGATGAGAACACTTTTGCCAAGACTTGATAGGGTTATCCCATATTTTGGTTTTTTTTTCAGGTTAACCGTATTAAATTCAGTTAGGTGCAATTGAAGACCAAATTTTTCGGTCTTTAATTCGATTTTGATTTATTTTGCCGGTGGTAGCCTAAGGTCTAAAACGCGCCACATGCAGGTCAACTTGTATGGACACGATACAACTATATAAAGAGATTAGAGACAAACATGTCGCTAAAGAAAATGGGACCAGTGGGGACACCTGATTGGGATCGAGCGTGTTGTCGTTTTCATTTATGCTGGACAGGTTGGTTAATGATCGACATTTCTCGCAATGACTTGGATATCAACAAAATACGGTTGGATACATTTTCACACTGTCAGTCTGTCAGGTTGGAGAGATGTTTTGAAGTTTTTTCGTAACAACAAAATATCAGGAATATGTGCACACGTTTGTCTCGTTTTCGAACATGAACCGTTTTCAAACGAGGGTAACAATGTTGCTTTTTTTTTTCAAAACCATTGACACTGACGTTAAGCTTGGTCTTAGTTTTTTTGCATTATTTAAACTGGCAGAGAGGGCCATAGAGACCACCACATGACCCTGGAGGAACAGAAAAAGAGCAGAGGAGATGACGAGCAGGGTGTGCGTTACAGGAGCCAGCGGCTACATCGCGACATGCCTCATCAAGAAACTGCTGGAAAGAGGCTGCATCGTGCATGCAACCTTGAGAAATCTCAGTACGTACTCTCCCTCTCCCTCCATCAACAAGTTAGAGAAACTAATTTAATCCTTTGAGAGATATCACCTCATTTCTTACATATTATTTAAATAGTTATAAAATTTTATTAAAATATTAATATATCATCTAAGTAGTTATACAATTTTTTAAAACATTAATATATGATAATTCACTTCGTACACATACAAGTTTAAATTTAATTTTTATAAATTAAAAAACAAATATGACTGTAAATATATTTGAAATACTAAATTTTAATTTATTCTTTTTGCTATAATTTATTGAGATCAAATTTAAATTTACATGTTCATGGATATGGAGTGATATATCATATATTAATCTATCTTATTAAATTTATTTTAATTTTAGATATCCAAACATATTATACATGAATGGGTGATAACAGGCGACGAGAAGAAGAGGGAGCCGCTAATGAGGCTGCACGGCGCGGTGGACCGGCTGGTGTTGTTTGAAGCGGACATGTACGACGCCGACACCTTCGAGCCGGCCATCGCCGGTTGCGAGTTCGTCTTCCTCGTCGCCACCCCGTTGTATCACGACCCCCGCAGCACCAAGGTACCCACAGCTAGCTTGTCATGCATGATATAATGGGGAAAAATGTTATCATGCAACCATCAGAGTTTAAATCCTGTATCATTTGTTAGTTAGCGCAGAGGCCAGAAGTTATGATTACTTTATCCAAAAATCATGCAACCCCCTGAAAGTAGCAATCTCGATGGCCTGTGAATGTGAATAGATGGATCATGGTCTCATGGATGACTTGAGTGCTCTGTTTCAGATTACACATTTACACTAGATGTTAATTAAGGTCAGAGTTAGGTTAGTTTGTATGTAATTTTATTCTCTCTGTGTTTTTTTTTTTTTTTTTGCAGTACAAGAACACCACCGAGGCGGCCGTGGACGCGATGAACATCATCTTGCAGCAATGCGAGCGGTCAAAGACGGTGCGGCGCGTGATCCACACGGCCTCCGTCACCGCCGCCTCGCCGCTCAGGGAGGACGGCGACGGCTACAAGGACTTCATCAACGAGTCATGCTGGACTCCTCTCGATGACTCCAACGGCTACAGCAACGCCATGGAGAATGTAATCAACTATGCATTTCCTGTTGGAATAATATTGAGCGAATGGGCCCAAATCCTGAATACCATCTATATAGATATAAAAATAATCCAACGACATAATATATATCTTTTTTTGAACGTTAATTACGACATAATATATCATTTTGCATTAATTCAACAATACAGTCAAATTCACGATCATAGCCAGTCAAATCCAACAATACAGTGATTTCTTTAGATGCCATAGAACAAACGGAAGTACCTGTTTTTCAGACATGAATAATTGTGCTTTGTATAGGCTTATACTTCATCCAAGACACTCACGGAGAAGTTGCTGCTGAGGTACAACGAGTCCGAGGGCAGGGCGTTCGAGGTGGTCACCCTGGCGTGCGCGCTCGTCGGCGGCGACGACGACACCACCCAGCTCTACCACTCGCTCAGCATCCCGGCGATCGTGTCGCCGCTCACCGGCCAGGAGTTCTACCACAGCACACTCAAGTTCCTGCAGGCCTTGCTGGGCTCCGTGCCGCTGGCACACATCGACGACATCTGCGAGGCGCACATCTTCTGCATGGAGCAGCCGTTCGTCGCCGGCCGCTTCCTCTGCGCCGCCGGGTACCCCAACATGCAGGACTACGTCGACCATTTCGCTGCCAAATACCCGGAGATGAAGATAAAACTCAAAGAGTATGTGAAAAGCTGGTTAATTTGTTCTCTCTCGATCATTTTTAAGATAAAATGTATGTGTTGTATAAATGTATATCACAAATGTTTGCTTGCTTATCTTGTTAGGGTAGTAGGGGAAGGCGTGAGGGTGCAAACGGATACAAACAAGCTTGTGGATTTAGGGTTCAAGTACAGGTATGGGGTGGAGGAGACATTGGACGGCAGTGCAGAATGCGCCAAGAGGTTGGGACTGCTCTGATGTGGGTCAACTGTGCATCGACTTACCACTATACTCACTCGATAAACGGCTCTTGGCTTACAGATAAAATAAAGTATACTATACCTAGGATAAATAAATTATAACTGTGCATCAAATATGTTACTTCCTGCTTTGCTAGAAGGATTGCTGTAACGCTCCAAACCTCGCCACTCTAAACAGGTAGGACGGCTCGGCCTGGAGCCTCACATTTGTACCTGTGATGCTGGTATCAGTTCTAAAATACATAAGCTGGTATACATAGAATAATAATGGATCAAAGTACTTAACTTCATTTAGGGTTGGTATGTAATGTCCCAATTTTCCGAGCAGTTAAAACCTATTTTAATAAAATCCTAATTTCAAAAATTCGAATTTTTGTGTGTGCGCCTAAAGACCTAAGTGCCAAGATCTTAATTTATCCTCCTTGAAAATCCCAAAATCTCCCTAATCGAAGTCCCAAACCAAAATTCCGATCCAAATTTAAAAATCTTGAATTCAAATTTTACAATTCGAATTTCCCTCTAAAACCCTCCAGAAAATCTCTCCCTGTTTAATCCTTCCAAAAACTCAAACAGGTCCCTTTTCTATCCCTAGATCAGATTCCAAATTTTTATTCAAAACCTCCCTTAAAAATTTCCTCTCTTTTTCCTTTCTCAATTTTTTCAAAATTCAAAATCCCCTTGAATTCTTCCTCCCTCAAAAATCCTCCAAAAGTGCAAAGTTTTAGTTTTGAAAACCCTGTTCAAGAAACCTAGGGATTGTGGTGAACTTAGAGATCAATTTCGAATTTGAAAATCCTTTCAAACATTCACTTATATTTCAACAAAAATCCCTGGAAAATTCCTAGCAGCCGGGCCGCACTATCTCTCTATCTCTCGGTCTGCTCACCTTTCTTCTCCTTCTCCCCCTCGGCCCGGCCCAACACTTCTTAGCACTCCCTTTTTGTCTTCCCCACACCGGCCCAGCCACTCGCATTGCTCAGTGCCACCCGTGTGCGGCCCAGTAGGCACGCCCGCCGCTCGCCTCTTCCCTGGGGCCCACTCATCAGCCCCTATCGGCCAAACCGCCCACGCGGACACCGTTTCCCCTGACCCATAGGCCCCACCTGTCGAGTCAATCGTCTTCCTCGTGCCATCCCTCTCTCTTCTCTCTCTGCCCGGTAGCCGCTCAGTCAAATGCCTCAAGAAAAATCCTCCGCGTCAAAGCCATGCGTGACCACGCCTCTCCCGTGCCGACATCGCCCGCTGCAGAGCTGCCTCCGCCACCCCTCCACGTGCCCCTGTCGCCTCGGGATGCCGCCCCTATGCTCTGCACACCGCCCCGCCGCGCCGAGCTTCGTGCACCACCATTGCCATGCTCGGAACCTCGTTCCACCGCCTCTCTCCCTCGTCCTCTAGCGCCGTCCCCCCCCCCCCCACCGCCTATAAAACCCGACCGCCTTTCCTCCTTCCTCCTCGCCACAGACACGTCCCAGTCCTGCCGCCGCGTCCGGTCCGTGCTTGAGCCCGAGCTCGCAAGCCGCTGCTGCCATGATTTCTTTTCTCTCCCTTTCGGTGAGCACCCCTCCTATCCCCTCTCTTCTCCTCTCCCTCTAAAGACCGCGCCCAAAATCCCCTTGCCGAGCCCTGCCCCCGGTGCCAGCGTTCCACCACCGCCACACGCCATATCCTCTTCCTGCCATCCTCTGTTTCTCGCCACTAGCCGCCGTCACACCCCTATCCTTCCATCCAAGCCGCTCACCGAGTTTTGCATCGCCTCCGCTCTTCACCGCCGCATGATGCTCCCTTCGGCGAGCCGCTGTTCATCAGGACAACTTCAGCTGCCGTGCACCATCGATTGATCCCGGCTGGCCTCTCTCTCTCTCTCTCCGTTTCTCTCTCTGCCATGAGGCCCATCCCATCATTGCATGACTTGTGGGCCCGCCCTTTCCTGAGCCGACCCTCACTGACACCTGGGCCCTTGTCACTGTTTAACCCCGGCATAAAGTAATGACCCACTTACATGTGGGTCCTATCCCTTTAATCTCTCCCCTCACAACAACATGTGGGCCCTTTATTTAAGTCCCTCTCCCCAACTGACATGTGGACTCCTCCCTCTCACCTCTGTCATTGACAAGTAGGCCACACCCCTCAGTACCTCTCCACTGCCACTGACATGGGCCCCACCTATCAATAGGAAATATTCTTTTAGCATATTCCTTTTTAAAAAATAATAAATCTTTTCCTATATCCCAAAAAACCATTTAAACTTCAAAATGTCATATCTCCTCAACCGTAACTCCGATCGACCCCATTCAAGTCTCAAATTTTTTCTAAAATTGAGGTCTACCTTATGGCACTATTAGTTATTAATAATAGTATTTTATTTTTGGGATTTTGTGTGCTTTTCTCTCGTTTACGCGTAGTCGACAATTCGGAAATTCTTTCGGACGTTGGATTTCAAGGATTTCGAAGACGAAGATTGAGGTAAGTCACTCCTTAACCATATTGCTCCTAAATTGAAAAATAATTTTTTGCAAAGTTGCATTATTAGTGTGCACATTAAATTAATCGGCCTCAGTTTGCGTGATGAATCGACGGACCTACCTAGTAGTTGCATAAGAACTATAGGATGTTGGTACCCTATTCCTTGTCGCTCCACCCCATGGTATCTCGGTAACCATGCTCCCTGAGGATGGATTCCGATAGCCCCACCCCAACACAATCGATTGTCGACATGGGAAAAATTGGGTTTATGAAACTTTGGAAAACCCGACACTCGGTGTCAGCATGTTTTGCAAAACAAAAGTGGTTTGTGAAAACTCACGATGCAAAGTGATCGCCTTGATAAGGATGCTTTGTATTTGCATATAAGGACTGATTCCTTAGAGAATTGCACTAAACATAATACAATGCGACCACACGGGTAGTATGGGACGCCCCTAACTAAGTATTCAGCCTGAACAGGGTTACCTTGTATGCCAATAGATGTGGAATGCCAGGATAAGGTGTTTGGGGGTATCTCCAAGTTCCTGAGTAGAGCAAGGAAGAAAAGCTTGCCCAGTACTTGGTCGAGGAGTTTGGGGTAAATTGCAAGCCGAATGCTTGATTAAGTTTGGCCCATCTATCGGACATGAGGTACCCTGGGATGGCTTCTGAAAGGCTTGTCACGAACCTCCCCCACTTGGCCAGGGAGGGAGTAAGCTCACGTCATATGGGTAAAGCGTACACCTCTGCAGAGTCTTGAACTGCTTGAACAGCCGTGCCCACGGTCATGGGTGATGTGAAGTGATTCCTCTAGCGTAGATTTGTTTGTAAATGTTTGCGAAAGTGGTTTGTGGGATTGGGAACCATTACCAGAATCGGTCAGGACAGCTAATGGATGACTATTACGTGGTCTGAAACGGTCCTTGTGAACCGGGATGTCAAATGGCATCATAAATTAGGCTTCTGGAGTGGAAGCAGTGTGTGCTTGAGGATTGAGATCATGGATGGCTCGAGGAGCCGAAGAGTTGGAGATATGAGATGAGTTGAAGTCCTGGAAAGGACGAAAGAGAAAGAAAAATAATAGAAGAATAATGAGATGAACGTCACTAATGGCAAATGACTTGGAACATGTGTCATGGTCTGACAACTGGTGTAGGAATGGATTTCACTAATAGCTTTAATCAACAAAAATTTGTTTCGTCTACTTGAGTTGTTGCAAAGCAATTCGCGGACAGGATCTAGGCGAGAGCCTCTTTCCAGCTACACCTGGATCAACCCACACTTAGGGTTTCAAAATATTTTCAAATAAAAATATTACGGAATAAACCCCAGCCTTCCTTGGAGGCCTGCATAACTCACTTTTTCTATGACTTGCTGAGTACATATGTACTCAATCCATTTCTTTTTCCCCCTCATTTAGGAAGAGTGAAGGTGAAGATTAGTGTTTCTTTCTTAATCCCAAGCCTTTGCTTGTGGATTGGGTTTGTGCTGCACTGTCATTCCACTGCTGCTATTCTGTTTGAAGGTTGCTGCTCAGGGCTTGCTCGAAGTTACAACTTATAAAGATATAATATATATATATATATATATATATATATATATATATATATAATTTAGTTAGTTGCTATGGTACATCTCTATTGACCGCGGGTACCAGCAAGGTTTCCTAGGACTGGTACCGGTATCGCGGTTTCGTGGGAGTCGGTTCACGCCGATCTCCTGCGGTATATCCTCTTTGATCTTACTGTAGGTGGTGCCAGGGCGGAGTGTTACACGTTCCTATGTTTCTGGTGGCCTAGGGCGAAACTAAAACCGGGACCCTTAATAAAATATCTAAATAATTATTATTATATATACATATATGAAATGCTACCATTAAACATTTAAAGTGTAAAAAACATTATTCATATAAAAAATTTCATATATATCACCTTAAATGTTTTTTCAGACATTTCTAGATACAACGTCATTCGTGATTGTCGATATCAATTTCATGTAGCAATTTAGTTTTTCAATGCGTAAGGTTGCCAAACCGTTTAACTTTATTGACCATTTACTTTCTCGATGACATGGTATGAAGAACGGGCAGATAATTGAAAAAACCTAATATATTCGTAGTCAAAATTCATATAAATTACAAAGCTAAAAATGCACCGGATTATTCCAAACAAATCTAAATGTCACCAATTTGTTGACTACACGCAAGGAGTATCAAATGAGCGAATGGATGGTGGCAGATTGGTACTCGTTAGCTCGTCGCATTCACGGACTCGAGCGGTGGCACGATGTCTCGGTAGTCTCGAGTCTTGCACAAGATGACATGGTCGCGCGGAATGGTTTGGAATTGGGAACACGTAGATCGCTACACTATTGCCTGCTCATCCCGTGATGCGTGCAGCGGCAACGCTAATCACAACAACACTATGCCTAATCACATCTTTAATCGGGGATAGGCGAGGGCCCCTACATTTTGGGGGGCCAATGCAGCTACTCGTTGCCCCACCCTTAGGGCCTAGCCTGACTTGGGATAGTTCTTACAAAAGTTGCCATCATGGACAGACCTCAGATGGACCACATCACGTTACAAAAGATCGCAACGGAGAGCAACAATAGCAGAGTTGAAGCTAACAACGGAAGGTAGCTAAGCGACTGCGCTAGACTGAGCAACTAAGCATCTAACTTATTCCATAGGCATGACTAGGGTTAGGCCCGAAACCCTAAGAGTCTTCATGATTCGCCTGCTCCTGGAGGTACTCCTAGGCGGTTGGGTTGTCGTCTTCTTCTCCCTTATACCCTATTATATTTATCTAGAAGCAAGAGTGGATACTTTCGTACTCAGCAAACCAGGAGAGAAGTGACATGTTTGGCTAAATAAGAGAGGCTAGGGATTTCTTTGCGAAAGCAACCTTTTAAGAGTTTTGTTTGCAAAAGCACTAGTGTGTCAGGTTTTAATTATCGGGACGAGGTTCACACCTTATTCCGTTCCGTATGTTGCTTTGCAACAACTTGTCATGGTGATTAGTGAAGCCAAATGTCTATTCTTTCATTTTCTCTTCTTTTCCTCTATTATTTTCATTTCTCTTTCTTTAACTATTTCCTTCTATCTTTAATTACCACTTCTAGGCAAGTCATCCCAGCCTATCGAGCTGTTTCAGCCCAACAAGTCGTCTCAACTCCACAATCAACCAATGAGTTGTCTCAGCTCCCATCTCTATAGTGCCACAAGACACCCTAGGTCACACAAACCAATTTCCAACCACTTAGGTCTTCCGTCTGGAACACAGGCAGACTCTGGCAATGATTCCCAACCCACAAACTATTTTCACAATCATTGACAAAACAAATTACGCTATGAAAATCACCTTGCATTCGCTCTTAACCGTGGGCACGGCTGTTTGAATAGTTTAGTTAAACTCTACAAAGGTTGCACGCTTTACCCATACGACATGAATCTGACACCAATTACCCACCGGCATCAAAAGTTCGTGACAAGGCCTTTCCAAAGCTAACCCATGAAAATCCTATGCTACAAAGTTGGATCGAGTCTCACGACCAAGCATCAGACAAGTTCATGTCTTCATTTACTCAGGGATACCGGTAATGTCTCCTACTTCTACCACCAACAGAATGTAAAGGCCATGTAAGTGTATAAGTCCATAAGCATACGTCTCCATATCCTACATCTCGGTATTCCACAACTACTGGCATACAAGATAAACATGAACTAACTAAGTACTCATCCAAGAGTATCTCGAAATACTCGTGTGATCGCACTATAGCATGTTTGGGTGGAATTCCCAAAGGAAAGCATTCCTTAACGATGATACATAGCCAAACCACTAAGGCAAAGCCTACATATCATTAGGTTTTCACAACAATGTTTATTTCACAAAGCATTGGTGATTCAAAATGTTGGATAGATAAGTCCACAGTTTTCCCATACGGCATCTCAACGTAGCAGCTAAGCCAAACTACCTCGGTGTTCACATCCGAATGGACACGATGCCAGCATATAATATGCGGGGCTATCAAGGGTAGGGAAAATAATGTCCTATGAAAGTAAGTGCAACTACTAGGTAGGTCCATCGGTTGTGCTCGTAATCCGAGGCCGAGCATGTTATCGTATAATCCTAAGCAATGCATGTTTGCAAACAATATAATTCATAAATATAGGGACAATATTGTCGATGTTTTACACCGGCAATAAATATATGGGGCTACTCGGCGGATGGAAACTCGGTGGATTGCAAAGGAACACAAGGAGATTTTTATACTGGTTCAGGCCCTCAATGCGAGGTAATACCCTACGTCCAGTTTATATGTATTCCTTTGAGGAATTATGGTGGCGATTGTCACGCCCTAAAAATCACTTTAATTAAAAATTGTTTTTGGGGTAAATTGAAATACAAGAATACGCTAAAAAAATTTGTTTGAGAAACGCGTTTGAATAAAATTTTGAAATTTCCAATATTAAAAATCCCAAGTTTAAATTTTAAATAAATGCTTGGATGCTTTTATATTCCTGGGGTCTTGGTCGGAATATTTTAAGCGTTTAAGTATTTATGATGATATAACTCTATGTGTTTCGTGGTGGTATTTATTTCTGGTAAATTCCCCACGATTTAATAAACTCTCTGAAATTTCCTTGGAATTTTTGGAGCTCCAGAATTAATTTTAATAGGACAAAGATCATTTCTATAATTAGATAAATCTATAATAAAATCCCTATCTTTTCTCCTATTCGGGTCATTTCGGTTCAGTCCTTGGAACTCTCCCCGTTCATCGTGAACTCTGACATCCTATGTCTTCTAGGGTTTCGTGTCGCTTCCGGAACCCTAAAACCTCCTCAACGTTCCAATTCTCAAAATACACCGATATTTCAATCGATCGCATGTTTCCTAAACTATTTCCTCCTCCGTCCTCGACTCCCAAAATATTCCCCATTCCAATATTCTCAAAATTCCCGAAATATTCTTATGCTTTGAGAGTTTCAAAAATTCCGGCGAATTTCCTTGATTCCGAAAAAAATATTTCAGTCCCAAAGGTGTTTCGACGCTTTTGATTTTCCATATACATATATACGCCAACATTCGCGACCCTCCAAAATTCCAAACAATCTCCCCCCCAATTTCTGATATTCCTAATACTTCTCAAAATTCTGAATTTAAATTCTAAATTTAGAATTCCAGAAAAATCCCCAAAATCCCCACCTTTTCTCTTTTCTTTATTTTTCTTCCAATCTTCCGTCTCTCCTTTTATTTTTCTCAAAGTCTGTTTCCTCCCTCTTGTTCATCTCTTCCGTTTCTCTCTCTGCTCAGGCCTGTAACAAACCGAGCCGCCGCCGTCGCCTGTGCCGCCCCGGCCCTCGGCCTCGCTCGCCCGGCCTGTGCCGCCCCGGCCCCGGCCTGCGCCAGCCCGCGCCGCCCCGGCCTCCGCGCCGAGCTCGCCCGCCGAGTGCCGCCCCGGACTCGGTCCGCTGCCCCGCAACTGCCTGCCGCCGCGTTTTTCGGCACGTCGCGCCACACGCCCCCACGACGCCGCCATAACCGCGCGAGCCGATGTCGCCATCCACTTCCCCACTCCCTCTCCTGTTTTTCCCTCAAAGCCGCCGTCGCCTGTGCCTCCTCGCCACACGCAGCATCGCCGGCTCTCTGCCGCGCCGCTTCCTGCCCCTGCACGCCGAAGCCGCCGCCCTGCTCCTCGCCCCGGCCGTCACCGCCGATGCGCCGTCGCCTGCGCCTCCTCCCTGCCGTCACCGCCGCCCCTCTGCTGCTCCCGTCGCCTGCCTCGGCCGGCCGCGCCTCCAGTCGTCACCGCCGGCGTCTACAGCCCTTTGGGCCGTGCTGCCGCCGCCCGGCTCTGCCCCGAGCCACCGTTGCCGTCGCCTGCTCTCCAACTGACGGTCTCTGCGTCGTCAACCTCGTCGTCGTCTTCTGCGCCTCCAGCCGCCGCCTCCGCTGCTCCTCACCCCGGCCGCCACGGCCCGTAGCCATCGAAGGTCATCGTCGCTGCCGTCGGCGTCGTCGTTTTCGCCCGCCGCTGGTGAGCACCACGCCTCCCTGCCTGCCCTCCCTTTTGTTGGTTGTCGCCGTTGTCGTTTGTCCCGGTGCCCAACTCCTCTTCCCCGTCGCTGTCTTGTCACCGTCATCGCTGCATCCTTCCTGTCGCGCTACCACCGCCCCCGCCTCAGACCATCGCCGCCGTCGTCCTGTTCCCCAGGCCGTCGCCGGATGACATCGTCCTCTGTGCCCACGCCGCCGCTGGTGAGCCACGGCCGAAGTTCCTCCCCTGCTCCTCCTCCTCCTCCTCGTCGTCTTTTCTCCGCCGGCTTCGCCGCCTGCCACCGCTGGACCAGAGTCGCCGCCTCTCTTCCCATCCGTCGTCGCTGCCGTCCGCATCCAGCGCTACCGCCCCATCTCCTGCACGCGTCGCCCTCGCCCCGAGCGCCTGCCGCACCGCCCAACAGCCCGCCGCCGGTGAGCACTCCTTCGGTGTCGGTCCCTGTCTTCCTTCCCTAATCCACCAGCCGTCGCCGGGTCTCGCCGTCCTCAGCACTGGCACCTCTGTCCTTTCCCCATCGCCGTCGTCGGCATTACCGTTGCCATCTACACCCGAACATGTTCCCCTCCCCTAATTCGGCGGCCGTCCATCGTCGCCATCCTCCTCCGCTGCACTGCGTCGCCGTCTTGAGCCGTTGTCGTCGTCATCGCATTTCTCGTCTCTCCTCGGTCTCGGCTCGCCGACACATCGCTACCGTGCCATCGTCAATCGCTACCGTCGTTGTCGCTCTCCCCGGCCGCTGCGCCGGCGTGTCTCCTGTGCTGCGCCTTAGACGGCCGAGCTCGTTTTGGCCCCTCGGCGTGTCACTGTTGCATAGACCCTAGCGTCTCCCCCTCCCTTGTGATCCCGGCGTATATGTCTCCAAATCATCCAATCTTCATAAACCGTTGATCGGATCTCATCCGTCCGATCCTTTCGAGTCCAATTTGGGTCATTGGACCTCCCTAAATCCAATCACCTCCACACGTCTAAATTCAATCGTCACGTCAATCCTAGCCAGACCATCTCGTCTGCCACCTCAACCCTGATCTCCTCGTCATCGATCTACCTCATCACCATCTCACCTTTCATGCCACATCGGCATCCACCTTAGTCATAACATCGTTTCCTTGTCCGCGAGGCAAACACATCAATCCAGTCCACCGCCTCACCTTTTCCCCTCTATGAACCTAGTCCACAGGATCTGTGTCCATGACAGTAGGCCTCACTCTCTTTCTCCAGTGCCAAAAATAATTCTTTTAGTGTAATCCCGAGAGAATATTCTTGAGAATATTCTTTTTCAATCCATTTCGGATGTATTCCGAATTCAATCTTCCAAAAGCCATATCTTTCCCGTCCGAACTCTGAATTGACCCGTTCTTCTTCCTAATTTCATCTAAAATTATAATCTACTTGTTTGTATAATTTTTATGTACTGTTTATTTGGAGTTTCTTAGGCTTTTTATCGTTTTGCGTGTAGTAGTATACCGTAATCGCTGTTTCGGAGGACCGCGGAGTCTACGGAAGAGTTCGGAAGAGCGATCGAAGATGTTTGGTTGCAAGGCAAGTCACACATTCATCCTTGAGCATGTTGAACCTACTTTGTGAAATATTTTACGATTTATAAATAAATTGCATGTTTTGCCAATTACATGGAATATGGAATAACCTATCCACATACCTGAGACCCGGTTCATTTGTTATCCATTCTTTGATAACCTTGGGTGATAATTTGACTAGCTTAGGTCTCATTGGAGGACCTGGCTAGAGATAGGACCTGCTTAGCCATGCTTAGCAATATAGCTCACCTGGGAATTAAATATTATCTTTTTATATGATTCGACTCAATGTCGGAAAAATGGAACCTTGGATAGGCTGTTGTTAAATTACTAAAATTTTGACCCTAAATGGTGGGTTGTGGGTGTATGGTTTTGCTTGTCACACCCATGGCAATTAAGGACCGGTTCGCGGGAACCACTTGGGCAACTTCCCGTACTTGCCACAAGCCAGCGTGGGCAACGGCTGGGCTTGAAGCGTTTCTTCTCCCTCTCCTAGGCACCGAAGAAGAGGGTGGGCGTGATGGAGTTGGGTCGGCCCGGGGTAGGGTTGATCGGCTGCCGGATTCACCGTGGCGCAAGGGGGGTAGCCTGGCCAATATGGCGTGCCCTGTCGGCAGGTGCAACCTCAGCGTGGTGTGGATGGTTAGGGAGGGGTTGCGTGAACGGTCCTGTCACAGCCTCGCACGGGACATCGTGGTGATGTACTGGCACACGGGAACGTGTGTGGGGGCTGTGTCTTGTGGGTACAGTTGTACACCTCTGATCAGAGTAAAACTATTCGAATAGCCGCGCCCGCGGTAATGGGCACATGGCCAAGACTCACCGTGATTAGTCTCACCTAGATAATTAATCTGGTTTTATCAAACTGTGTTGTGGAAGGTGTGTGTCCGGTCGGCGTGGTTGAGCTGACCGGGGGTGACCGGTTAGCGTGGTGTAACGCTAGTCGGTGGAGACTGGTGAGTGTGGTTTAACTCTCATCAGTTTCGCCTGGTGGTCGTGGTGTAACTTCCATCAGCGCGGCCTGGTCAACGTGGTTTAGCGTTGGTCGGGAAAAGCTGGTCAGTGTGATACGTTGTCCGGTGGTGACTGGTTAACGTGGTGTAGCGTTAATCAGTGGAGTCCGGGTAACGTGGTGTAACGGTACCCGGAGGTGTCTGGTGAACGTGGTATAGCGTTCATCAGTGGAGACTGGTTGACGTGGTTTAGCGTCAATCAGTTGGGAATGGTTGGGCCTGGTTAACGTGGTGTAACGTTAATCGGTGGAAAATTAATCTTGTTAAATTTATCAACATTTTACTGTTTACGAACTACTACTGTTTACAACTGCTTTTACGCAAATGAGCCACCAGCCTCCCTTTGAAATCCCGTGCACAAATGCATCATTGGTGTGGCTTGTTGAGTACGGTGGGTGGTACTCAGCCTTGCTCTTTCCCCCTTTTCAGAAGTGTGGACCTTGGCTTATATCCCAGTTGAGCTTGCCTGTGGCGTGGAGCTGAAGTCACGCTAGTTTCGCCTTTCCGCTGCTGTTTTCTTCCGTGTGAGGACTAAGTGCCTCTTCTGTAAGTATTTACGCCTTATTTATGTTTGGAACTGTTTATTGATTTGTCGTTTTGTGTACCCTGGCTTGATTCCTGGACAGGGATTTTAATACACAAAATAGTCTGGAAATTGGCTAAATTTCTGGGCGTGACAGCGATTCTGATGAACCATATGGCCATGAGCTTATGAGTGCACCTTTGAGCTTATGAGTGCTCTTCTCGTGCTTATGAGTGCTCTTCTGCCCTCATGGGGCGCCCTGCCTCCCCTTATATACTGGGGGACAGGGTTACAAGGTAGGAGTCCCCATCGGATTACGACTAGGAGATCTCCCCTTAGAGATATAACGCACCCGACTAGGACTGTATACTCCTTTCTATACAAGGCGAAGTCTGCCGAATCTAGCTATATCTCTAATTACAAGGCTAGGCCCATCCTCTGTCCGAGTGGCCCATACGCTTGTCATGAGGTACCCGGGGCCCATGGCACCCACAGTAGCCCCCGAGACCTTCATAGTTGAGTCACAGCTGATGCCGAGTGCTCATCCTCCACGGTGAAGTCTTCCCGAGTGCATTGCTCCCGAGTACTCTTTGTGTGAGTGCTGCTTCTCCCGAGTCCTGCTTCATGTCAGCTGGCAGCGGGGCTATGAAGGGCTCCTTGTAGATGTTGGAATAGTGTGCGCCGAATAGGCGCACCTATTAGGTGTAGCCCCCGACTTTGTGCTTAATTGTGAAAACAATTAAACATGAAGTCAAAGATTTTTAACCTTCTAGTCTTTCCCGAGTAGTATACTACTGGTATATGAGACTCTTCGGTATCATGTCAACCGGAAAATGATTTATAGTCTTGCCGAGCAGGGAACTACTCATATGTAGGACTCTTCGACTTCATGTCAGTCGGAATGTGTGTTTATAGTCTTGCCGAGTAGGATGCTACTCGTATATGAGACTCTTCAGCTTCATGTCAGCTGGAATAAGGGGTTTATAGTCTTTCCCGAGTGGCGTCCCACCCAGAAGTTAGACTCATCCGCGTCATGTCAGCGGGAAAAGAAGATTTATAGTCTCTCCCGAGTAGTGCACTACTCAAAAGTTAGACTCTTCAGCGTCATGTCGGCTGGAATAACGTTGCTCATGGCAACTGGTGGCCACGCATGTCGGCCGAGTACCACTTTATGAAAAATAAATCCATTGCGTGGTTAGGTGTACTCGAGAGAGATACCTGCATCCCCAATTTTAATGAAGACCAGCTTGTGATCCTTGTAAGGATATATCCTCGAGACCTGGTAGATAAGACAGATACCCAAACATATTTGTTTAGCAATAAGGCTCTCATGAAGCATATCTGTTTACCTCATCGGCTCCTGTTAGTAGCACCAGCGCTATAATTTCAACTCAGCCTGCGGGCGGCCCACATGGGGCATGCTACTGTAGGAACTCATGTCTTGGTGGCTGTTACCAAATAAGTCGGCCTAAACTGACCTACTCAGCATAGCTCTATAGAAGTATCATCCATCGCATGTCAGGATGAGTTTTTTGGTGTTGGTAACCGCAATCAGCCAGAGAAATCCTTATTCGCAAGCCTTTCCGACTTACGTTCTGGATGCGAACTGGTTGCCACATAAGCCTGAGTGGGTATAATGCAGGATCTGCTTGCCCTCCTCAGGTGTGACGCAGCGCATGAGAACTCCGGATGCACTTTGACGATGTAAGTCTTCTCTGACTTGGGTAAAGCCGAACAAGGTACCCGAACCTTGCATTAGCAGAGGGTTCGGCTGGTGACCCTCATGGGGCATACCCTATCCAACAGGGTTATAGCCAAGCCAGGCACCCAAACCTTGCATTAGCATAGGATTCGGCTAGCGACCCTCATGGGGCGTACCCAACCTGACAAAACCGTGACCAAATAAGGTACCCGAACCTAGCATTAGCGTAGGATTCGGCTGGCGACCCTCATGGGGCGTACCATACTTAGCCGAGTGGTATACAGCCCCGACTGGCGCCGGGGGCCGATTGTTAGCTCGCATGAAGCGTAGTCGGGGAAGATGACGTCCCGACTGGCGCAAGTACTCGGTAAGTAGCCCTCATGGAGCATCCCGAGTGTATTTTAGCAGACTTGTCCAGCCCCCGAGCGTAGGAGATAGGCTCGCAGCCCTGAGTTCCTGTCACGCGTATCCGGAGCTGGGCTTGCAATATAAAGATATCGGATAAGTAGCATCTGATGATGAAAACAATTATCCGAATAAAATGTATTTTACAATATATGTAAATACGTGTTCTTCCTCTTTTTGATATTAATTTCCTCGAGTAGTTGACCCCTTACGTTTAAGCACTCTGCCCGACTAGTCATAGCCCCCTAGCGTCGGGAGTTGGCTCATGGCTCTTTCCCAGGCACGCGTTTTGGGTGACTTGAGTTCGTCTTACATGGAGCAGAGTTTCACGGATCGAGATTTTATGCTACTCGAGTACTTTTGTAATCATTTAAGAGCAAAAACGGAAAAAAGTAAATGCGCAGCTTGTACACCTATTAGGTGTAAGCGGCTGTGGCACTAGCAGGGCCGAGTGAGGAAATGTTTATCAGAAAGCGACTTAGCTGTTCGGTATTTGGGAGTGGGGATGCCATCCTCGTGTTTGAGCTTGTGAGCCCCCGAGCATGTCACTTGTTGTTCTGATAATCCTCAGTTGTGGGAGGTCAAAGGCGGTTGTGACCGACTGCCACAATGGAGCCGTCTGACTTGCGTTTGCGATTCCCAGCTTTAGTCGGGACCGCGTCGTTGGTGTCGTCCCGCTTCTTCTGTCAGGGTGACTTGTTGTCATCGAGGGCCTCGGCAACAGCGTGGGCCGAGTCAGCGTACTTGTTTGCCATGTCGAATAGGGCCTTGACAGAGTTGGGAGGCTTCCGCGTGAATTTGTCGATGAACGAGATGTCTTTGACTCCTTTTCGAAAGGCGGCGATGACGACCTCGTCCTTGATCTTCGGGATTGAGTTCCTCTTCTCAGAAAACCTCTTGATGAAGTCACGAAGAGACTCGTTCTTCCTTTGACGCAACTGATATAGGTTGTACTCGGAAGATGGCCTCTCGTATGTTCCCTGGAAGTTGGTGATGAAACGTTCCCGGAGTTCTCCCCAAGAGCCGATTGATTGCTTGGGAAGTCCTGTTAGCCATGTCCTCGCTGAGTCGGCTAAAGCGACTGGGAGGTAGTTAGCCATGACTTTCTGATTTCCCCCAGCTGCTCGAATCGCCAGAGTGTAGACCGTGAGCCAGGACTCGAGATTGGTCTCGCCATCGTATTTGTTGATGCCTGTAGGCTTGAAACTCGACGGCCAGTCGACCTGTTGTAGCTCCTGGGTGAAGGCCGGTATGCCTTCGTCTTCATGAGGACTCCGACCCCGACTACGGCGGCGAAACCGCTCGTAGTGGAGGCCGAAATGCTCATTCTCGTCTTCCAGTTGGCGTTGCTCGTCTTCTTCTCGTTTGCGGCGCCGAGCATTAATGTCTTGCTGAAGGTCGCGCCGCAGTCGGTCTCGGAGGTCCTGGTTGTCCCGACGGTCGCTTCGACGTTGCCGGTTGTTGTGGTTGCCGAGTGACGTCTGGCTTGACTCCGCGTGCTGCCGACTAGAGCCGGCCGCTCGACGTCGCTTTGAGGTGGATGAGACTGCCGCTGGGGAAGTTGACCGACTGGTCAGTACGAGTGTGTTGCCCGACTGTTGGTGCTGCTGACATGCGGCAGCGGTAAGCATGGCTTTTATCCTTGCGATCGTCGGGGTGGCCTGGTGATCAGGCCCAACCTGGACCGTGTCCAGTAGGGTTACGGCGGCCACGATGTTCTGCTGTGGCGTGACGAAGACGTTGTGGTCGCCGACTTCTGTTTGGAGGGTTTGTTGCTGAGCGGTTCGCCCAGCCCTGCGTAGGCCGTCGTTGCGGGCGTGCAGGCGTCTTGCTTCTTCCTCCTGTTGTTCTCGCAGTCGGCAGGCCTCCTCCTCTTGCTATTCGCGTAGTCGGCGTGATTCCTGAGTAGGAGTAGAGCCTCTGGATGCCATGAAGATTTCTCGTGGCGGAGAGAAGCTTGCCGAGCTGCTGTCCGACTTGGAGTCGTAGTCCGACTGGAAGTCGGAGTCCGACTTCGAGTCGAAGTCGGGATGGTTGATGGGGATGAGTGTAACTCCGACCTCCCTAGATCTGATCTCGAGCGGCTCGGGGCCTGTTCGCACCAAAAACCACCGGGTGTGCCAAGAAGCTTGTTGATGATCTGGTTTGATGCGATTGAACATACGAAGGCCTGGGAGATCTGCTTAGCTCCAGTGCAGGTCCTAATATATTTGAGGTTCGCAGGCGTGCCAGTCAATTTGACCCCGTAATTGACAAGGAGATGAAGAAATTTAATTGATCCAATCGGCCAGTAAGCCGATACGGATTCCTCCCAGCCGATCGCCGCTATGCTTGCGCCCGGGCCCTCGCCTGTACTCAGGTTCTCGCTCCCGGGTCCTCGCTTGTGCTCGTGCCCGGGTCAGCAGCAATTGCACATCGGCTATCGGCTGATACGCACTGATGTAGGCTCCTCGTAGCCGATGGCCGATGGCACCTGTGTATCGGCTAGGAAACCGATAGCGCTATAAACAAATTGATAAGCTGTTAGTACAATGTATGCATCGGCTAGAAGCCGATGATAAGATAGATAAGCAGAATAATGAACTAGCCGACTGCCAAGGAAACACATGTGCATCGGCTAGAGAACCGATGATAATATAGATGACCAAAATAGTAAAGATAATACAGTCGGCTTTATAAAAAGATAACCTATCGGCTAAGCACTCCGATAGAACATCGCATACACACCGATCGGCTCGACAAGGATAAATCTATTATTATCGATCTAGTAGTTCAAACCTAACTGATGCAGCACAGATCGATAATAGTAAAAGGAACTCAACAAACGATAGATCTAATGCAACTGTGATGAAAATAACTTACCGGCTATACATTCCGATAAGACGCTTGCACAGAGGATATCAGCCTACCAGGAATAATTTATCGCTAGCAGTTTAGTAGGTCGGACCCAACCGATGCAGCACAAACTGATGATAAACTACTCCCGATAAACTGATAAAAACTATGCACGCGTGATGTGATATACCTGACCAGCCTAAGAGGTCGGACCGAACCGATGCAGCCGTAGACAGATCCGATACACCGTGGTAAGCCGACTACCATATACCGACTAGAATATCGGACCTAACCGAGAAAGTCCTAGCCGATTGGTAGTCGGGGTAACGAGACTTACCCTCTCGCAGGAGTTCGGACCTAACCGATGCAGCCCCGCTCGAGAAAGCAAGAACCCGTTGGTAAAGGGTGGCGATGCGCCGAAGTTGTATTGATCGATTGGATAGATCACAAGGTCCCCGGGCATACGTATATATACCCCGAGTTACAAGAGTCCTTATAGGACACGTAACAAGACTTTCCTAACTAGAAAAGGAAAACTAACAGACCTGATCGGACAAGAGATCAGGTTTCCTAAAAGATAAAACTATCTAATAGATAAGATAAATAACTGCCATAACGTGGTCTTCACGATTCCTTCCCAAGCTCGGACCCTTCTGGATTAGTTTCCAATGGCTGATATCGCTTCTTTCCTTAACCGAACATGGTAACGACCCGTACCAAATTTTGGCGTTAACACATGCCCCCCAATTTCGGAGTTTGTTATCAAACTTCGAAATTCTTCTGTTCGGGCCTTATCATTCCTTCCTGGCCTCCTGAAATCGGCTTTCATGAACCGATACCTTCTGTACTAGGTGTGCTAGGCTCTTGAAGTCTTCTGATGAAAATCTTTCCTTGATTGGAGCCACCAAACCTTGGAATGCTAACTCGGCCAGCTGTGCATCATCCAGACTTAAACTATAACATCGGCTTCTAACATCACGAAACCGCTGGATATATTCTGCGACTGATTCTTCCGGCTTTTGTATTACCGATGTTAAGTCTATCAAGCTCATCTCCTTATTCCCTATAAAGAAATACTTGTGGAATTGCTTTTCTAGATCGGCCCAACCTCGAACTGAGTTAGGTGGCAATGAAGAAAACCATGTAAAGGCCGATCCGGATAATGATAACGGGAAGAGTCTAACTCTCAAAGCTTCTATAGCCGATGCCTCTCCACATTGAGCCAAGAATCGGCTGACATGTTCCACTGTAGATACATCATCTTGCCCTGAGAATTTGGAGAAGTCTAGTACTCTGTATCGGCGCGGCAACGGAGCTCTATCAAACCAATCTGGATATGGAGGCCGATACATAAATGTTTCCTTCTTCGGTCTTAGACCGAATTGTTCTCTCATCACCTCAGTAATTCTTGCTGTCAAATCTTCTCTTGGATCTTCGACGTGATAATGCAGAGGTGGAGTTGGTAGCCGATTCTGATTCTGATATTCCCTCTGATAATTGTACTCAGGAACAGCTTCTAGATAACTCTGTTGATGTCCCCCATAGTACGCAGTTTGATATCCTTGAGGAATCCCATCTTGTTGCCCCCCGGGTATTTGAATCGGCTCTACTGCCTTCTTGATCAAGCTCTGTAATGTGTTCACCAATACCCCAGATTGATCGGTCAACGCATGATGAACTGCTTCATTAAACATGTCTTGGATCGGCTTCTGTGAACTTGTAGGCGATATATGGCTCGATTCACCAACCAGAACAGGATTTGGAAATTGGGATTTTTGAATCGGCCCTTGATCTGTCATACCGAAGGATTCTAGACAAAGCTTCCGAAAATCATCAATGTTCTGCTCCACTTGTTGTCTCTGTTCTTCGGTCAAGTCTTCCATTGTAACTGGGATTGTATCATCTTTGCTGACCTCTTTTCCAGCCATGTCGAAATTCTGTGTCCCACCGGGCGTGCCAAAAATATGTTCGCACCAAAAACCACCGGGTGTGCCAAGAAGCTTGTTGATGATCTGGTTTGATGCGATTGAACATACGAAGGCCTGGGAGATCTGCTTAGCTCCAGTGCAGGTCCTAATATATTTGAGGTTCGCAGGCGTGCCAGTCAATTTGACCCCGTAATTGACAAGGAGATGAAGAAATTTAATTGATCCAATCGGCCAGTAAGCCGATATGGATTCCTCCCAGCCGATCGCCGCTATGCTTGCGCCCGGGCCCTCGCCTGTACTCGGGTTCTCGCTCCCGGGTCCTCGCTTGTGCTCGTGCCCGGGTCAGCAGCAATTGCACATCGGCTATCGGCTGATACGCACTGATGTAGGCTCCTCGTAGCCGATGGCCGATGGCACCTGTGTATCGGCTAGGAAACCGATAGCGCTATAAACAAATTGATAAGCTGTTAGTACAATGTGTGCATCGGCTAGAAGCCGATGATAAGATAGATAAGCAGAATAATGAACTAGCCGACTGCCAAGGAAACACATGTGCATCGGCTAGAGAACCGATGATAATATAGATGACCAAAATAGTAAAGATAATACAGTCGGCTTTATAAAAAGATAACCTATCGGCTAAGCACTCCGATAGAACATCGCATACACACCGATCGGCTCGACAAGGATAAATCTATTATTATCGATCTAGTAGTTCAAACCTAACTGATGCAGCACAGATCGATAATAGTAAAGGAACCTCAACAAACCGATAGATCTAATGCAACTGTGATGAAAATAACTTACCGGCTATACATTCCGATAAGACGCTTGCACAGAGGATATCAGCCTACCAGGAATAATTTATCGCTAGCAGTTTAGTAGGTCGGACCCAATCGATGCAGCACAAACTGATGATAAACTACTCCCGATAAACTGATAAAAACTATGCACGCGTGATGTGATATACCTGACCAGCCTAAGAGGTCGGACCGAACCGATGCAGCCGTAGACAGATCCGATACACCGTGGTAAGCCGACTACCATATACCGACTAGAATATCGGACCTAACCGAGAAAGTCCTAGCCGATTGGTAGTCGGGGTAACGAGACTTACCCTCTCGCAGGAGTTCGGACCTAACCGATGCAGCCCCGCTCGAGAAGCAAGAACCCGTTGGTAAAGGGTGGCGATGCGCCGAAGTTGTATTGATCGATTGGATAGATCACAAGGTCCCCGGGCATACGTATATATACCCCGAGTTACAAGAGTCCTTATAGGACACGTAACAAGACTTTCCTAACTAGAAAAGGAAAACTAACAGACCTGATCGGACAAGAGATCAGGTTTCCTAAAAGATAAAACTATCTAATAGATAAGATAAATAACTGCCATAACGTGGTCTTCACGATTCCTTCCCAAGCTCGGACCCTTCTGGATTAGTTTCCAATGGCTGATATCGCTTCTTTCCTTAACCGAACATGGTAACGACCCGTACCAAATTTTGGCGTTAACAGGGCCGTATCCGAGTCGAACTCCAGGGGGTCGGGTTTGCCGCGTCGGATGTAGATTGTAGATATCCGCGGCGTCGCCGAGTCCGAACGGGAAATTGACGATCTCTTCCTTTTTTGGCCCGATCTCGGCCGGCTCAAAACCGAGTCCGAGTCGAACACCGAAAGAAAGAGTTGTCCCTGGACTTGGGCGTATGGGAGATCGCCGCAGCATGTCGTGAGAGATTGCTGCAGCATCGTGTAGGCCGACTGGCGCGGAGTCAGCTGGTTCCTCGGCCAGTTGGATCGGGTCCGTGTCGGCCAAGGTGAGATTGCCGAACATGTCGGCGACGAAGTCGAGGCTTCCGAATGAGATTGTATCTCCAGGAGAGAATTTGCCGCCGTCGACTCCGGTTGCTGGATCCATCGAGCTTGTAGATGTAGATCGCGCCGAAGCCCCTACCTGGCGCGCCAACTGTCGATGTTTTACACCGGCAATAAATATATGGGGCTACTCGGCGGATGGAAACTCGGTGGATTGCAAAGGAACACAAGGAGATTTTTATACTGGTTCAGGCCCTCAATGCGAGGTAATACCCTACGTCCAGTTTATATGTATTCCTTTGAGGAATTATGGTGGCGATTCTGATGAACCATATGGCCGTGAGCTTATGAGTGCACCTTTGAGCTTATGAGTGCTCTTCTCGTGCTTATGAGTGCTCTTCTGCCCTCATGAGGCGCCCTGCCTCCCCTTATATACTGGGGGACAGGGTTACAAGGTAGGAGTCCCCATCGGATTACGACTAGGAGATCTCCCCTTAGAGATATAACGCACCCGACTAGGACTGTATATTCCTTTCTATACAAGGCGAAGTCTGCCGAATCTAGCTATATCTCTAATTACAAGGCTAGGCCCATCCTCTGTCCAAGTGGCCCATACGCTTGTCATGAGGTACCCGGGGCCCATGGCACCCACAAATATGGTCAAGGTGGCTTGCCTGGTTCCTGCAGGGTTTCTTCCTCCTCGTGCACGACGCATGGATCCTCTTCGGACTCGAGAACTACGCACGGAAAGGATAAAAACAACACAAAAGCCAAATAAATCAACACAACACACAAAAAAAAAGTAATAGTGTCATTAGGGAGATCTCATTTTAGAAAAATTTTAGAAGTTGGACGGAGTCAAACAGAGTTACGGTTTGGAAGATATGAATTTTTGAATTTTATGTGAATTTCTGACAATAGGAAAATGATTTATAATAATTAGAGGAGCATATTCCGAGGGAATATTTCTATCGGGCTGACAAATGGGGCCCACTTGTCAGTGAGGCCTAGACCTCGGGTCTACGGTGGACCAAGTCCACCGAGAGCTCAAAAGGGGGTGGAGAGTTCCCTGGGCTTGGCCCAAGCCAGAGTAGGCCAGCAGGTGGCAGCCCATGTTCGGCGGCCCAGAAGCCGATGACCAGCGTTCTCGCAGGAATTTTTACTGTTACTAATTTAATTTTTTTTTAATTTACAAAACTAATTTTCGATTTGGATCATTTGCAAAACTACCCTCTTGCCGCCCTGGGCCACGGCGGAATTTAAAAACCGCCGTGGCCCAGGGCAGCGGATGGCATCCCCGTCACCCGGGGCTAACGGCGCCGGCCGCCGTTAGCCCCGGGGAGGCCACGTGGATTCGCCGTCCTGGGGGGACGGCGGCGAATGCCCCCAGGGGGCCGAATGCAAAATTACATTCGCCGCCCTGGGGGACGGCGGCGTCCCCCAGGGCGGCGAATGCATAGGACCGTCCGCACAGCGATCGGACGGTCCGAATCGACGGCAAATTGTTGTAACGCGCGCTAACTACCTTAAAACAGTCATAACTTTCGCATACGGTCTCGGAATCGGGCAAATAAGTACTCTACGGACATCTACAGAAAATTTTACATCCGCTTCCCCCCGACTTTGTTGGGTTTGTCCAAAAAAATTTTACGAAATTCGGCCGGGAAGATTGAGTTTTTGAGGTCCGAAGTTTCAGCACGGTTTTTAAAGCACACTCGTAATTTTCTACAGACCACATCTTACATCGGTTTAAGCTGCACCTTCACGAGATTTTGCTATTCTCGTGTTGCTAGTTGAGAAAAAAATATCAAAAAAAGAAAAAAAAATTTTGCAGGCGGCCCCCTGGATTCGGACGGTCCGATCCTTGTGCGGACCGTCCGTTCACTATGCTAAAAACCGCCGTCCCCCAGGACGGCGAATGCAATTTTGCATTCGGCCCCCTGGGGGCATTCGCCGCCGTCCCCAGGGCGGCGAATCCACGTGGCCTCCCCGCGGCTAACGGCCGCCGGCGCCGTTAGCCCCGGGTGACGGGATGCCATTCGCTGCCCTGAGCCACGGCGGTTTTTAAATCCCGCCGTGGCCCAGGGCGGCAAGAGGTTAGTTTTGCAAATGATCCAAATCGAAAATTAGTTTTGTAAATTAAAAAAAAAATTAAATTAGTAACAGTAAAAATTCGTTCTCGCAGGCTGGGGAGGAGAGGGGTCGAGGCGGGAGGAGGCCCGGGAGAGCCCAGAGAGGAAAGATGGCCGGGGAGGCCCGTGGACCACCATGGGGTCCTAGTGGGAGCCACCTGTCAGTGACTGTGGCGGAGCCGGTTGGCCCACCTGCCAGCAATGGCGGCTGCTCCTTCTCCTCTTCCGCTTCCTTCTACACGCGACACCGGCGAGGGGGAGTGGCGCGACGAGACGGGTTTGTCGCAACGGCGCGGGGCCAGAGGCAGAGGCCGGTGGAGGGACTCAAGGAGTGACGGCAGCCGGCGGCGGTGAGAAAAAGAAGCTCGAAGGCGTGGGCGGAGCCTAGCCGGGCGGCAGGTTGGCTCGGGATTGGGAGCGGCGGAGATGGAGCTAGGACGGTGGGGAGGGCGGTGTGTCTTCGGGTGCAGTGGCCGGAGGAGATCGACGAAGCTACCAGAGAGCCTAGTCATCGGGTGGTGCGGCGGCGGAGGAGATCGATGGGCAGTGGCCGTGGGCGAAGGTAAAAAGGTCCTAGAGACGATTGGGCTCGCCGGGAAGCGGAGCGGTGGAGGGGATCGACGGTGGTGGTTTCGGCGGGCTGGAGAGGAGGCCGATGGAGGAGGAAAGGTGGCAGGGCTCCTCGGTCTTTATAGCCACGGGGGCAAGGAGGCGAGGACGGCGACGGACCGGCGGGCTAGCGATGGCAACAGGGAGCAGTGGAGCGAGATGATTTCCGGCGGTCCGAAGGGAGTAGCACGTGCCTTGGTCCGGTGGTCCTTGGCATTGGCAGTGCAAGGCGCAGTAACCACTCACTTCGGCCAAAGCGGTGGCCTGCTCGGTGGTCCGAGGGCGGCGACATAGGGCATAGGCACTGGCTTGAGGGTGATGGCGGCCACAATGGCGCGCATGGGCTCGCTTGCACAGTGCTCAGTGGCATTCGCGGTAGTGGTGGGTGGGGACGGTGCCCTCCGGGATTTGTGGCCATTGTCATCAGTGTGGGCGCAGGGCATGGCGTTGGGGTGGCCGCGGAGGTCACTGGGTGAAGTGCGGGGAGGCGAATGGGCTCGGTTGGGTCACGCCCTGGCTCTACATTCCGCGGAGCAGTTGGCGGGCGGGCGCAGCCGGCTCGGAGAGGACGTTGGGCGTGCGCTGGAATCTGAACAGACGGCCGCGGGATAAGATAGGGGCTAACGGGTAGGCTAGCCGGAAAGAACTATCTAGTGAGCACGTACTCTCACGGAGGGGTACAGGCGGCCGACGCACAAGGGGCGGTGGGCCGTGGGCTGCGTGCGGGGGAGGCAGTGGTCGGCTCGAATGAACTCCAAACAAAATTCGAATGAACTCCAACTTTTTAATTTAAATTTTTACACAAATTAGGTTTTCAATAGGGGTAAAAATCAGGGTACTACAATTGCTCACATTGCTCACATTATCGTTCTGTAGTATTAAAAAGAATAACATAGAGAAATAAAAAACTTTAGTGAAAAGTGGTAGGATGTCTCACTATCTCTACAATCCTACGTAACAGTATCAGTCCCAGAAATATAGTGTTGGTATAACAGACGATGGAATCATCATGGCATAACTATCTTTATTATCAGACATATTCTTACAAGCAGATTAGAACTATGGATATACCTCGAGTTCATAACAATACATTACCAAAAGAGCGGAAGTAAAAACTAACCCAAAGTCACAAGCGTGACTCAAGAACTAAGCCGAAACCTTAAAACTCCTCGAAGCCAACCTGCTCCAGAAAGAACTCCTCGTCGTTGGAATCCATCTCTTCTTCCAGCACTGGGGGGATAGATTATAGAGAGCAAGAGAGTACTAGCGTACTCAACAAGTCATGTGAACTTAGGTGTTTAATACAAGCTTCAAAGAATGATTGGTTGTTTTATCATTCAATTTTTATTTGAAGTCCTTTTGAATAAGCTAAGTGTGTGCTTCTCAACAACCGGAGCGAGGTAAAGTCTCGCTCGGTCGGAGTGAATTGTATCAGTCTTTGATTCAGCCCAACTCCCAAAGTTGGCTTCTCAAGATCCGGTTACCCAAGCCAATCCACATTCACTGGGCCCACAGCCGTTTCACCACAGTTCTAAAAATCAGATTCCCAATCCATAACATCCTTTCACAAGCAGTAGTCAAACAAAACTACGATAAGGAATCACCTTATATCCGCCCATGACCGTAGGTACGGCTGTTCAAACAGTTTAAACCTCTGTAGAGAGGGTATACTTTACCCACATGGCATGACTTACCCTATCACCCCGCTCGAGTGTGGAGGCCATGGGCCCCGGGTACCTCAAGGAAAGCAATTACAACCACTTGGACAAAGGATGGGCTAGTCCCTACAATTGGAGATATAGTAGGACTCGGCTTCATATTACCTTGCATGACAAGAAAAGGGTTATAGTCCTAGCTGGATACTCTATGTACTGATAAGTAAAGCCCTTGGTCGCATTCGACTAGGTTTTCTACCCTGTAACCCTTATCTCTCTAATATATAAGAAGAGTTAGGGAGCCCCTTAGGGCAGATAATTCCACATACCGCGAAAGCAATACACTACAACTGGAAGTAGGGTATTACCTCACCACGAGGGCCTGAACCAGTATAAATCTCGTGTGTCCTTTCGAATTCATAGAGTTTAGGTCCGACGAATAGCCCCATATAATTATTACCGATACAAAACATCGACAGTTAGCGCTAGGTAGAGGCTTCGTCGAGATCATCTTTATCAAGCCTGATGGATCCAATCACTGGAATCGACGGCGTCAAGTTCTTCCCTAGGCAAACAATCAGCTTCGGGAGCCTCAACTTCGTTGCCGACAAACTCGGCGACCTCACCTTGTCCGACTCGGTTTCAACCCGATCGGCCAGGGACCAAGCCAACTCAGCGCCGATTGGCCTATACAACTCCGCAGCAGTTTTCAAACTCCTGCTTCAGCAACACCCAAGATCTACGAGTTCTGGGACAACTCTCTTTCCTGATATTCAACTCGGATTCGGCTCTGAGCCGATCGAGGTCGGGTCTAGGGGAGACAAGATCATCAATTTTCCACTCGGACTCGACAATGCCTCAACAATCTTCAATTCCAATCTGATGCGGCAGACTCAATCCTCTGAAATTCGACTCGGATACGATCCAGAGCCACTCGAGATTGGGTCCAGGGAGGTTGGGGTCATCATCACACCGCTAAACTACTCTGAATATAACTCCCAGTCGGACATCAGCTTGGGAAGCTTTTCTCTACCACACGAGGTCTTCATGGCGTCAAAGGGATCAACTCCAACACAAGATGCATGCCAACTACGTGATCAGTAGGAGGAAGAGGCTCGCCGACTGCGTGAGCAACAGGAGGAGGATGCACGACACCTGCAAGCCGAGTGCGATGCTTGCAATGACAACTTGTGCAAGGCTGGGTGGACTGGTCAACAAGAGATACTCCAAACCCGAGTAGGTGACCATGACGTCTTCGTGACCCCACAACAGAGCGTCGTGGCTGCTACCACGCTATTAGACACCTTGCAGTTTAGGCCCGATCATCAGGCTACACCGACTATCGCAAAAATCAAAGCAATGATAACCGCTGCAACCTGTCAACAGCAACAACGATCTGGAGATACGTTTATACCGTCTAACAAAGCAGCTTCGGGTGCTGCGACTTCATCTACTTCAGCGCGACGCCGAGCAGCCAGCTCCGGTCGGCACCACTCGGAGTCCCATCACACATCACTTGGCCACCGCAACGACAGCCGATGGCGGTACCATCACAACGAGCGTCGAGATGACCAGGACGCTTGGGGATGACTACGACGGGATCTCCGCCACGACATCAATGCTCGACGCGGGGAGTGCAAGGAAGATGACCGTCACGACTTGAAGACGAGCATGAACGCTTCGGCCTCCACCATGAGCGGTTCCATCACTACAGTCGAAATTGGAGCCCTCACCTGGATGAAGGAGTTTCGGCGTTCACCCATGAGCTACAACAAGTCGACTGGCCATCCGGTTTCAAGCCGACTAGTATAGAGAGGTATGACGGTAAGACCAACCCAGAGTCCTGGCTCACCATGTATACTTTGGTGATACGAGCGGCTAGAGGTGATCACAAGGCCATGGCTAACTACCTGCCAGTCGTCTTGGCTAACTCGGCAGGGACATGGCTGACAAGGCTTCCCAGGTGGTCAATTGGCTCCTGGGGGGAATTCCGTGAACGTTTCGTCGCGAACTTCCAGAGAACGTATGAGAGGCCATCTTCCGAATACAATCTATATCAGTGCCACCACAGGAAGAACGAGTCCCTCCAAGATTTCATCAAGCGTTTTTCCGAGAAAAGAAACTCAATACCTAAAATCAAGGACGAGGTCATCATTGCCGCCTTCCGCAAGGGAGTCAAAGACGCGCGTTCATCGCCAAGTTCACTCAGAAGCCACCCAACTCCGTCAAAACTCTCTTCGAGATGGCCAATAAATATGCTGATTCAGCCGACGTGGTGGCAGAGACACTTGACGACAAGCCCTGACAGAAGGAGCGACGGGAGACAGACGACGTGGCCCTATCCAAGCCTAGGAACCGCAAGTGGAAATCTAGAGACTTCATTGCGGCAGTCGATCGCAACCATCCTCGACCTCCTAGAACCGAAGGTTATCAGAACGACAAGTGACATGCTCGAGGGCTCAAAAGCTCGAATGCAAGGATGGCATCCCCACTCCTAACTTGTGCAATACCAAATAGCTAAGTCATTTTCTGATACATATTTCCTCCTTTATATGATATTCTCATCTAAATGGACCAGAAGGCAACTCACTTCCTTATGGTTTGACTCGGATATGGCTTAGTGCCAGTCGGGATAGGATCTAGGGGGATGAGATCGTCAATTCCTCACTCGGCCTTGCCAATGTCGCAGCCGCTTACACCTAATAGGTGTAGATACTGCGTATTTTCTGTTTTTCCTCTTAATAATTGCAAAAGTACTCGAGTAGCAAAAATTTCGATCCGTGAATCTTTGCTCCATGAAAGGCGAAGTCAAGTCACCCAAAACGCGTGTCTGGGAAAGAGCTATGAGCCGACTCTCGGCGTACGGGGGCTATGACTAGTCGGCCAGAGTGTTTCAACGTAAGGAGTCAACTACTCAGGGAAATTAAAATCAATAAGATGAGGAACACATATTTACATACATTATAAAATACATAAATGTTCTTCAGGTGATTGTTTTCTTCATCAGATGCTACTCATCTAATATGTTTATAATGCAGGGCCAGTTCCGGATACGCGTAATAAGAACTTATGGCTACAAGCCTATCTCCTACGCTCGGGCACTGGACCAATCTACCATGATACGCTTGGAGTGCGATGCTTCAAGAATCACTCGGAATGCTCCATGAGGGCTACTGACCGAGTACTTACGCCAGTCGGGACACGGATGTCACCTTTACCTTGGTATGCCCCATGGGGGCTAATAACCGACCTCCGGCACCAGTCAGGGCTTGGGTACCACACTGCTGGGTATGGTATGCCCCATGAGTGTCGCCAGCCAAATCCTATGTTAATGCGAGGTTCGGGTATCTTATTCGGCTATAATTTTGCCAAGTTGGGTATGCCCCAAGAGGGTCGCCAGCCAAATCCTGCGCTAGCGCAGCGTTCGGTTACCTATTTGGCCAAAATAGAGAAACAAGCCACTACTGGAGCTTTTAATCGGAGGTAACACCAAATCCGGAACCTACGGAGGTGCCCATTATTTTTCAAGATTGGAAGACCCGAATCATTCGATTCCTACTGGAAAACGAACTTTCTAAAGATCGCAACGAAGCTAAGTAAGTCAAGCGATGGAGCAAAAGATTTATCATAGTCGAAGAAGACCTATATTGTCAACGCGCATCCGAAGTTCTCATACAGTGCGTCACACCTAAGGAGGGCAAGCAGATCCTGCAATCTATCCACTCGGGCATCTGTGGCAACCATGCTGTATCCAGAACATAAGTCTGAAAGGCTTGCAGACAAGGATTCTTTTAGCCGACTGCGATTACCGACGCCAATGACATTGTTCAGACATGCAAGGGATGTCAATTTTGTGGGCTGCGCTGGGTATGTCGGTTTGGGCCAGCTTATTCGGTAGTAGCCTAAAGATATGAGTTCTTAAATAGCATGCCCTATTAGGTTGCTCACTGGTAGCATTAAAATCATGATGCAGGTGCTATTTTATAAGAACCGATTAAATAATCAAATATGCTTCTACTAAGCCTATAGCTCGGTGTATACATTCGGGTATCTTAATTATTTTAAGGCATTGAGGATATATCCTTATAAGGATCAATAGCTGGTCTCTATTAAAACTGAAGATGCAGGTATCTCTCAAGTACACCTCATCACACATTGGATTTACTCCATATTGATACTCGGCTTACATGCTTAGCCAAATTGCCTTGAGCAAAATTTCCACCTAATATATAGCTAAAGAGTCCAATTTCTGAGAAACATATCGGGAAAAACTTAAAGGTTAAAGATCTTTGACTTTATGTTTAATTGTTTTCCAATTAAGTACAAAGTCGGGGGCTACACCTAATAGGTGTGCCTATTCGACGCACAATATTCATCTATTTCCATGGAGAAGAAGCACTCGGACAATGAGTACTCGAGAGGATGAGTACTCGGCATCAGCTGTGACTCAACTATGAAGGTCTCAGGGGCTACTGTGGAAGCCATGGGTCTCGGGTACCTCAAGAAAGGCAATTACGGCCACTCGGATAGAGGGTGGACCGGTCTCTACAATTGGAGATAGAGTAGCACTTGGCTTCATATTACCTTGCATGACAAGAAAAGGGATATAGTACTAGCCAGATACTCTATATACTGATAAGAAAAGTCCTTGGTCGCATCCGACTGGGTTCCTACTCTGTAACCCTCATCTCTCTAATATATAAGGAGAGGTAGGGAGCCCCTTGGAGCAGATGATTCCACATACCGTGAAAGCAATACATCACAACTGGAAGTTGGGTATTATCTCACCTCGAGGGCCTGAACCAGTATAAATCTCATGTGTCCTTTTGAATCCATCGAGTTTAGATCCGACGAATAGCCCCATATAATTATTGCCGATACAAAACATCGACATCGAGCAGAACGGACACAACTGGTGACTAGGGGTTTTCGCGACAAGGCATTTCTAGAGTTGACACCAGGTTACCTCATGCCAAGTGGAGGGGTCCTTGACCAACAATAAGGTAAGTCCCTAACCATATCGTGCCAAGAACCCCAAGAGGCATCCCCACCACCCTCCCAACGAAACCACAGTCTATTGACATGCAAAGCGTCCCTGGACGGCTAGTTACTCAGCTAAGGGCTATCCAAATTCACCCATGTGGTTATACTGTTGTATGTTTGGATGAAATTCCAAAGGAATCGGTCCTTAGCTGCAAATACGGGAGACTCGCTCTGCTGGCACGATTCCTGCACCGTGATTTTTGTAAACTCATTTTATTTTCAAGGCACCGACCCAAGTGTCGGGTTTTTCAAAAGTTTTGCAAACCCAAGTTTTACCCATCATGATTGTTTTTAAATTTGATGGGGGATCACTGGTACCATGCCCGTCAGCACAGGTACTAGGATCAATCAGGTGAGGTGACAAGGATGTTCAGGGTATCACAATTGTCAAAGGGGGTCAATGCAGCAAGTTAGGTTGGTGGCCAGCCGGCTGTATCGTAAACCACAGTTGAGATTTTCCAGTGTAACCTAAGAAATGCAATTTTGGCAATATAAATACTTAGTTCCACAGATATGGGCGCAACATGTTTAAAGGTGACTTGCCTTGCTCAAGGCCTAAAGCTTCTCCTTCGAGATCTATGTCCTGAGGCTCCTCCAACTTCGAAGCTATATGCGAAACGAGGCAATTCAACACAAGGACCAAAATAAAAGCCCTATTAGTGACCTCTAAGCATTCCATCAGATAGATCTCATTTTTAGAGAAATTTTGGAGGTGGAACGAAATCAATCAGACGAACGGTTGAGGAGATATAAATTTTTCAAGGTTTATTGAATTTCTGGATCGCTGGAAATGAATTTTGGAAATTGGAAAAGGATTTCTCGGGGTTTATTAATCCTCTGGACCACTGACAGTTGGGACCCATTTGTCGGTTGGAATGGAGGAGGCCATTGCGCGCGCTGGGCTTAGCCCAGGTAGCCGAGTGCTATAAGAGGTCCGGTCTACTGGGCTGAAGGAAAATGGCCGCGCTCGGTCATCTGTGGTGGAGTGAGGACGAGGTGAGCCTGGACTTGGGCCAGCGGTCGGTTCAAGCGACGAAATGGCCTAAGAGAGTCCTACACAGGAGCGGTCAATAAGGTCACTAACCGGTGGGCCTGGTCATCGTGCGGGGCTCGCTTGCCAGTCGCACGGCTCACCGAGGACGGGGTTCACAGATGACGACGAGGGTGGGAAAGAGGGCGCAGCGTGGCGGCAATTGCCAATGCGGCGGCTAGGTGGCACAAACGTGGCGAACACATGGCGGCCATGGTAGATAGCGAGAGAAGGAAGAAGCACAATGCACCATCCGATAGCTAGCGACAGCGCGCCTGCTTCGAGCGTTCTGTTAGGGTTCAAGTGACGGGGAGGCCACCATGCGTAGGGAAGGCCAAGGGGAACTGAGCCAATGGCTCGGATTCGACTCACGACGATCGACGCAGGCGGATGGCGGCGGCACACAACAGCGGCTGGAATTTGTGCATTTCACCGGGGAGGCTTCATAGCCCAATTCATTGCACAAGGGGGCTCCCTAGGCGTTCTAGGGCTGATTTTCGTTACGGAGATCGACAACGGCCGTTGCTACACGGCAGGCAATGGCGTACAGAGTCGTGGCGGAGCGGCGATCGTGCGGCGGCTATGACATGTATCTAGGCATCCAGAGGCGATGGCAAGCCAGCTAGCGGGCTAAGAGAGGGGTAGAGAGAATGATGGAGACGGTGGGCTACCGTGGCAGCGGGGTGCAATGACGAACGGCCGACGGCGCAAACGTAATCGTTTAGCCTCGGCACAAGCAAGGCAGGGAAGGGAAAACCGACAGCGGCTACGGCGGTGGTCTCCGGATCCGCACCGGCTGCATTGGCGCGAGTAGCAGAGATCGGCGAGGTCAACGCGGTCACAGAGCTCTGACTGCGCTATGGTGAGAGAGAGAGAGAGAGATTTGGAAGGGAAAAACGGAAGGATGGCATTGGCTTTTATAGGCCTCTGGAGGTCGGTTTGGGGCGGAGGGAGAGCAAAGGGATTTCCCATAGATGGCGGCCTCGCTGGAACGGTCAAGCGAGAGGACGGCGAGCTGGTCACGGCGACGTCAGCGACTCTGCCACTAGCGGACGCGGAGAGGAGCGGGGCAGCGAGTCCTGGGAGGAAAAGAGAAAAAGAAGCGAAGGGGGCAAAGGGTCTTTTGTACCTCCACTAGCAGTGAAGCGGTGAGAGCCGTGTCCAAGCCTTGGCGGCTTGCGTCGGCTGGTGACGAGCCCAGGTGACATGCGCAGCGATGACGATGGAAAGGCGGGGTGAGCTTGGCGCGAAGTGGGGGCAAGGAGGTCGTCAGTGCAGGGACGGTGACGCGTGGCGTCCTTACCAGTCGGCTGCAGCGCACGCGCAATTGGGAGCGGTGAAACCAAGGGTGCGCGGGCAAGTTCAAATGGTGGCTAGCAAGCGAACGAGCGTGAGATAGAGAGGCCGTGGCGGGCCGAGCGCTGGCGAGGGCGCGCTGGGCCATGGCATGGCTTGCAGGGAGGCCGAGCGGCACAGGCGCTGGGCTGGGTAGTGGTGGTCTAGGCGGCCAAGCGCTGAGAGGGGCAAAGGGGCCGCTGGTTGGGCCGGCAGGGAGGGAATGGAGTCCAACGGCCCAATAGAAGGGAAATTGGTTTCAAATTTTGGATGGATTAATTTAGGGGGAGGTTGGAGGTTTGGATTTGAAATTTGAATTTGATTTGATTTTTGGGACTTGATTTAAATTGGGATCTGAGATTTGATCATAAGGAATTGGATTGGATCGAGATGTTGGCACACACAGGACAGCAATCAAAGAGCCACGTTTTCGCAATTAGGCTTTTTATTAAATTAGTTTTACGCCTAAATGCACGGGCGTTATAGAACTTTTGCCCCTCGTGGTGACGTACATTTTTTCCCTGCATGTCATCTAAATAATTTAAAAATTTTAAAAAGAGAGATTGATAGGTAATATATCACTTAACAAACATACAAGTTCAAAATTTCAACTTCTATATGTTGTAACAAAATTAACAAATATGATCGTGAATACATGCGTACCAATTAGAGTTTAATTTATTATTTTTTCAACTTATAGAAGTCGAATTTGATTTTACATATTTGTGGAGTTTTATAGTATAACATACTCCCTCCGTTCCATAATATAAAGAATTGTGCTATTTTTGCAAAAATTAAGAAAATAGCAAAAAAACAAATCATGGTATAAAAGGTGATAATTAGGGTAATAAACTAGTAGAAAAGGTGGTATATAAAAAATAAACTAGTACAAGAGGTGATAGGTAGAGAATAAATACTATTTTACGATCTAAAATCCCTTATATTTTAGGACAAGCCAGAAGAACAAAATCTCTTATATTATGGAATAGAGAAAGTATTAATCAATCTTATTATTTTTTTCGTAATTTTTTATAGCTATTGAAGGACATACAAGCAATGAACATACGTCCCGTCGAGGGGAAAAAATTCAATGTTCACACTGTCCAGCCGGCCCAAAACAGCGGAGCAATCAGCGTATTAAGCAAGTGCTGAACCACCAATCCCGTATCTTTTGGCCGTCTCTCGCCATCCGCCTTGTTACACAAACCCCCAATTAGCCGAAAATCGGAGGCCCCACCAACCGTCCGTCGTCCGGCCGTCTTCTGCTCCGTGCCTCCAACTACGGCGACGCGACTCCACGCGGCCACCGCAAGGGCACGGGGTCGGGGGGCTAGAATCGAAGAATCACCGGGGTTTTTGCATGTGCAAGAGCCTCTCGCCTGCCGCGCGCTTGGTTCCCAGTCCCAGTTTGGCTATCGACGACATCAACGAGCGTACTAAAAATTAATGTGATGTCCAAACTCGATGACCTTAAGGGCAGTCTCTCCAATCAGGTTCATAGGAAGGCCAAACAGCACATGCCAAAAGTCATGCACCTCACGGGCACGGTTCGCAACATACGAAAGCTCGTCTGTGTCCATGAAACGGACCGGTGGGCGGTCATCTGGTGAGATTTTCCTTGATCCCATGAACTGAGCATACGCAGCACCAAATGTGTTCGTAGGCATGTGAAACCTGTGTGTATATAACTCGAGGACGCTCCAAGAGAACATCCCTCATGCGCTGCAGCACACGCTCGAATGCTGGCTTCCCAGTGGTCTCCCCAGGAGCAGCTATCAGATCAGCTCGTCTCGGGTCGAGTAACGCCCCGAATGCAGAACCGAATGCAACAGCTGCCTGCTGCCACCCCTTCAGATTAACACGCGCCCCCTGCATGACTCTCAATCAGATCTCGTGAGAGAAAGCGGCACGGCGGCGGCGTCTCACGAGAAGGGGAGGTGGAGGCGGAGGCGCTACGGGCCATGGCGTCACGTGTGTGGGGAATGGACCGCGAGGAGGCGTGATGGCGGTGGCGCGAAGCGGCGTGCTGCAGGAGGCGCTGGCGGCAAGGCCTACAACATCAACGACGCGTGGCTGGGCCGCCCCAACGGCGCCGCACGGAGGCAGGAGGCGCGACCTCGGCCCAAGAGGTGGGCAGGCCGAAGTTGAAGGCGGCTGCTGGGTACCAGGCGGCGGTGCGGGCGGCTACGGCGTCGACAGGGGCGGAAGTGGCAGCCGGGAGGTGGCACATGGGAGACGGAGGCTGAGACAGGCACGGCAGCTGCTAGAGCTGGCTCGTCCTTGCTAGCACCCCTTTTTCTTCTCTATGGAGCTCCTCCCCTGCTTTGGTCGTCCTTTTAGTCCCGGGGAGCTTCATCGGCGAGACGATGGCGATGGTGGTAGGGGAAGGGGATGTTTTGGTGGCGCGGCTTCGCAGGAGCTGGCGAGAGGTGGCAATGGCTGCACTAGAGAGACAGTGTTGGTCACACAGGAGACCCGGCAAAGGCGGGTTTGGGCTGGCCAGCGATGGGGACACCGGTACGGCGGAGCTGCTTGTTGGCAGAGTTTGTTTGGGTGGCGGAGCTTGGGGGACGCGACGATAGGTGCGGGAGAGGGTGCGGCAAGCGAAAGCCTAGCTCGGGGTTCTCTGAGCTAGCAACGACGACGTCTTCGAGCGCCGTGCATTGTCAAGCTGCCACCCTCCCCCTCCATGGCAGGACTCTCCGAGTGAAAACCTAATCCAGTAGGACGGGCGACAATAGCTCCTAAGGCGTTTCTACCTTCCTGGAGGCGTCGTCTAGGAGGTCTTCGTTCCTCGCCTCTGCCTCCTCCTCTCATCTTGTTCCTTGGCGGTTCTCGGTTGTCATCATCAGGTCGGCGTGAGGGATGAGTGGATCTTCTTCTCTCTTGTCCTCTCCCTCCTCAACCCTTATACGTGAGGATGACCGGGAGACTGTCGACGACCTCCTATATGGATTCAGTGTTCGGTGGGGTGTTCGCGACCCCCCCCCCCCTCCCCCTAGGTCTAGCGGCGATCGGTCAAACGCTTAGCGGCGGCCAGCTTGGTACTAGTGCCTTCTACTGGGTTATGTGAGGTGTTGTTAGCAGATGATGTTGGTGTGTTTATTTTTTTTCCTGGTTACAACCTTCCAGAGCTACAATTTTGTAATTTTTTCCGCTATATCAATATAAAACTTCGTCTATATCAATATGAAACTTCTCAATATCTGATGCGGGTCGTTTCAAAAAAAATTAATGTGATGTCGTTCGCTGTTGCTCTAGAAAACAGCAAGGTAGGAGAGACGAACACCCTTCGGGTGAGAAGAAAACGGAGAAGCAAAGTCGTCGTTGGCACTGTCGCGGGACTGCGTGCGCCCGCACGGACTTATTTAATCTCTCTTTGCTGCACAAACTTAGTACTAGTAAATGGTCAAAAGTTTGGTAATTAATGACTTTGAAGTTGAACTTAACCATATATACTCCACTATACTCCCTTCGTCATTGGACGATATAAATATTTTATGTTTTAGTAACTGATTATCAGCTAAATTAATAGACAAGGAAAAATAGACGGAAATTGGTCTGTGGTCTAGGAAGACTATCCGTAACGATAGTGGAGGCGAGCCCGAAATAGGTAAAGCACTAAAGTAGTGGATCTACTTTATACTTGAATTCATTTATGTACTGTGCAGTTTTCTTTTAATATTATTTAGATTTAATCTCAGTTTAATTAGGAAGCAAATGCCGTTTTAAGATAAACTCAACCTTGGTATGATGATGTCAAAAGAAAAAGGATGAAGTTTTTCTCACTTTTGGCACGGGCTATTAGCAGAAATAGCTCAGCTCAAGGGGAAGAGGTCAACTAATTATCTTCTCAAAAGTTCAAGTTTTCGAATTGGAATTGTTATGTGCTAAAATCCGGACAGTAGTTTTGTACGACCAGTACTTAGAGGAGCCCTGTGTGTTGTCCATCATGCTCTTGTCTCTTTCTATATTTATTTATTTATATAGAATATTATATATCTTAGTTCATCTACAAAAGATTATGGGATTTGCTAGATGTCAGGCGTCTGAAAATTTATAATTTTTCAGTCACCTAAATTACACATTGCTATTACTCAATATACAATTTTAGTTTATTTTAACTGTAATTTTATCATTGTCTATGATTTACTTTATTTTTATCTTAGTTTGAACACTTTTGCATGTAATTTTGTAATTTTTTATGAATTGTAAATTTATTTCATGTTTAGGTCAGTGTAATTATTGTTTAACATTTTATCTATGAAATAAGAGGTATTACTTTAAATAATTAATAGTATGAGTGATGAGTACCATAGGATTGCCATCGAAGGGATGGAAAAAGTGATTCAAATTTTTAAAATTGAGTCACTGAAAACTAGATACTCCCAAAGATTAGTAAATTTGATTCTGTGAACTTATAGGGTAGTCGGGGTCTAAGAAAGGTGGTCCCCCCCTCCTAATATGCGCATGTTCACACGCACGCGTATCGACAAGTCCGCGTGCATAAGGAGCCCATGTAAGCTTCTTTTCAGGCCGTTTTCTTTTCTGTTTTGGTCCACGTGTTCCTAGCCTAGTAAAGGAAAAGTTTATATATATAACCTTTTATACGTACAAACTTTATATATTAAAAATTTTATATATAAAAACTTTCAGTATATATATATTCTACATAGAAACTATCAGCATGGAAACTTTATGCATATGAATTGGAAACAAATTCAAAAAAAGGCTCGAGAATTAATAAAAGGTACAATATCCCATTTGGGCCATGAGGCCCATGTTCAGAACACGTAGCAACAAGCCCGTTAGCGGGCCAAGGCGGCGAGGCGTGTCGCTGTTACCGGCGCGGCCTCCGGCACGGCGCGCGCCGCCTCGCCACTCGACGAGGATGGCATCTAGTAGAGTAGCAAGTAGCAAACGCAACCTCCCGCGCGTCGACACCTCAAGCGAGGGACAAGTGATCGATATCTGTCATATTCCCGTGCCTTATCATTGTTATCACGCGAAGTATCTATCAATGCAGCTATACGATGATAGAGAAAACGTGCACGCAGGGAGACATCGAAGCCCCACCATGCATATCAATTTCAGAGCAAACCCATGGAAATAGGCTGGGATAAGCTCCCATCTTTAGAATCCTTCCGAACCACATTAATTAATTTTGTTCTAACAACAGTCACCACATATTTCACAGTGAGGTTTTTACTCGTCCTTCGCGAGATATATACCTTTTTACTATTTGAGAGATGGAAAAACTAAATTACTGCTTACTGATTATAATTGGAAAACAGGTTACGATTGAAAATGACAAGACTTTTCTGATCTTGAGAGGTACATGCAGGTGTACACGTGTCCAAATATGGGAGAAAATCTCATTGAATTTTTTTCAAAATATACTTTTTTTCTCATAATTTTTTAGAAATATACTTTTTTTAAAAGATCAAAAATATACCCGTGTCATCACTGGTTGTGGTGACAGGGGGTGTCAGCACAGCCAATGGCGACAAGCCAGTTGAGGCTTTATGGACCCGAGAGGTTTGTCATGCGACACGACGTGGTTCCCGTCCCATATAGCCTCGACCAGCGTGTCGCCACTGGTTGTAACGATAGGGGGTGTTACCATAGCTAGAGGCAACCGGTTTTGAGCGTTTTAAGACACCTTTAAACGTGTTTGTGATAGATAACACGTTTAGGAGATTTAAACATGTTACTGTTAAAAATATAAACACATGTAGATTTAATTTATTCCATAAATAAATCATGACATTAATAACATAAGTAATTAGAACCATGTAATCTGATCTAAACATGTATATGATAGCAATTAACATGAATAGATCAAACACAGAAGGCATAGTGTACGTATACCTACAGCCTTATTTTGGAGCAAACACAGGCGCAGCATGTACCGCACGAACGACATGTGGCACCAGGTGATGACGACGACGCGCAGCGCCCGAACGTGGAGAAAGACGAGCCGTGATGGGCGCATAGCGCTTCCCAAAAACCTTATTCGCCCTCTCCCAGTGCAGGATGTCGAAGGCGAGGGTTCCGGAGACCTGCTCTCCCAATGGAGTAAACAACGAATAACGGCTCAGAACAGAAGAGATGGCAAGAACAGAAGAGATGGCAAGCATGAGAAACCAATTTTGATGGACCATTCACACGCATGTCGCGTACGCGCACCTAGTGGCCTGGCCTGGCCTGGCAAGGCGGCGAGCATGCGCATGTTCCTCTAGTTCTCTCCACTATGTATGTCTCAAGTGGCTAGGAGAGAGCTCATCCTTATAAGGAGGTCTCCCTCTCCTAGAACTAGTAAGGTGGTACTAAACTTTCCATGCCACTCCCCATGAGGTGGGCCTTTGAGATTTTTCTAGAAATTATTCTCCACATGGGCCTTAGCCCATTTAGTAATTCCAACAATCCCCCACCAAATCTTAAAGTCTCAAAGACATTTGCCATTCTCCAAAGTACTGTTTATATACCAGTGTTTCGATGGAGACCGGTTAAGGTTGAACATCCATCTAGAACTCCAAACTATACTTACTCACAACTTGAATAATGGACTACGCTTTGAATTGCAAGTTTTATGTAAGCAAGTTTCACTCAAAGTCTTAACTGATACTAAACCGTCAATAGCCTACCCTTCGGTTGGAGCTTATAAGTCATACTCCTTGGTTTTTCATGAGCTTCCTAGGATATTCACCCAAAATCTACATAAACCGTGATCAACGGTTAAGCTTATATAGGTGTGTTTTTTCAAGAACGCTCTGTAGAACTGCATCTTCGCTAATTAAAGCCAACAAAACACATTAAGGCTAAGGCCAACCTACCTTACAGCTTATGAGAGTATATGCATCTTTACTTAGAGACAGTTAAAGGTACGCTCCTCCCGTTAACTAATGGCTTATTCTTCCCAGGTTCTAATTCACGGGATCGCTAATCACATAGGTTGGGTTACCACCATAGTGTAACTCACATGGGTCTCATTCCCATCTCCTTCGTTGCATTATCTATCATATTTCGTGATAGCCCCTTTGTAAAGGGATCTGCCAAGTTGTTAGCTGTTTGGACATAATCCAAACTTATAATTCCGAAATTTCTCAATTTCCTGACAAACTTTAATCGTCTCTTCACATGCCTAGACGATTTCATGTTATCCTTAGAACTATTCACCTTAGCAATTACAGTTTGATTATCACAGTCCATAAGGATAGCCGGTATTGGTTTTTCAACCCTAGGCAAATCCATTGATAGATCACGTAGCCATTCTGTCTCAACAGTAGCAGTATCTAGTGTCGTAAGCTCTGCTTTCATAGTTGATCTCGTCAAAATGGTCTGTTTGCACGACCTCCATGAAACAGCACCACCACCTAGTGTAAAAACATATCCACTAGTGGCTTTGATCTCATCAACATCAAAGATCCAGTTGGAATAACTATATCCCTCCAATACCGACGGGTACCCAATATAGTGAAGTCCAAGATTTATAGTGCCCTTTAGATAGCGCATAACTCGCTCAAGCGCGCGCCAACGATCATCTCCCGGATTAGAGGTAAACTAGCTCAATTTGCTCACAGCAAAGGAGATGTCTGGCCTAGTTGCACTAGCTAAATACATAAGTGAGCCAATTGTCCAGGAATACTCCAGCTGATTCCTAGTAATTCTTTTATTTTTACGAAGCAAAAAATTAGGATCATAAGGAGTTGGAGAAGGCTTGCTATTAATATAGCCAAAGCGGCTCTAGACTTTTTCCACATAATGAGATTGCAAGAGTGTAATCCCATTCTCACCTCTGATTAGTTTAATGTTTAAGATAACATCAGCTACTTCTAGATCTTTCATATCAAAGTTTTAAGACAAGAATGATTTAACCTCATTAATCACCTCAAGGTTTGTCCCAAAGATTAGTATGTCATCAACATACAAGCATAGAATAACTCCCTCACCCCCACCATAGCGATAGTATACACACTTATCTGCCTCGTTGACTACATAGCCCGCAGAAGTTAGTGTTCTATCGAATTTCTCATGCCACTGCTTAGGAGCTTGTTTCAGACCATACAAAGATTTTAACAACTTTAGCACCTAACCTTCTTGACCTTCTACTACAAATCCATCAGGCTGCTCCATATAAATTTCCTCATCTAGCGCTCCATTCAGAAAAGCTGTCTTAACGTCCATCTGATGAACGAGAAAACTATGTGAGGCAGCCAAGGAGAGAAGTACGCGAATTATGATCAATCTAGCAACGGGTGAGTAAGTGTTAAAGAAATCTTCGTCTTCTTTCTGAGTATAGCCCTTGCCCACAAGCCGAGCCTTGTACTTTTCAATTGTACCGTCAGGCCTTAGCTTCTTCTTAAACACCCACTTGCAACCTACAAGTTTGTACCCATAGGGTCGTTCTGTTACCTCCCAAGTCCTGTTAGCGATAATGGAATCCATTTCGCTATGGACGGCCTCATTCCAGTAGTCAGCATCAAGGGATGCATAAGCTTCTGAAATTGACTTGGAAGTGTCGTCCACAAGGTACACAGTGAAGTCGTCACCAAAGGATTTAGCTATCCTTTGTCTCTTGGTCCTTCTAAGAGCTTCACTGTCATCCTCCTCAGCAAGATGTTCAAGTATATATTCAGTTTGTTCTTGTGGTGTGATTAAATCAGAAGATTGACTAGAAGTGTTATGTGTATCCTTTATTGGGAAAATTTCCTCAAAAAACATAGCATCACGAGACTCTAAAATTGTACCCATATTCATATCAGTTACATCAGATTTAACTATTAAAAATCTATAAGCAATGCTATGATGAGCATATCCCAGAAAGACACAGTCCACAGTCTTAGGTCCTAGCTTGCGTTTTTTCGTTATTGGTACATTGATTTTCGCCAAGCACCCTCATGTACGTAAGTAAGAAAGTGATGGTTTTCTTCCCATCTATACCTCGTATGGTGTTTTATCCTTATTTCTGTTAGGAATTCTATTCAATACATGATTCGAGGTCAATAAAGCCTCCCCCCACCATGCCTTAGGTAATCCCGCAGTGTCCAACATAGCATTCACCAAGTCAGTCAACGTACGGTTCTTCCTTTTGGCAACTCTATTAGATTCAGGAGAATAGAGAGATGTTCGCTCATGTATAATGCCATGTTCCTCACAGAATAAAATAAAAACATTAGAGAAAAACTCTCCATCATGATCTGACCTAATTCTTTTTATCTTTCTGTCAAGTTGGTTTTCAACTTCTGCCTTATAAATTTTAAAATAGTCTAGGGCCTCATCTTTTGTTTATAATAAATACATATAACAGAATCTAGTTGCATCATCAATCAAAGTCATGAAATATCGTTTTTCACCCTTAGTCAACACCCCATTTATTTCACAAAGATCTGAATGTAGGAGTTCTAATGGTGCCAAGTTTCTCTCCTCGGTAGCCTTGTTGGACTTGCGAGGTTGTTTTGGTTGCACACAACTATGTTACTTAGAACCTTTGATAATAGAATAACTTAGAATTAAATTCAAACTGAAAAGCCGAGACATCAAACCAAAATTAATATGACATAAACGTGAATGCCAGATACTGGCATCATCATCCATACTGCCACAAATATAGTTCACAGACTTATTGCAGAAATCAGAAAGGGAAAAACGGAACAAGCCTCCGCACTCATAGCCTTTACCAATAAAATATCTATGTTTAGACACGACTACTTTATTAGACTCAAATACCAACTTAAACCCATTTCTACATAGACAGGAATCACTAACGAGATTCTTGTCGATAATAGGGATATGTTGCACGTTCTTCAGCTGCACAATCTTTCCCGAAGTAAACTTCAGATCTACCGTGCCAACACTATGAACAGAAGCATGCGATCCATTCCCTATTAGGACGGAGAAATCCCGGCTAACCTGATAAGAGGAAAATAAAGATATGTCAGCACAAACACGAACATTGGGCCACGTATCAACCCACCAATTAGTAGACTGATTAACTGAGAGAACAGTAGGTAAATTACCATACCTGGTTCCATCTCCAGTATTGCCAATGGTCACATTGACAGACTTAGAAGTCTATCCTGCAGGTGCCTTCATGTCCTTACGTTGTGGACACTTCCTGGCAATATGACCAAGCAAACCACACACAAAGCAAGTTTTGACATCTTCCTCCTTGTTGTTGTTTTTCCTCTTATTCTTGAAGTTGGTGTTTTGTTGGGCTTTGACAAATTTCTCTTTATTGTTCTTGTTGGCAGTCTTTTATACCACATTAGCACTAGACTGCTCACCATCGTCTTTTGACGCAGCGTTCTTTGCCCGTGCTTTCTCCTCAACATCAAGAAACGCAATTAACCTCTCAACAGAGTACTCCTGTCTCTTGTATTTGAGTGCAGTACCAAAACTCCTCCATGAAGAAGATAGTTTTACAATAATGCATGCAGCCACAAATTTGTTAGGAAGGGCACACTTAAGGAGTTCGAGACCATCGTCTTTTGACGCAGCGTTATTTGCCCATGCTTTCTCCTCAACATCAAGAGACGTAATTAACCCCTCAACGGAGTACTTCTGTCTCTTGTGTTTGAGTGCAGTACCAAAACTCCTCTATAAAGAAGTTAGTTTTACAATAATGCATGCAGCTACAAATTTGTTAGCAAGAACGGTTGTGAACTATCGTTGCTAGCATCAGTAGCACCGAAGAGAACTCCTTCAGGTTTACCAGTACTCACACTTTTCATCAATGGACTCCTGACGTCTACGAAGGAGTATGGTTCGTTCGATAAATTCCTACCTCTATCCTTTTCATCAATGGACTCCTGACGTCTACGAAGGAGTATGGTTCCTTCGACAAATTTCTACCTCTAACTAATAAGATATACAATGCTTGAATTATCGATAAGGTCATAAGTAATCAAAACCATGTAGCCTGGCCTAACCTGGCGAGGCAAGCGAGCGCGTGTTTCTCTAGTTTTCCCCACTAGGTATATCTCAAATGGCTAGAAGAGAGCTCACCCCTATAAGGAGGTCTTTCTCTCCTAGAACTAGCAAGTTGATACTAAACTTCTCATATCATTTCCTATGAGATGGTCCGTTGAGATTTTTCTAAAAATTATTCTCTACATAAGTCTTATCCCATTTAGTAATTCAAACAGTTACATCGTGTTTTTTAGGCATAGCAATATCTTCCTTTCGCCGTGCGCGTATACACGATGCGCATGTGATCTATTAACATGCGTATGAGCATGCACAATCCATATACACGCATACGCTCACATGTATATGTGTATGCACGACTCCCTCCCTCACTTGAATGACCCCCTCCCCTAAGAGGTCATTCAGACAGTCGGATATCTTTCTTAGGAAGGGTGCTAGGCCCTGTACCCTTCCATTGTTTTTAGACCTTATTGTGACTAGGATCTGGTATGCATTTAGTTCGGGTTGGCATCCAGGAAGGAGGACTTGCCTAAGCGCTGACTTGCCTAAGCGCCTACCTGACATCGGACACGAGGGCAGGTAAGATCCCTCCGGACTGAGGTTGTCCCCGAGCGTAGGCTCGCCGAAGGCCAGTCTTGTCGCCACAGCCAGGAGTGACACTGGTATATTTGTGAATTTGTTTAAAAAATGGTATATTCTTGAAAATCATGAGAAAAAAAGGTATATTTTGATATTTAAGTTGGCCAGACCACGAAATGGGAAACTCTTTTAATCCTTTGAGAGAATATCATCTCGTTTCTTACATGTTATTTAAATAGTTATTAAAATTTTAAAAAAAATTGATAAGATTAATATGTGATATCACTCCATAACATTTAAGTTCAAATTTAACTTTTATAAGTAAAAAAACATATGATTGTGAATACTCTAACTAACATGTTCTTTTTTTATAGTTTGTGGAGGTCGAATTTAAACTTACATATTGTGAAGTAATATATTATATATTAATCTTGTTATTTAAACAAGAATTTATTATTATTTAGATAATATGGAAAAACGAGATTACATCTCTCCGAGTGATTAGAATTTATACCCCTAACAAGTGTCTATCAAGACTCAATGCCCAACAGTACTATAGTAGCATAGGACCAGTGCTTTGACTATTGACTTATCATGATCAATCGGAAAAAGGTCTAGTAGTTGACTAGTAATCACTGGATTAACAGTAAAAGTATTTTTAACGTTTAATATTTGTCTACAAATATAAGTATTTATAGAGTACTGTTTCTCCATTCCGACCACTCTAAAGATATGAAACTAATTTTACTTTAACCTTAATTTTTTCTAAAACTCACATAAATACATATATATATATATATATATATATATATATATATATATATATATTGTAAACGGAGTGAGTACCTCACTAGCTTGAGCACCTAGATTTCCAAGGTACCTACTAACCCACGAATTTAGTTGTACTGCATACTTTTAATATCTGCTCACTCAGTTTCTGTGGAGACATATCATTGCAACCGGTGTCAACACTAAACTCCACCGTTCTATGCATGAGCAAATCTGTAGAGGTACTACCTCCGTCCTAGATGTATTTTAGTTGCACCTAAAAAGTGCTTAGCTGAAATCTCTTATATTTCAGACGTAGGTAATATTAATTAGTTATTAGAGTACTTATATTTCGCGGTAATTTCAAATGTTGGAACTTGGAAATATGCAGAAGGTCTCTGTCGCAGTACTTACGTCTCTCTCCGTTTAATTAAAATATAAGTATTTCTACATCTATTGTATAACAAATCTTTAGAGGTACAAACTAATTAGAGTACTTATATTTCTCGGCAATTAAATTCAAAAGCATGAGAAAATCTTTAGAGGTACTAATTAATTAATTAGATTATTTACATTTCTCAGCAATTAATTTCAAACGTTGGAACTTGGAAACATACATAAGGTCTCCGTCGTGGCACGTATATACTCCCTCTATTTAAAATATAAATAATTTTAGCTATACTTTTAAAAATATTTATATTTTAAAATAGAGAAAATGCGTCAGTTCACTTCATGCCCTGCACCATATGCGCCAGTGGTAGGCAGGCAGGGATATCCATAGACTAGGCGGGCTCGAGCAGAGCATAACCACACAGGACCTGAGACCTGACATTTCTTGCTCGATAGCTTTGGCGAGGAGAACTCAGTGCCCATGTTTATGCCCGTGCCTAACGGACATGGGTAACTCAGTGGTTACCCAATAGGTTTTTTATAACATGAGTAATATCTTTATAGATAGATAATTAAACGTAGAGCAACACAATTAACAAGCTAGCAAAACTATCACGAACAGTTTAACACAAATAACAAGCTAGCAAAATCGTTTTAGGGTTAGATTTCCATCTATAGTATATATACAAAACGTGATTAGATCGGCTAAATGGGCCAAGGTACAGGGGATGGGCCAAAATCAGCAATAGACACACATGTCGGATCATATATAAGTAACCCACGGGCATAATACAATGCCTGGCTTAGCCCGCTATAATTTGGGTCAGGCTATCCTACGAGAAAGAAAAATAACCCATGCCCACGCTACTACGAAACCATTTTGAGCGATACCTCTTTCTTTTTTACAAAGCCAAAGGGATTCTTTTTTACAAAGCCAAAGGGATGTTATGATCACGGTTCGTCTCTAGAAATTAATTGATTTTTAGTGGCGGTTACCTAAGTCAACCACTACCGAAAATATTTTTATTTCTACATGCAGCCTCTAGAAATTGATTTTTATGGGTCGCCACGAAAGCCGTTCGCCTGTAGAAATCGATTTTTTACAGGCAGCACTTAAGCCGTCTACTTCTAGAAATCAATTTTCAGAAAAAACATATATATATACACAAATTATCGCTGATAAATATTATGACTTATAATCAGCCGTAGACAAAATGATAGTATTAATTTTGTGCTTTAGGACAGACGAAGGTTAATCAACTCTAATAGCGAGCCAAATATGCAGAGAAATAATTAAATATCATAATTGATGTTACAACTGGGCAGGTGGCGTCTGCAAGGAGACTCGAGTCAACGACCAGCGGATTTTTCAGTTTAGACCGTAAAAATAGAGTTAGATTTGATATTCAACTCTTAATTTAAGTTTGGTACATTAACTTAGCAGATAGGTGCAATTCACTTAAAGAAGTGAGCATGATAGTACAACAACTTAGCAGATCGATGCAATCTAGTACAATAACCGAAGAAGTGAGCATACATATGTAATAACTTAGAAGGTGTGTGCGATTTTATTATGATAACTTAAGGAGTATGTTAGTGTAATAACTTGATTATTTCAAGCTTTTTTTACTATAAACATCCAATTTCTAAGTATTTATTTTATCAATAAACTCACGTAGTTTTGTATAAGTATACTTAATTTTTGTCATTCTAGTAATTAAAAGTCAATTAAATTTTATAGAAAATTTTGTATTTTCGTTGAGATTTGAGAAGGTGAAGAAAAAATCCAAACTAGTGGTCCAAATTGAATGAGCTATGTAATTCTTATTGATTAAATACAGGATTATAAGGTAATATTCCCACGATTGCTATATGATGGTATATTGATATCGTGAAAATACTCGTCTAGCATTTGTTAACTAAAACAACACATACCTAGCCAAAGTAGTTGCACCAAAATACTAAATTATCAAGTTCTTATACTAGAAGCACCCACTCGTCAAGTTGTTACACTTGGACGTTCAAATCTCAAGTTTTTTTTACTAGATCACACTCATCTGCCAAGTTGTACCATGACTATATATAATTGTATTGCGTAACAATGAATCTCAAAAGTGAACTAAATTTGATCTGCATGCTTCAAAGATACAATTTATATTTTGTATACATCTCCATCGATCCATCTACTTGGATGCACCGCTATTTAATGGTGTAAATATTTCTCTTTTTGATTAATGTAGTAATTTCGTGAATGATAAAACAAATTCACCTAATCAATCTTTTATAATTATAATTCAAGGGAATAGGCCATATATAACGAGTCATAACCCATGGCTGTGACAGTTAAACACCTGGTCACTGATGAAAAAACCTCATCTGTGATGGGTGAACACCCGACACTAGTAACTGCATCTGTGATGGGTGTTATCTACAACCCATCACAGATGTGGCCATTCCCCGTGGCTAGTAGATCTACCAGTCGTCACTGGTGACCCATCTATAATGGGTGAAAAGTACAACCCATCAAAGATGAATTAATCATTGATGACGGGTATATCAACCACCTGCCATCAGTGGCGGCTTCAGGAATTTTTTGTTAGGTAGTCCTTTTTGACATATCAAACTTCAATAACATAAGAAACTCAATATACATATATAAAATTAAGTCAAAATACGATACAAATATAACAATAGTGTCTCATAGCATCGTAAATTACTTAAAATCAGCATTTAGGTTCGAATTTGCAAAAGTTACAACATAGATAAGTTAAATACATCGATAAAATATTAGAGTACTACTTCTTATCTATTCTTCGAGTCTTCATAGACATAAAATTCTTTATAATGTCTTCTTCGCTAACTTGAGAGAAGATATCCCGCTCAATAAATGTGATCAAACAATTATTCAATAATTTGTCACACATACTATTTCTCAGCTTGCTCTTCACAAAACTCAATGCGGAAAATACTCTCTCAACACTTGCTGTTGCAACAGGTAATATCAATACTAATTTGAGAAGCAAATAAACCAAATCATAAAGAATATGTTTGTTTGTTTCAACAAGCTTAATAGAGAGTTCGGCAAGAGTTTCTAGACCTTTAAACCTTTCATCCTTTCTCATATCATCGATAAAATTCTCTAGTTGCAATTCAAGTCTTATCAAATCCATGCTTGAAAATTCCTTTGGATAAAATGTGGCAAGCTTGCGTACTTTTTGTGTATCATAAGAAGCAAATGAATTGAATGGATTTAATGCTGACATGCAAATGAGCAACTCCATATTAACCTCATCAAACCTACTGTTAAGCTCTTGGCTTATTTTGTCAACCACACCAATATACACTTCTCTTCTAAAATGATCATCATTTGTTTGGTCCGGATAAAACCGTGGAGATCTTCCATGAGGCACATATTTACCCTCTAAGGTAGGAACTTGAATGCTATGTTTAGTGCAAAATGAAACAACAGTTCCTTCAAAGAATTCCTCCCATCCATTGGATCTTAGTTTTTGCATTTTTTTCCTTGGCCAAAGTTACAAGTGACATTGCATTAACAATATCTTGGTCTCTCTTTTGCAAAGATAAAGACAACTCATTTGTATATCCAAGAATAACAAGCATCAAATGTGCACTGAAAACAAAATCAAATGATTCAAATGCTCCAACCACGGCATGTATTTTTGGCCAATCATCTCTTTGTGTGGGATCTTTTCTAAGAGTTATGAGCACCTCATGAATTGTGGAGTACATACCAATAATATGCAATATTGTTTTAAAATGAGAACCCCATCTAGTATCACCGGGCCTAGCTAATCCCATATCTTGGTTTAATCCAATCCCACTTTCTATTTCACCCAAATCAAGCGCTTCCATAATCTTTTGAGCTCTAACATCTCGAAGCATGTCATGACGCTTACAGGAAGTACCAATAATATTCAGCAAGTAAGAAACTTGAGTAAAAAACCACACACAATCATCATTTCCCTTGGCAACAGAAACAAGAACCAATTGGAGCTGATGTGCAAAACAATGGATGTAATAGGCACAAGGAGACTCTTTCATGATCAATGTTTTCAGCCCATTAATCTTTCCTTTCATGTTACTAGCCCCATCATATCCTTGACCACGGATTTGAGAAGGAGTCAAGTGATGATCAGTAAGTAAAGTTTGAATTGCTTTCTTAAGTGCCATAGCAGTGGTATTTGCTACATGAACTACTCCAAGGAACCGCTCACATACCCTTCCAAGTTTATCAACATAACGCAAACAAAGGCTAGTTGTTCTTTATGTGAAATGTCACTACACTCATCAGCAAGAATTGAGTAATAATCATCACCAAGGTCATCAATGATGCGCTTAGTAGTTTCACCGGCACAACATTGGATGATTTCTCTTTGTATGCTAGAACAAGTCAAGATGCAATTTCCAGGAGCATTTTTCAAAACTAACTGTCCAACTTCTTCATTGTTTTCAGCAAGCCATTTCAAAAGTTCAATGAAATTCCCTCTGTTATTAGATTCTTCACTTTCATTATGTCCACGGAATGCCAATCCTTGGTTTAAAAGAAATCTTAGACATCTAAGTGAATAGGTCAACCTAGCCTTATAACGAATTTCATTCTCATTTGACACCTTCACAATGACATTATCAATTGAACCACCTTTCACAAATAGACTGTATTTCTCTTGAGCTTTATTGTGAGCACTTGCTACACCTCCCACATGTTTGTCAAGCGCTTCGGCTTTGTTCCAATTTCTCCAACCATCCTTAACAAAATTACTACTTCCGCTACCAAATAAGAAGCATATCATGCAAAACCCAGCATCCTTTGCAACACTATATTCAAGCCAATGGTACTTGTGAAACCAAACAAAATTGAAGTGGCGCTTCTTACCATATATTTCCCTGATTGGGAAATCATGTGAATAAGGTTGGTTTGGACCTTTCAGAATATATGCACGCTGAACAACATCTTGTTCATTAACATCATAGCTTCCAATTGGGGGCCTTAATCCTGGATCAAATTGAAGGTGATTAACATCATATATTGGAGGTGTTTCTTGTTCTTGATTTATTGATTCAACAACTTCAGTTACAGGTGGCTTTTGAACTAACTCTTTAATTTGAGTTTCTTCTTCAATAGGATCTGAAGAGGATGCCTTCTTCTTTATTTTTGTTTCATGTTTCCGAAAGAGTGATGCAATATCTCCATTTCTTTTCATATCTCACTGCAATTTGCACCACAAATTAAAGAGACAAAAAAATAAATTCACACTACAATCGCACCAAAGACAGGAAGTTAATTTTGCCAATAATTAACGACCGATCAAAAGCTACATACCTACTTTATTTCTGCTCTCTTGTTCTCTCTGTTTATATATATATACTGCAGTAGTAGTACAGCTCTCTGTCTCTCTGTATATTTATATATATATTTCATGTAGTATAGGCATCGGACAGAAGGCGCCGCCCGAGGGGATCCACAAGAGGCAGCCGAATCGGGAGGGCCGGCCGAGTCGGGAGGCGGCGGCGACGGGCGGGAGGCGGCGGCGCGGCAACCGGCGGGCACGGGCGGGGCGGCGACAGGCGGGCACGGGCGGCGCGGCGACCGGCGGGCACGGGCGGCGCGGCGACAGGCGGGCACGGGAGGGGCGGCGACCGGCTGGCACGCGGGCGCGGGCTGCGGCGCCGATCTGGTTTGTGCTTCTGCTGCTTCCCTTCCTTCTAGAGCTACAGTGTTGGGCAGATAGTGGGCCGATTTTTGGGGGTGGGGTACTTCTGGGCCAGATTCTAGGGTGGTCCAGGGCCCACCCGGACCACCCTCTAGAACCGCCACTGCCCGCCATAGATGACCATCAGTGATATGTTGTATTGTGTACCCATCACAGATGATGGTCATCTTTGACGGGCGGTAATTACACTCTCCAGTGATGATGTTTTTTAAAGAAAAATCTATTTTATTAGCTATCCTTAGGTAGTCACCTTTGACGGTTCATATGTCACAGCCCAATCTGGCACCGCTGTACAACAGCACCAAATAGGACGTGCCGCAGGAAACAGCGCTAACTGCCTTCCCGCGGAACCGCGATACCAATACCGGTCCCAGGACGCAGCGCTGGTATTCACGGAAATCAGATATGCATCATTCAGAACCTTTATTAAATAAATAATTAAATAGATAAATACCTTAACTTATGTAGCAGCTTCGGAGCAAACCGAAAACAGCAATGAACAACACAGAGGCAGCAGCAGCAGCGGAACAGCGGACTAAGTCCCAACACAGGCAACGGCTGGGAACCAGGACGAAACCCTACTCTTCACTTCACTGCAACTCCAGCATCCAGCTCCCGACGGAGAACTATATATATCGAGCAAGGGTGAGTACTTACGTACTCACCAAGCCAGGGAAATTTAGATAGTTGTTGCAGGCTTTAAATAGAGGCTGGATATTTTATAAATTCGGTTTATTTGAATTCTATTAGAATCTGAGTGTGTGCTTCTCAACATCAGGGCGAGGTGAGTCTTGCCCGATCGGAGTGAAAAAGGCATCAATCTTTATTTCTTCAATTTTCACAATCTCAAGAAATCACATCAATCGGCTTCCCGAGCCAAAACATTTCTTCGGACTTCCCGAGTCCTGCTGTCCACGACAGCCAAGCCATTTCATCGGACCTCCAGCGTCCTTGATGGCACTTCCTTCTCACAGTTCCCAAAACCACACACACATTTTGCAAACAGGGTAAAAGTAAAACTACGCTAACGAATCACCTCACATCCGCCCATGACCGTGGGCACAGTTGTTCAAACAGTTTGACCTCTGCAGAGAGGGTACACTTTACCCACACGATGTGCCTTACTCTAGTCACTAGCTCATACGCATTGGGTGCGATTTAATGGCGTAGAGGTTTTCGCGATAAGGCATTTCCCAAACCCTCCCAGGTTACCCCATGCCAACTGGAGGAGTCCTCGAGACCAATCACAGGGTAGGTCCATGACCATGCTGTACCAGGAACTCAGGAGGCATCCCCGACACCCTCCCGCACGATCCACAGTCCAATGGCATGCAAGGTGTCCCTGAGAGGCTAGTTACTCAGCCAGGGGCTATCCCATATCAAACCATGTGGTTGTACTGTCTTATGCTCGGATGAAATTCTAAAGGAATTGGTCCTTAAAGCGACCACACAGACATCACACACACCGGACTGGCCTTGTGTCGCGATTCTCTATTTTTGAAACTCATTTTTCTTTTACAAGGCACCGACCCAGGTGTCGGGTTTTCCAAACGTTTCGTAAAACCAAGTTTTATCCAAGAAATTTAACAATTTTAAGTTTGAAGGGGCGACCGTCAGTACTCGCACAATAATGCATGAATACCGAGGCGCAGCAGCGGTGGTTACAAGGGAACAGGGTATTTCAATCATCAAGGAAGGATTTAGATGCAGCAAGTTTAGGAAGGTCCACCGATCTGACTCGCAAACGGGACTGCATAGATCAGTGCACACCTATCGATGCAGGTTTTGCAATTAAAATAATTTACATTTCAATTATAGGCTCGATTGATCAAAGGTGACTTGTCTTGCTCTAGGTCTTCACACGTCTTCAAGAAATCATCGCAAAATCCACTCCGAAACGAATTTCCATGACCGGTTACTATGTGCAAATACTCAAAATCTACATAAAGACCAGTAAAAAGATCCTATTTAGTACTACTAATAGTGCCATTAGATATATCTCAATTTTAGAAAATTACTGGAGTTGGAACGGGGTCAATCGGAGTTATGGATCGGAAGATATGATTTTTTTGAAGGATTAATGAATTTGGATAAAGGAGAAAAGGATTTATTGATTTCTGGGGAAAAGATTCCCTGGGAATAAATCCCAGGAGTCATTGACAGAGGGGCCAAAGGCATCCTGGGCCCACATGTCAGTGAGGCTAAGGAGGAGTGAACTTGGGAGTGGGCCAAGGTGGCATGTGCGGTGGCCCACTGGTTAGTGGAAAAAGGGGTAGACTAGGCTGGTGGGCCGATTGGGAGGCGGTGGGCCCTGGGTGTCAGGGACACCGGGCTTCACGATAGTGGCTCCCGGTGGACCAAGGTACGGAGGCCCACACACCAGTGTCACATGGCGCATGGACACAGTCCAACCGTGGCACAGAGAGAGGACGAGTGCATGAGATCGGTTCATGGTGTATGAAGGCGGCTGGGCCCGCATGTCGGTGGTGGGATCACGGAGGCCGTGTCCACGGGGCTCGGGTACTACCATCAGCTCTGCCACGCGGGACCACTCGTCAACGAGGTGAGGAAGGGAGTGCGGCTACGCTTTGCGGGATCCAACGGCCGACGGCGGCGAGATCCTTCCGGTGAGCCGTGGCATGTTCAGGGTAACGGCTGGCACCGGCGGGGAGAGGAAGTCTAGGTGAATCTTTTGAACGGCTTGGATTCGCGGGAGATCATGCGACGGCAGTAGGCATTGAGGAACCTAGGACGGGAGGGGAGAGAAAGGGAAGCAGGGGAGGACGACGGCCATGGCGATGTCAAGGCGCTCCGCGCGGTAAGCACCATGATGCACAGGTCACATATTTAAACGCCGAGTAGGTGTAGGCTTAGAGAGTATCCGGGGGCTCACTGGGCACGGCGCAGATGGCAAGAAATGAGGGAGGCAGCGATGGGGAAGCTCGGGATGTCGGTAGTGAGGAAAGGACACGCAAAGGCGCTCGTCCTCAGGACTCACGCCGAGGCAAGGAGCGGCGTCTGCGACGGTGACACAGAATGTAGTCTAGGTTCCGGTGGTGAAGACGGGGGCTGCATTTCCCCGTGGCGCACTGGTGTGGTCAGGCGGTGGCGGCCAAATTTGGGAAGACGCGGCCGGGTGGCGCTCCTGGAGACCGAAACGAGAGGAGGGGGATGAGGCCTCGGAGAGGGGCTTTATAGGGATGGAGCTCGGGCTAGGGGTTCGGCTCGGGAGAGGAGCTCCAATAATTGGAGTCCAATGATTGAGGAGCGGGAGACGGGATGGACCGAGGCGGAGCAGAAATTTTCGGAGACGTGAAATTGATCGGCGGCGAAGATGGGATGACGGTGAATGGCGGTCTATCAGACGGCTTGGTTCAAAACGCGAGCGCAGGCTCGCGGGTGCTCAAGAGGACGACGCTGACATTGGCGGGGCAGCACCCTCTTGACCGGCTTGTCAGGGCAAAGACAAGCGGGGAGAGAGAGAAGGGGAAAAGAGCAGGAAGGGGGCGGTGTTCGGCTGGCTAGCGTCCCATGATTGGCGGCTAGCGGCGCAGTGGGGCCGAGGCGCAGGGCCAAGGCGACGCCGAGAGTGGTCCTCGGTCATTTGACCGAACAGATGACGGGCGTGAGGGAGGGGAGAACGAGGAAAATGGGACGGCGCTGGGAGGAAGACTCCACTGTTGAGAGGATCGACGGCTGGACGGGAGCGGGGGAACACGCGGCGTGGATCGAGCGACGCAGGGCGATCTCGTGCGGCAAGAGGGATAGGATGGGCGAGTGACTCTTGGGGACGCTATAACGCCCCACTTTCCGCGTGACATTAAACTATTTTTTCGCTAAAAACTACCTGTGAAAATTTCAATCTTTGTGTGCTGTGTTGTATGTTGCGCCATGGATCTCAGTTTGTCTCTCTACCTTGATCTCGAAATCCCTCCTCTCAAAAACTTCTGTACAAATAATCTTCGATGTCGAATCGTCGAATTCGGACATCGCTCCTAAAACCCTAACAGCAAAGTCCTTCGATCTTTTCTTCAAAACCTCCGCCTCGATATCTGTCCCATTGTTCGAATCATACCCCCTTGAATCCCCTCGATAATTCCCCTTGTTTTCCCCCTTCCTTGGATCCCTGTCAATCTCCCCTCCCTGAAACCCCTTGATCTCTCTATCCCTTGAATTCTCTAAGAAAAACTCCGAGTTTAATTATATAGCCTGGGCATCAAGCTCTTATCCAAGTCCCTTATATATACACACACACACACACACACACACACACACACACACACACATGTATACATATATGCATGTATATATATACCTAAGTATACACATACATGTATAAGCAGGTATATGCATGTATCAATACCCCTATACTCAGTTCCCCCATCTTGCCGATATACATATTATACACACACACACACACACACACACACACACACACACACACACACACACACACACACACACACACACACACTATATTCACAAGTGTATATGTGTGTGTCGGCTATCCATCCTTAACCCCCTTGAAACCTCCTCAAACTCCCTTGAACACCCATAAATTCAAATTAAAGATTTTTAATTTGAATTAGAACTCTCTCTCTCTCTCTCTCCTTGAAGTCCTCTCCTTGGATTTTTCCTATAAAAATCCTCAGAAAGTTCCAATAAAAAAACCCCTATAAATGTCAAGGTCATCCCTTGTTTCCTCCGCCCCTTGATTCCCCGTTTTTCCAAGAGTTCAAAGATGCATTTGAATTCAAATTTCAAAATCAAACCGCTCAAGCTTCTCTCAAATCAACTCACAGGAAAAAGAGAAATGCTACTATTCCTCCCGGGCCATGTTCCTTCCTATTCCCCTGTGGCCCAAAGAGTCAGCCTGCGCATGGACGTCATCGGCCGCGGGATCGGTGCCACGTGTCCACGCGCTCCGTGGCAACCGTCAATCTCCTCTTGCCGCCTGCGCTCGACCACCCCGCGCCGGATGGCTGCCACGTTGCTCCCGCGTGGCCACCGCACCGCCCAATCTCTCCACCGCTCACTCACCACATGTGAGCCGCCCGCATCCATTCGGATGTGCGCCACATGCGCCTCCCGATACGCGCCCGCCGCTCGATCCCCGTGTGAGCGCCGCAGCCGTCCGATGGATGCCACGCATCCCAAGCCGCCCCGCGCCACCATCCGATCTCCTCTCGCCCGCTTGCCTGCACGGACAGCCGAGCCGTGCGGATTTTCGCCGCGTTTCCCGGGCCTCGCGCACAGCCGTCGATCTCGCCATCCACTGGGCTTCTTCCTCGTCGCTCTCCATTCTCGTCCCGACCGCGATCGGAGGCCGTTCGGCTAAATGCCAAAACCGTCGCCCGCGCCACACCGGTCCCCACCCGGCCCCGCTTTGGTCGCCGCTAGCTACCAACGGCTAGATAGCCATGGCCGCCACCACCGTACCCCTTTTTCCCCTCCGCTCCCTTGTCTCTGCCTCCGACCAAGCCGGTCAAAAGAGGGCTCTTGTCGCCCACCTCACCGCGGCCCCGCCTCCGTCTTGACCCCACAGAGCTGCCTGCACCCGAGCCCGGGCGCTACCTTCAAAATCTGCCCTCCGATGCACCATGTTCGCACGCGAGACCAATCCCAACAGTCAGCCCAAATCTCGCCGCTCGAGAACTCCCGCGGCGGTGCCCCTTTTGCTCCTCTCTCCTCCTCACCTCCATGATTGAGCCTCAATCATTGACGCCGCCTCTCCTCGCCCCTATAAAACCCCCTCCGAGGCCTCCTCCTCCTTCCTTTGCTTCGGACCCCAATTTGTGGAGCCCCGAGGAGTCGAGCTTCGCTGTGCCTCCTCAAGTCCTCCTCGCCACGGCGCTGTCGGCCGCTCTATGGCATGCATCAATATCATCCTCAACCCGTGAACGCCTCTCTCCTAGGTCATGTCATGTGGACACCGTAAGACCACCGGGGCGCCGTTCTCTGCCGACCGTGTCTAGCCCGACGCCACCGAGCCTGCCCGGTGCGCCGTTCTCTACTGTTCAAACCCCGGAACCTTCCCGGTCCCGATCGTCACCGCTGAGCCCCAATCCCCCACCCACTAGGGAGTTTCTCCATCCCAACTCGTTCCTTTCTACCGCCGGTCTACCTCTCCCTCTCGGTTCCCGTGGCCGCCTGCTCCTCCTCTCCTTCTCCTCGCCATTGACCGGTTCTGGCGTTGCTGCACGAAGGAGTGCCACCAGACCACCGCAAGACCCCGAGGTCCCTCCGACCGTAACCATGGCCGCCAGCCTCTTTTCCCTTCTCTCTTCCGCCGCCATGGCACCACATCGTCGGCCACCGTCGCTCGGTCCCTTGATGATCCAAGCCGTTAGAAAGGTTCCCCTCAACCTCCTCTCACCGTCAATGGCCGCTGATTGCCGCAGTTCATCATCGCTCACCGAAATCGTTTCCGCCGCCGTCGGCCGTTGGATCACCCGGCGGAGTTGCGTTCTCCCTCCCGCGCTCGCTGTCGTGAGGTCCCGTTCGGACAGAGCCGACCGCCCTTTTCCTGAAACCATGCACACGGTCTCCATGCACCCACTTCACTGGCTCGTGGGCCCTCCGCCCTCGGTCCATGTAGGTCCGTGCTCATGAGCCCCTGTCCCGCTGACAGTCGGACCCCACTACCTCCACTCTCTCCCCGCCGATCTCTGCCGCGTGGGCCCATTCCCACTCGGTCTACCACATACCCCCGAGATGCTCTCTATTCCACTGACTGGCTGGGCCCCACTAACCAGTGCTATTTCCCCTCCCCCTTGGGTCTCTGCCATGTGGGCCATTGGGCATTGCTTCCCCGGCCCACAACCCTCACTCCCTCCAACACTAACCTGTGGGACATAACCAGCAATGGGTCCCTATTGTCATAGACTCTAGGAAATATTTCCTTGGTCTTCCCTCCTGGAATTAAATAAGACCTTTTCCAGTTATCCAGAAATCCCTTTTAACTTCAAAAATTCATATCTTTCGATCCGTGACTCCGATTGACTCCGTTCCAACTCTAGTAATTCTCTAAAATTGAGATCTCTCTAATGGCACTATTAGTAGCACTAAATAAGGTCTGTTTCTTGGACTTTGGGTATATTTTGTGTGTTTGTGTATAGTAACCAGTCGCTGGAAATTCGTTTTGGAGCAGATTTCGCGGCGATTTCTCGAAGACTCGTGAAGACCTAGAGCAAGGCAAGTCACCTTTGATCAATCAAGCCCATATGTGAACTTTAATTACTTTATTTGTGAAATCTTGCATCGATAGGTGTGCACTGATCTGTGCGGTCCCATCTGCGAGTCAGACCGGCGGACCTTCCTAAACTTGCTGCATCTGAATCCTTCCTTGATGATTAAAATACCCTGTTCTCTTGTAACCACCTTTGTTGAGCCTCGGTATGCGTGCACTCTTGTGCATGTGCCGACGGTCACCCTTCAAACCTAAAATTTGAGAAACCTCTTGGGTAAAAACTTGGTTTTACAAAACGTTTGGAAAACCCAACACCTAGGTTGGTGCCTTGTGAAAGCAAAATGAGTTTCAAAAATGGAGATTTGCGACACAAGGCCGGTTCGGTGTGTGTGGTGCCTATGTGGTCGCTCTAAGGACCGATTCCTTCAGAATTTCATCCGAGCATATGACAGTATAACCACATAGGTGAATTGAGAAGCCCCTGGCTGAGTAACTAGCCCCCCAGGGATGACTTGCATGCCATTGGACTGTGGATCGTGCGGGAGGGCGTCGAGGGTGCCTCCTGGGTTCTTGGCACAGCATGGTCTCGGACCTACCCTGTTGTTGGTCTCGAGGACCCCTCCAGTTGGCATAGGGTAACCTGGGAGGATTTGGGAAATGCCTTGCCGCAAAAACCCCTACGTCACCGAATCGTACCCAATGCATGTGAGTTGGTGACTAGAGTAAGTCATGTCGTGAGGGTAAAGTGTACCCCCTCTGCAGAGGTTTAAACTATTTAAACAGCTGTGCCCACGGTCATGGACGGATGTGAGGTGATTCCTTAGCGTAGTTTTATTTTTACCCTGTTTGCAAAATGTGTGTGTGGTTTTGGGAACTGCGGGACAGAAGTGCCATTAAGGACATTGGAGGTCCGATGAAATGGCTTGGCTGTCGTGGACAGTAGGACTCGGGAAGTCCAGAGAAAATGTTTTGGCTCAGGAAGCCGATTGATGTGAAATCTTGAGATTGCGAAAACTGGAGAAATAAAGATTGATACTTCTCTCACTCCGATCGAACGATACTTCACCTCGCCCTGATTGTTGAGAAGCACACACTCAGATTCTAAAAGAATTCAAATAAAACATATTTATAAAATAACCAGCCTCTCTTTGAAGCCTACAACAACCACCTAAGTTCCCCTGGCTTGCTGAGTACGTAAGTACTCACCCTTGCTTTTATATTGTCGGCGAAATGGGACAGGGGGTCCCACATGCCCTGGGGACGCGTGGGTCTTCAGCCACATCAGCTCCCCGGGGGGCCATCTCTCCATCGGCCCCCGGCCCGTCCCCAGGGCGTCACCGCCATCGGCCCCGGGCTCGTCCCCGGGGTGCCGTCTCCTTCGGCCCCGGGCTCGTCCCCGGGGCGTCACCGCCATCAGCCCCGGGCTCGTCCCCGGGGCGCCGTCTCCTTCGGCCCCGGGCTCATCCCCGGGGCGTCGACTCCATCGGCTTCGGCTCCGGGGCCCACACAACGGTCCCCGACAGGCTCTGCGCCAGCTCTCCAATTATCCACATAAATGGTGAGGCGACAGGGTGCCTCCCGCCTGTCTCCCGACAGCATCTCCAGGAGACAACCTCTGTCACATCTCTGTGCTCCAGCCGCCCCCAGCCGAGCGACAAAACGACCAGACCAGCCCCCCTCGGCGGCCGAGCCGACTGCACCATCACGCTCCAGCCGCCCACAGCAGCCCGGCATCTTGCCGACTCGACCGCAGCAACAGAGCCAAGCGGCGACTAGACATCTCTCCGGCGCAGCGCCGTGGGCGCGGTAGGCGGCGGCGTGCGTACAAGCGACAAGACGTAGCATAGCTCTCTCTCATGCCAGGCACTGTGGATTCCCCTTGTGGATGATAAAAGGAGGATCCATGCCTCAGGCTGGGGGGGGACGGAAGGGGACACACCAAAAAAACTAAGGGGAACTCTCTGCTCTCTAGCCGAGCTCACTCTCTAGCAACTGTTCTTCTTCCTCAGCGCCGGCAAGCGGGCTGAGCTCACCTTGTAACAGTCATACCATATTCACTCCCACATAGCATACACACAGGAGTAGGGTATTACGCTCCCGAGCGGCCCGAACCTGTATAAATCCTCCTGTCTCCTTTGTGTGCCTATTCATCCAGCCATTCATCCATCGTTCCGCTGATACCCGCTAACGCCGACTTCGCCTGAGAACTACTCCCCTGGCCAAATCTCAAAGGGGGGTCTCCTGACTTCCCGCCGTCGAGGCCTCACCCTCCAACAGCTGGCGCGCCAGGTAGGGGGAGTTTCCTTTTCAGGTGTTACGCCGGCATCCCCGACACCAGCGCACTCCATGGCAGGAGGCCACCATCATCGTCGAGGCTACAGGAGGAGTCCGGCGGCTACACCCCGCCGGGCAATGTGGCCCCCGACAGGGGCCCTGGAGAGGACGGCAAGCTTTCACGTTCCGCACTACGGCGGAACAGGAGGAAGCACCAGAAGGCCAAGGCGGCAGCCGAGAGCTATGCCTTGGCGGCTACGGGCAGCCCCCGGAGCTATGAGGCCCGCGGAGGCGATAGTCGCAGCAAGCGGCAAAAAGCCGCACGTGCGCCGCCACCGCCGGCAATAGCCCAGAAGTGGTGCCCTCTCCACCAGACGGACTGGCACGACATCACGGAGTGCCGCGCCGTCCAGCGCTCACCCGAGCGTGCCGAGCCGGCCATAGTTCGGGGGTGGTGTGCCTACCACGACACGGACCGGCACGACATCACGGAGTGCCGCGCCGTCCAGGGCATGGCCGAGCGTCTCAAGCCGGCCATAGCCCGAGGGTGGTGCGCCTTCCACGACACGGACCGGCACGACATCACGGAGTGCCACGCCGTCCAGAGCTTCGCCGAGCGTCTCGAGCCAGCCATAGCCCGGAAGTGGTGCACCGTCCATGAGACGGACTTGCACGATCTCTCGGAATGCCGCGCCGTCCGAAAGCTGGCCGAGCGCGTCAGGAAGTTCCGGCAGGAGCAGTAGCGGGCTCGAGCCCGACCGAGGTGGTTCGAACGATCCGAACCCTTGGCGGACGGTCCGAGTCCTGCTCCCGAGCCGGAACAGCTTCAACGGGGCACAAGTACCCGGACTGAACCGCCTCGGCAAGGGCGGATCTGGGGAACTCGTCCCGATACGATACATATCCTTACCCGGGCTCCCGTTCCCGGGCACATATCAAACCGCATTCCAGTTAGGAGCCCTTGGCTCCCGGGCGCATATCTGCCCCCGGTCACGGAGAGCTCGCTCCCTCTCAAGGGACCTGAGCCCGTGCGGATAGGAGCCCCTAGCTCCCGGGCGCATAGCTGCTCCCGGTCTCCAGAGCTTGCGCCCTCCCGAGGGAGCCGAGCCCGAGATCCGGTAGAAGCGGTAGTACCCCAAGCGTGATCGAGGCGATTCGGACGGTCCAATCCCTCGACGGACGGTTCGGTTGTAGCGACTCGGATGGTCCGACCCCTATGCGGACGGTCCGAATCCCGCTCCCGATCCGGAACAACTTCAACAGGGCACGAGTACCCGGACAGCATCGCCTCGGCAAGGGCAGGTCCAGGGAAGTCGTCCCGATATGGTCCATATCCTTACCCGGGCCCCCGTTCCCGGGTACATATCAAAACCATATTTCAGTCCGGGGCCCCCTGGATCCCAGGCACATATTTGAGCCAAGGCACGGATTCCCGAATCCGCGCCCCGGGCCCGACACCGAGGTGCCGAACCAGGGCCGCCTTGCCAAGGCGAGTGCAAGTCTAGGAACGCGACACCCGGAATAGGGCGCGATAGCCCGGACAGCACCGCCCCGGCGAGAATGCATCCGGAAGGTCGTCTCACATCCCATATTCAAGCCCGGCCCCCGGAACCCGGCTTATATCAAAACCATATTCCAGTCCGGGGCCCCCGGGTCCCGGACACATATCCTCCGCATGACAGCCGGGGCCCCCGGGTCCCGAGCACATGCCTCTCCCCAATCTCGAGGCTCGCAAGGGAAGCGAGTCCGAGCTCCATCCCTAGGCACATCAAGTACCTTCACCAATCTATCCGTATAAACATCCTGTAAGTCGCGGTGAGCCCGGGCCAACGCCGGATTCCTCTAAAATCGCAGCGCTGGCCGGGGCCCCATGTATATACACTTTACATAAGCAGTGTTTTTAATATCCTTCCCGGTCTTGTTCCTCTCGTCTTTTTCCGTGTGTTGCGTTCGCGGCAGTCTCACCCCCTGGGGGTACCATCGGGCCGCGCCCGTACGGCGGCCGAGTTATGCGCAAAATCCAGCCGCCATACGGGCGCGACCATGAGAACGCCTTCGAGAAGTGATTGACGCCACGGCTCGTAGCATGGGATGGACAAGGGAACGAACCGGACGCTCTCACAGTTCACTATGTGTAGAGTAGACCTTTTCCCCCGACGGTCCTGGGGGCGATTCATACCACACCAAGCTGGGCGCCCGGGGAGACCCCGTTTCTTCCTGGTGTACCGAGCCGAAGCCGTTCTGTCGCCAGAGCTCTCCTTCGGCTCTCCTCGAATACAGCGCTACATCGACAACATCAACCACGACAAATATGCAGCTCGACAACCTCGACTTCCTCGAGGAACAAAGGGGGCGCGCTCCGCTCCGCGTTGCTCGTTACCAGCAAGGCCTCAAGCGCTATCTTTAGCGTAAGGTACGGGTCCGATCACTTCGGGTTGGGGGTTGGTTCTCCGCCATGTTCTTACACGTGTTGGAAAGAAGTAAACCTTCCCCCTGTGGGAGGCCCCTTCCTGATGATCGATGTTTCCCGACCGGGTTCGTAAGCCTGGGAGCATCCTCACAAAATTCTTCCATAAATACATTCTTCTCATCCCCTAGGGGCATACTCGGTCCGCGACCGTGCGACGGTTGGGGTTCGCGCATTATCATCAGTTTCCTACCGACGAGTAATCATATCCCGACGTGCTAGGTCCAGGGCGTTGTCGAGCTCGCGGGGACCTAATGGCGCCCTCCGGGAGGCGCCCCGTGTCCCTGCGGCTCCGACGTCCTGCCTGGCTAGCTTCGGTGATCGGTTCTTTCCGGAGGTAGGGGGCGATATGCTTATGCGTAATCTTTCCCTCCGCACGGTCGCGACCGCGAGGACCCCTTCGGGAGTTCATTGTATACAGATTAGACCAATTCCTGGCAGGATTAGGCAGGCCTTCCGAACCTCGACGCGGCCTGCGGAGCCCGGCCTGGCCGGCTCCTCCCCGGCAACTGCCGAGGCGCCGGTGCTCCACTGCCTGGCCACCCCGTCTCCGGCCAAGTCCGTTCCCGCGGCTTCGCGGCGCTCCCTGGGCCAATAGCTCCCGGGGGCGCGGAGGGCCCCCGGGACCCGGAAGACAGGAGGGGTCAAGCCTACGGATTTAGCCGTTTCCGCGAGACTAACGCTCGGTCGCCCGCGGCCCCTTGGTACCGAGCTCCCAGGGACCTGGGCGCTATGGCGGATCACGGCGGATCGGCCCGATGCTCAGCGCTCCCGGGGGCGAGCAACACTCCCAGTCCCGGGATTGTGCTCGCGAAGCCATGCGGCCCTTCGCAATATCCAGATACGTTATCCAACCTTACATATTGCTCAACTTGTATTCTTCCCCTGTTTGGTCAGCATAGGTTCACGGGGCGGGCTGCAGTGCCCGACTTGGCCAGCTCCACCCCGGCCGCCCCCGAGGCGCCGGGGGCTTCTTTGCCTGGCGACCCTGGGCCCAGGCAGGATCAGTTCCCAAGGGGCTCCCGGCGAGTCAAGAGTGTCCTCGCGGCCTCGCTACACTCCCTGGGCCAACGGCGCCCGAGGGCACGGAGGGCCCCCGGACCCGGAAGACAGAAGGGGCCGGCCTATGGACTTTGTCACTCCGCAAGGCTCGCGTCCGGACTGCTCGTGCCCTCGGGGGCCGAGCTCCCGGGGCGTTCAACCGTCGCGTTCGCCGCCCCTGGGGACCAAACTCCCGAGCAGGCGGCTCCACCAGGGCCCGTACAGGGGCTTCAGGCGCGACGGCTTTTCGCAGCCGCTGGATCTCGCTGTCGGACGACACCCGGTACTCGGCGTCCCCAGACATGGGACCCCGAGCGCAAGCGACCTCCAAACAACACAATAAACCAAGGTACGAAAAGTATAAACATGACCATATACATATGCAAATATATCTCTTGTACAAGACAGGCAAAACCGGAGTGCAAGCACGAGCGAGGCCCAGAGATGTCGCCGCACGGGGCGCGGTCAGCGGTGTACTTCTCACCGGACCCCGGGCGATGTTGGAAGGGGAGCACTCGGGGGCATGAAGGGCCCCCGGGCCCCTAAGGCAGCCGCGGATGGCGTCAGAAGGAAAGCGGCGTCTTCCTCAACCTCTTCGACGGCCATCGGCTCCACCAAGCGTTCGCGCCCGGAGACGCCGCCGCACGGGGAGAGGTCGCTGACCTTCTTCGGATCGCACCCCGAGCGGTGTCAGAAGGCGACCGGCGTCTTCCTCGACCTCTTCGTCAGGCATCGGCTCTACAAGATGTTCGCCGCGGTCGAAGAACCCTGCCTCCGGGGCAGCAGACTCGGCCACGGCCTCCCGCGCCTCCTCGCGAACCTCCACGACTTTCTCGCGCGCACCGATCTCACACCCCCGAGACGCGAGCCCGGCCTCTTCGGCCCGGACGCTTTCCTCCCGGGAGAGTTTTTCCTTCTCCCGCGCCTCCATCTCGGGCCAGGCGCGGGAGGCCTCGTCGGCAGCAGACTCGGCGGCGCCCTTCGATTGGACGGCGCACCTCTCTGCTGCCGCGATCTCCGGCCAGCAGGTTGCTACGAATAACTCAGTGGCGACTGTACGGGCGGCGAGCTGCTGCATCGCCATCGCGATCGCTGCCGCCAGGCTCACTCCAAACTTCCAACCCGGGTCCCTGGATCCCGGGTACATATCTGCCGCATTACAGCCGGGGCCTCCGGGTCCCGGCCCATATCTGTTTCCAGTGAACCAAGCTCACCAGCTCAAGATGAACCAAGCGGACCAGCGTCCCTCGTTTCTTCAAAGACGTGGCCCCGTTCCTGCCCGGAGCGGTTCCGGCCGAGCAACAGGGCCAGGGGCCACTGTCGGCGAAATGGGACAGGGGTCCCACATGCCCTGGGGACGCGTGGGTCTTCGGCCACATCAGCTCCCCGGGGGGCCATCTCTCCATCGGCCCCGGCCATCCCCGGGGTCACCGCCATCGGCCCGGGCTCGTCCCGGGCGCCGTCTCCTTCGGCCCAGGCTCATCCCCGGGCGTCGACCATCGGCCCGGGCCCGTCCCCGGGCGTCACCGCCATCGCCCGGGCTCGTCCCTGGGCGCCGTCTCCTTCGGCCCGGGCTCATCCCCGGGGCGTCGACTCCATCGGCTTCGGCTCCGGGCCCACACGACGGTCCCCGACAGCTCTGCGCCAGCTCTCCAATTATCCACATAAATGGTGAGGCGACAGGGTGCCTCCCGCCTGTCTCCCGACAGCATCTCCAGGAGACAACCTCTGTCACATCTCTGTGCTCCAGCCGCCCCCAGCCGAGCGGCAAAACGACCAGACCAGCCCCCCTCGGCGGCCGAGCCGACTGCACCATCACGCTCCAGCTGTCCACAGCAGCCTGGCATCTTGCCGACTCGACCGCAGCAACAGAGCCAGGCGGCGACTGGACATCTCTCCAGCGCAGCGCCGTGGGCGCGGCAGGCGGCGGCGTGCGTACGAGCGACAAGACGTAGCATAGCTCTCTCTCATGCCAGGCACTGTGGATTCCCCTTATGGATGATAAAAGGAGGATCCATGCCTCAGGCTGGGGGGGGACGGAAGGGGACACACCAAAAAAACTGAGGGGAACTCTCTGCTCTCTGGCCGAGCTCACTCTCTAGCAACTGTTCTTCTTCCTCAGCGCCGGCAAGCGGGCTGAGCTCACCTTGTAACAGTCATACCATATTCACTCCCACATAGCATACACACAGGAGTAGGGTATTACGCTCCCGAGCGGCCCGAACCTGTATAATCCTCCTGTCTCCTTTGGTGCCGATTCATCCACCATTCATCATGTTCCGGTGATAACCCGTGGACCGCTTCGCCTGATGAACTAACTCCTGGCAATTCAAAGGGGTCTAACTGATTCCGGTCGAGGCTCATCGCTATATAATTATATATTTTTACTTTATATTATATATATTATATATATATATTATTATTATATTATATTTTAATATATATATATATTAGTTCCGAAATGGATGTGGAGTTGCAGTGAAGTAAGAGTATGGTTTCGTCCTAGTTCCTAGTCATTGCTGCGTGTTTGGGGATTAGTCTGCTGTTCGCTGCTAGGTGCTCTGTGTTGATCATAAACAATGCTAGTACTCGAGCATATGCTCTGAAGCTACAACGTAAGTTAAGGTATATGTTTATTTAATTATTTAAGGTCCTGCAATGATGCATGTCTGATTTCTATAGATACCAGTGCTACGTCCTGGGACTGGTATCGGTATCACGGTTCCGCGTGAAGGCAGTTCGCGTTGTTTCCTGCGGCAGACGCCCTATTTGGTGCCGTTGTAACGGCGGTGCCAGATTGGGTGTGACAGACACGCGCAAGATCCGAGCGGTCAGTGCATCTCACGTGTAGGCGAGCAGGCAGTTACAAGACAAGGACGACTGACAGGTGGGCTCGAAAAATCGGCGGTGGTGCAAACGGCGCGGGAGGACACACGGCAGGGGCATCGGCGTCGCGGAGCGGCACGTGGGCGGTGGGAGAGGATCGATGGCGGGGCACAAGCATCTAAGGCACGTGACGCGCATTGGCGCGTGCACCGGTCCGCATGGGAATAGAAGCGGATCGGTTGGCTGGCGTGGGCACGCTTGCCACATGGCGCCGATCCGACGGCCGAAGTTAGCTGGCGTGCGTGCTACGGTTGTTGGGCGCAGAATGGAAGGAAGGCAGCCCAGGAGAACAGTACTCCTTATTCTACATGGTTTATTTTTGGAGGGATATTTGGGGTATTTCCAAGTGGATTTTGAATTCAAAATTCATTTTTCGACTCAGGATTTTCAAGGAATATAGGGAAAAATTCAAGGAATCCCAGGGGAATTTTCCAAGGGATTTTTGAGTTCTTGCTTGGAGGTTTCAAAATGGAATTGACTGGAGAATTGAATTTAAATCTTGTTTTGCACATAGGAGGAGCTAGGGAGTCGAGGTAGAGGTATCAAAGGGGAATTTAGTATTTTTGGAAATAAATTGGGTATTTGCCCGAGCTTTCCAAGAGAGTGAAAAGGGGTTCGAGTTTGAGATATTTGCCTTAGATATTCGGATTCAAGAGAATGTAGGCATTGCCCACAAAGGAGAAAGCAAATGAGTTCGGAGGGCAAAAAGGTGGAAGGTGTGTGTGTGTGTGTGTGTGTGTGTGTGTGTTGGTGGAGATGATGGTTGAACAGGGATGCGATTCCCCATTTAGACTCAGGGTTAGGTTAGGGATTAGGGGGGAAACTGAGGAGATTTAAGAAGAGGGAGTTTGATGGGGATTCAAAAGGGAAGGCCTAGGGTTTCGATTCGGAACTTCGCATTGAATATAGAAGCAGAGGTTTATGGGAAAAGAATCAGAGGGGCTTTCGCCGTCAGGGTTTTGGGGCGGGGTTCGAATACGACGATTCGAACTCAGAGGTTATTTTGGAACGAAGGTTTCGAGAGGATGGATTATGAGATCAAGGATAGGGAGTTAAACTGAGACCCATGGCACGACTTACAACATAGCACACAAAGATCGAAATTTTCACGAGTAGATTTTAGCAAAACAATAGAGTTTAACGTCTCACTAGAAGCGGGGCGTTACATCATATGACACGACCCGTCACAGCTGATAGTCACCTTTCACGGTTCATGTGACACAACCCGTCACAGATGGGGGGTCATCTGTGACGGGTCATGGTTTCGAACCGATCGACATCGATGTTGTATGTCGGTTTGAGACATCGACCCACCATAGATGACCCCTCATCTGTTACGGGCCGTGCTACGTAGCCTAAACATAAACGGGCTAGTTTTTAACCCGTCAGAGATGACCACCTCCATGGCAGGTCGCGATGACCCATCACATATGACCGGGTCTATAGTAGTGTTAATATGGGAGCTACCACAGAATACTTAAGAAAGAGATATAGAGATAGAGATTTTTATATATATATATATATATATATATATATATATATATATATAGATACAGATACATATACAGATAGATATATAGATAGATAGATAGACAGACAGACAAACAGACAGATAGATAGTTCGTTGTGTGAGCGTGTGATAAGTAACTGTGGAGAACGAGGCCAGGCGCTCGGGGCTGCTAGTAAGATTGGAACATCTGATGCATGTTAAAATGGAGCAGATTCGAACGGATAGTGGTCATACCATATTCTATGTCACATTTTTTAAGCGGATGGTGCACGGATGCGGAGCGGATTGTTTTAGATGACCAAAATGGTGCGAACTCAGTGAGGACTCGGATTAAAATTTTCGGACATTGTGTGTATATGCAATCAATACAACATCAAATGAGAAATGCATCAGGCAACAATACAACATCTGATTTCTCAACATGATTTCCATTCTCAAGGACAATAAACAGTCAATGAATCATAATAATAACTATATGCTTAAGTGTTTAACAACATGAATACCCTCTTGGGAGTTGGGGTGGCCTAGAGGCGAGCTACAACCGTGCCAAGAGACGATGATGTGGGCGTCGGCTATCAGGAGGTGGGAGCCAGAGAGGCATCACTCGCTGCCGTCGGGCGTCGTGTGGTGGGTTGTCAACGTTGGAGCCTGCGTGGGAGATTAGGAGGCAAGAGGGGAAGGGCGAAGAGGCATCGTTCGAAGCTCGCTGCCTCCCTACATTGCGTTGGTGTGTGGCGGACGCTACGCAGGGGTCCGATGAGGCATTGAGAGCCTAAGATTGGGGAGCCTATATTAACTGATGAATTGGGCCGTTGGATGGGGCTGGCTCTTGTTGTATAGAACAGATAGAGTGGTTATATGGACTAACAATTTCGAATTATCCAGTAAAACAGCCTATCCGATAATCCGATAGAGATGTCAGATAATCTCCATCCGTCGGATTTTAGGAATACCACATTCGCATCCGAATCCGTAACGTACTATCCAAATCCGCATCAATATCCGTCGGATTTCTCTAAACTCTTGTCATATCCTCGTTTCGGACGGATTCAGAGCGAATCGGATCGGATAATATCCAATCTATTTTCACCCCTAATATAGCGTAAGTCGATAGAGTTCTTCGTTACTTTAACAGAGGGATTTACTCACTATTCCAGAGAGGAGACTTCACTGGAAACTAGCACATTCAGTTTAGTACAAGTTTATAAATCTTTTTGGGCTTCGTTTTGTTGGGCCCAAAATCAGCCCATTTGGCTCGAACCGGTCCAGTTAGACGAGCCCATGAGCCCGTTTGGGACGCACGATGTTTACGTTTTTTTTCGGCCCAAGATCACTATTTAACAGCCAAATTCCGTGAATTTGTGTTAGTAGGAGTGGGTATGGACAACATTTGAAGGAACTGTATATATATCATTTAGCACATTCTCTCGTGTGAATCCTCTGTCGCTCTTCGCAATGTCGCCTCCGGTGCTGGTGCCCAGCCCCGTCGTCCTGCTCCGTTAGCTCCCATCTCCGGATCAGTCGCCGTCTCCTAAGAGCATCTCGAAGGACCAAACAAATTTCTAAAAGTTAAATTTTAAAATTTAAGTTAAAAAACAAGTCTCTAACAAATACCTAAACTTGTTTTCAAAAATTTTTCATGCCCAATTTTAACCTAAAAGTGAGCCAGATCTAAAGAATCTATTGACGTCCCCAGTCACTCCTGCAGAAAATTTCACCGCTCATGCACCAAAAATTCTCTGCCCGTGCCTTTTATTTCTTCCGATGTTTTCCACCCACGCCGATTTTTTTACGCTGCCTACCGCAGTCGTTTGATCCGCACACCGCCACAATCTGTCACCATTCTGCCTCTCCACCGGCCACGATTGATGACACATTCGGTTCAGGATCGACGGGCCTTCCGTTTCTCCATAGGCTGACGGCAAAGTCTTTTGCCGAGGACACTATGGCCGGCAACGTGTTCTCTGTCACCAAGGAGGGACGGCATTAAAAGAATCCTCTTGATCAATGTTCACACGGGGACACGGTATAGTCAAAAGAAAACAATCGCAAACAAACACTGAGCCTATCTATCTTACGTAGCCAACAAACCAATTTTTTGGATCAATTTTTGGGTCTCTCTTGAAGATGGTAAAGTTTTTTGAGCCCAAAATTTTTTAGGGCGGTCCCAATCTATTTTTTTTGGGGAACTAATTTTTTTGGCCTCTCTTGAAGATGCTCTAACTGCCCTAAAAGAAACTTTCTCCATCGCCAACACAGCAAACACCAACCCACCGCTGGACTGCCCTTCTCTCCTGCGGCCGAGGCAGCGCCACTACCACCCCACCACGGCCATCACTCACCACCATCCCGACCATCGCTAGCTTGGAACTCCTATAACACAACTCTAAAACCTAACCACTTGGGAGCTCATCGGAGACGAAGACAGCACGAACCACACGAATCACACAGCAAATCGTACGCTCATAAATTCGTGTGATTTTGCCTTTAAGAAATGTGTCAAGTGATATATATCATTTTATATATTTAAATACGTGCAGGAAAAACACGCACACTTGGTTGTGTATATGGTGGTGTGTCTTGAGCTTTCGTATCACTTTTAATAGATACCATAAACAATATTTTTACTCTCCATCCATAAATATAAGAGAGCTTGAGATCTTTCGGAGAGATTAAGAATGGAGAGAAAAGATTAGGATGTCCTTATTAGGTGAGTGGTGGTTGGGGGAGGGAAGATAGCAGTGTTTGGTTGTGCTTTAGGCTTCTGCTTATTCCCTTTTTTTTTATAAGCACGCTTTCTAAACTGTTAAATAGTACGTTTTTTAAAAAAATTTATATGCAAATATCTCTAGAAAATCAAATAGATTTATTTTTCAAGTTTTTAATAATTAATACTTAATTAATCATATGCTAATGATATTTCTGGTTTTGCGTGTGGCTTATAAGCCGTCCGCAAAAGCCTGTTCGAACGCGGCCATGGTTTAGGGTAAGATGTAAAGAAATTTAAATACGACGTGACTAATAGGATATCTAATAATTTAAAGTTCTTTATATTTATAGACGAATAAAAAAATAAAATCACTAATAATCTAAATTTCTTTATATTTATAGATAAATAAAAAAACTAAAATCACTTGTACTTATGAACAGACCACGTAGAAGATACCATAACATAAGCAACAGGTAAACCGAATGGCCACGTTGTTGGATGGTGTGGCTGTGAGGCCTGCAGCTGCAAGTAGGGATGGCAACGAGTGAGAAACCCGGTGGGGGGCAAGAGAACACACCCGCCCCCACCAGGGTTGAAACACCCTGTCACCCGTACCCGCCACCCGTCTCGGGTATGAAAATCCCCCATACCCACCACCCGTGTGGGTAACGGGTACCCATCGGGTGACCCTTCCCTGTTTAATGATAGAAATACAGGCAATATATATACCACAATCATTCAGCAACACAAATTCATAAATCATAATATACACAAGCTCATGAAGGCAGACAAGACAAGATCAAACTAACAGCAACACAAATTCATAAATCGGGCGCCTCTGGTGAGGATCCACCGGCCCCAGCCTGGATCTGCAGTGCCGGCGGCGGAGAGCTGGCCATTGGCATCGAGCTGCCGTCGGCCGCGAAGCTGGAGCCGGCCGCCGGCGTCACGCCTTCTTCTGCGGGCTGCGGGCTCGCGCTTCCATGCTTGGGAGGTGAAGCCATCCTTGGGCAGGGGCGCGGCCGAGCGGGCGAGCAGCCGCCACCTCGTTGGGGTCCGGCCGTCCGGGCCTCCGGAGAGGCCGAAACCGAGAGGGAGAGGGGCTGGGCCGCTGGGGTCTCAGGGGTGGCGGCGGGCGACGCAGCTTTAGCTCATGGCGGAGGTTGCCGAGGAGGAGCGCGGCGGCCGGGCAGAGGACGGCAGCAACGAGCGACGATGAGACGGCGGCGGCGCAGGATGTTGGGCTCGGCACGGGGGCGTTGGCACCGTACGCGAGGCTGGCGAGGGGAGGGAAAGCGTGACGCCGACGGCCGGCTCCAGCTCCGCGACCGACGGCACCGTACGCAAGGCCGGCGAGGGAGGACACCCGCGACGACGACGGCGGCGTGGATAGGGTAGGAAATGAGATGGGGATTGGGAAGGGACTGGCTAGGGTTTACAACGATTTATATACGGTGTATTTTTAATGGGTGGACCTACATGTCATACTCAAACGGGGGACCCACCGGGTAACGGATATGGGGCACATCCGAACGCACCCGTACCCGCTTCACCCGATGGGTGAGGAAATCACCCAATAACAGACCCGTGGGGGTCAAAATTCCCCAGACCCATATCCTAATAGGGTTTTTACCCGCGAGTAAATGGGTGACGGGTCCCCATTGTCATCCCTAGCTGCAAGGGGTGGCGTCAGAGTGCACAACACCATCGCGTGATCTGATCGCGCTAACATACACGCTGCAGGCTTCCAGCGAGTTCTTGGGAAAAAAATATCGCCAACGTTTTTCAAGATTTGGTTGAGATGCTGATGCGTCCGGTAGCGGATGGGTCACGCATGCACGCTGCCGCTCAGATCAACCAACAATCATTAGGGACACGTTGTGTTGCTAAGTTGCACAAGCATAGGTCTATGGTTGGCTTAGTCCATTTCTAATGAGATTTTATTTTTATGTTTTTAAGAGTGTTATGTAAGCAGTAAGATATTTAATTAATTGTTAAAATAGTTCGTATAATATATTATTTTATTTTATTTTCGTAGACAAACATGTAAGAGAAAACTACATTAGAAAAAACATACATATAATTTCATCTCGATAAAAACTTATTTTATATTTCTCTTCATTAATTTCTTATCCCATGTTAAAGATATTAATATAACACTATTTAATTAGAATAAAACTTTCATTAAGTGTGACCTTTAGCTCTCTTCTCTTTTTTCTAGACTCAGAAAAAACCATGCCTAAGAGGTATTACTTCTTATCGTACGAAAATATAGCTACTCCTTTAAAATTTAAATTTTATCTTAAATATAACTAACTAGAAGATATAAAACATGACTTTTATCCTATTCCTTTCCATACTACCCTTTAGGTCCTATTATACTACCAAATCTCAAGATCTGCATTGCATCTCACCTATTCTGTTCTTAATTTTTATCACCCCATTGTCTAATAATAAGAATATTTTATACCTTTTACTCTAATTCTTAATTTCTAAAACACTTTTAGATAGCTATATTTAAAGACATACGTAGTATTTATCTACCAAGTAACCATCTCAAATAATAATAGCTATTTCCAGATATAAAGCTGGACAGAAACGGTGACAGTAACTATTATTTCATGTCTTCCCAAATATTTATCGCATTTGACCAGTTCCATTTTATTCATAAGGTCTCCTTGAAACTTACCGCAGGATTAGTTGGCGCCTTAGAAAAATAAATGAGGTAACTAAAAATAATTTTAGAGTAGGTCTTTTATATTTCTATCTTAGACAATTTATAATTAAGTTTGAGAACTTATATGCAACGAGCAAACAATGAGGGTGGTAGATCCACAGGAATTAGTTTAATTCCTATGAATTTCTTCTAAAACTCCTTTCCAAACGAGTTTTAGACCAGAGGTGATTCAATGTTTGTACAAAACCGGTGCTAATGCGCTATGAGCTTTGCTCATCTGAAAATTAGTAGCAGTTAACTGCAGAGTCGGGTACCTCAACTGCTAAACCAACATCCATTTTGGATTTAGGACATTCTTGAGCTGATGATGATGAAAATTCTCTCAAATTTGTTCACTCCCTTAACTTACAGTAAGTAAACCGCTCAGGCCCTGCATTCCTTTCAACTCATGGAAAGCCAGGGAATGGCTAATTAACATATCATAAAAGCTAATAATATTACCAAGAAATTCAGAGATGAAAAAAGAAAAGAAAAGTGAAAGAGAAAATTAAAAGAGTGATCACGTCTAGGTGCACCTGCGACTGCGCGAGTGATCACAAGAACACCGACGGCGAGGGGTTGACGACGATGTGCCTGAGCGGGTTGGTGACGTCGCCGCCGCCGGCGTGTTTCACGAACTCCGCCGGCGTCAGGAAGTTGCCGTGGCAGACGCACACGATCCTCACCTCCACGCCTTTCCTGTACTTGTACAGGAACCCGTCGATCTTCCGGCCGTTGGGCCCGTCCACCCTCGACGACACCATCGGCATATCCTCCATCATGCTCTTCCTCAGGTCGCCGGTGCTCGTCGTCCGCATCGTCAGCGACCGGAGTGTCCGCAGCGGCGGCTGCTCCTTCATGCTCCTTTAAAATTTAAATTTTATCTTAAATATAACTAACTAAAAAATATAAAATATGACTTTTATCCTATTCCTTTCTATACCTTTAAGGTCCTATTATACTATCAAATCTCAAGAACTACACCTCACCTATTCTTTTCTTAATTTTTATCACCCTATTGTCTAATAATAAGGATATTTTATAATAACTTACTCTATTTAAAGCGGCGAGGACAGAGCAATAGAGACCCATTCACTAGCTTGACACTGGAGCAAGCAAGAGAGGGGACGATAGTTGAGAAGAGATGAGCAGGGTGTGCGTCACCGGAGCCGCCGGCTACATTGCGACCTGGCTCGTCAACAAGCTCCTCGACCGAGGCTGCGTCGTCCATGCAACCCTGAGAAATCTCGGTTGGTAACTCTTCTTCCTGCTCTCTCTGTCTCTCTCTATTTCATAGCTAGCTATTGTTCGATCATGGCGATGATATAGATGGGTGCATGGCATATCTGATGAGCAGGGGATGAGAAGAAGACGGAGCTGCTGAGGGAGATGCCCGGCGCGGCGGAGCGGCTGGTGCTGTTCGAGGCGGACATGTACGACGCCGACACCTTCGAGCCGGCCATCGCCGGCTGTGAGTTCGTCTTCCTCGTCGCCACCCCGATGCAGCACAATCCCCTCAGCACCAAGGTACCTATAAATGAGTACTTTTACGATACTTAGAAAAGGTATACGAGCATGTACCTTCTAAATCAAGTAGTATCAACCGTTAATGTTTAAAGGGTAAATTAGAAATAGAAAATAACATTAATAAAGACAATTTATTAATTCCATCCTTTCTTCTGCCGAGCCTCATGGCACAGAAAATAAATTCGGTAGCATCAATAATAGTACTACGTCCCGCTCCCCGAGCCGACGACGCACCAGTCCGTTGCCACCAACGTTTACCTTGGCGCGTGCGGCGGAGCCGTGGTTGCGCCTGCCGTGGCCAGCGAGAACGCCGTGGTGCTTCCCCCGGGCGGCGCAGTCGTCGTCGTCGCCGTCGGCTCGGTGCCGGCTGGGGCCGGCGGGTGGCAGGCTCGCGGGGAAGTGGCGGCCGCGGCCGTTGAAGTGCGCGCCCACCACATACATCAGCACCGACACGGCCACGTTCCGCCTCATGGTGCAACAGGTCATCGGCGCACAGGTCGAGCTGCAGGACGACGCCTGCCTTGGCCTCCTCGTACCACCGCCCTTCGACATCGTCGAGCCCGCCTTGTTACCGGCAGACACCTCGACGTGCACAGGTGCGGCCCACGTCGCCGCTTACATACCCCATCCCCTCCACGCTGCCACCACCGCAGCGGAGGTGGCAACACCGTAACAGTTTGCTATTCGGCTCGATGGCGGCAGAAGCCGTCGTGGCAAGCATGCAGTCATGGGCGGCACACTCCGATGGAAGGAGAGCTCGTACTCCTCCGCCGCAACCACCTCCAGCGACGGATCAAGAGCTCGTAGATCTCTAGGGATCGAGAGTTCAGGACTCAGTGCTGGCTGGATGGGATCGAAAGAGAGAGACACGGAGGATTGTACGTATTTGCTCTTAACCACACAAATTAACCATATAAGACAATTACCATTTTAACTTTTCACCTTCAATAGCTGGCCCACACTTTGATACCTTTTAATCGGTATCTTTTATTCTACTGCATTGGATTAGAGACGATTAACGGTCCTAATTAATTTTATGTGTGCTGCTGCTCCCTTGGTTTGATTAATTATATATAGTTTGATCCTCAGATCGATCGACAGATTAATTTACAGCTCACGACGGCATGCATCATGTTACAGCTGGTTAGTAGTATCGTGCAAGCGATCGATCATGATATATCTTATCTAAAAAAATCAATCATGTTGCATACAGATTTTTTTTTTAGAACAGGCTAGCTATATATTTGTAGGAAGACGTAATGAAATCTGAAATAACGGGGACTCCACATGCCTGCATCTGCATGGTCGGTTGTCACTTGTTTAGATACTGTAACACTTGACGTTATCATATCATCCACACTGTCCTTCGTGACTTGTGTTCTTTAACCTGTGGTGTTTTGTTTAACCTGTGGTGTCATCACGCGCTGACCTTCGTGGTTTCGTAGCTCGTAACAAAAGCACACCTGCAGGCTGCAGCTAATTAACACCATAGACCAACAACTTTATTAGCCCCCTGCCCGAAGTGCGTTTTTCAGACTTTCAGTTCACGTCAAAATTATCTGGAAATCTTGCTGAATTTGTGCGTTCCAGGTTAACAACGAGACTTTAACTTTAGACGAGCGTAACCACAACACTCACTTAATAACTCATATCACTATCTAGAGCACCAGATGCTTTTGAGTGGCTAACAACTATAAGGGCCGCGATCGAGATCAGGCTTAAATATGGACGTGTTTATCAGCTTTCATAGGCTCGTTAACATCGCTATCTGGCTTATATTAACCCATCGATTGATCCTTGTAGCGTGTCGTGGCCTGGTGGTGGCTATAGGCCTTGACTTATATTTTTTTTAGAAAAAAACCAACCATTGTCTAATAAAATGGCCGTATCACCATAATGCTCCACTATAAGTAATTTGGGAGTATTATAGTTTCTGTTGCGCTGTGTCGTGAGCACGTGGTATCTTTCATTATTAGCAGGGAAAAAAAATGAGTTGTCTGCATAGGATGCTTTGCTATGAATTGTTTTTGCACAGTCGCTGTCGATGACATGCGGTTAATCGACTTTTGTCACCGATTGCGTGGGAAATATCTAGCTCAATCTTCTCTTTTCTGTTTTTTTTTCGAATCGTAGCTGAATCTTTTCGTTGTTGTCTTGTTGAGGATTTGGCTTTATCTCCTACGCCACGACTGTTCTGATGGGCAAAAAAGAACACATGTGGATCGGTCGGGATTTCGATATGTCCAGACAAGTCAAATTAAAAGCAGGAGAAATTGCACAAACACTTCTTAAATTTATGTGCATGTGCCTGACGCGATCAACCGCAACACCGATCAAGCATTAAAAAAAAGAGTTTTTTACGATACAATATAGCAGGCAGTGCTATGAATAATTCAACTGTGTACATTGATTTAATTGCATACCCACTTAAATGGATTATAGTATAAATCTAAAAGAGGTAAATTAGTCCCTCTATGTTATTGAATGGGGCGATAATTTGGTCACTCGTGCCGTCACCTCTTTCACGAGCTCTCATCTACGCTTTCGAATTTATGATACTTTTAAATACGAAATTATTAAAATGTTTTCTCAATTTTTTAACAAATTTTTAATGTACCATTGTATATACTAGCAGTACTGCCGTAAAAGTTCTTAAAAAAAATTACTCCCAGTCTGAGCAGAAGTTTCGTTTTTTTTAGTACAAGAACAACACCGAAGCTGCCGTGGACGCGATGCGCATCATCTTGCAGCAATGTGAGCGTTCCAAGACGGTGCGGCGCGTCATCCACACCGCCTCCGTCACCGCCGCCTCGCCGCTTCGGGAGGACGTCGCCGGCGGCTACAAGGACTTCATCAACGAGTCCTGCTGGTCTCCTCTCAACCTCACCTACGACTTCACCAATGCTCACCTGGACGTAATTAACGATCATCCACAGCAACCAACTCCTCCATTAATTCTCGACATTGAACTCTCAAAGTGACATTTTGTGATGGATTTCGCAGGGTTATGTGTCATCCAAGTCGCTGTCCGAGAAGGAGCTCCTGAGCTACAACGAGTCTCCGACGAGGGCGTTCGAGGTGGTCTCCCTGGCGTGCGCGCTCGTCGGCGGCGACACGCTGCAGCCGTACCTGTGGAGCAGCATCCCGGTGGTCGTGGCGCCGCTCACCGGCAGCGAGGTGTACCACAACGCGCTCAAGTTCATGCAGGCGCTGCTGGGCTCCGTGCCGCTGGTCCACATCGACGACATCTGCGAGGCTCATATCTTCTGCATGGAGCAGCCGTCCATCGCCGGCCGCTTCCTCTGCGCCGGCGGGTACCCCAACATGAAGGACTACCTCGACCGCTTCGCCGCCAAGTTCCCCGAGATGGAGATCAAGCTCAAAGAGTACGTGTGACCAATCGAACTATTAAGCCACATATTAATCATGAATAATATATGAGTAAATTTTAAAAAGCTACAACTATTTGGTCGAAACTATCGATTGGCTATAACTTTAGCTAGCAATTTCAGAAAACTGCAACATAGTTGATGATTTTATCAGAAATGCAACTTTGTACTCTTTCTGTTTCAAAATTGAAGCATTTATAAGTTATTTAGCAGAGATTAAGATTAAAGAGAAAAACTTTGGTGCCCCTCAATAAATATAGAGTGAATGGAGATAGGAGGATAAGTGGAGATAAGATGAAAAAAATTAAAATGAGAAATAATTGATAGGATAAGTAATACAATAGTGCTTATGGAACAAGATTTGAATACTAAAAATCCTTATATTTTAGAACGAAGAGAGTACATCTTATAGGTTTGGACATACATATCGGACACACGTTCACTAGGTACGTAGTTGCAAGTTGGGCCCATATTTCACACTCATATCTGTTAAAATTGTAGTTTTCTGATGAAATCATCCGTAATTTTTATAGTTATATAAAATGTTGTACTAAAGTTACATTAAAATGATAATTTCTACAGTTTTGTAAAATTTATTCATAATATATTGTTGAATCATCACTGAATCATGTGATTGCTTTTGTGTTCATCTCTCAGGGTCGTTGGGGAGGGGGTGAGGGTGCAAGCTGACACCAACAAGCTTGAGGAATTGGGGTTCAAGTACATGTATGGAGTGGAGGAGACGATAGACAGCAGTGTGGAATGCGCCAAGAGATTAGGAGAGCTCTGACGTGATGTGTATTGTAGCAAAAATGCGTGAATGCTTGACCTATACATGATGGTATACTGTGTGTGTTCAGTAAGCAACGAACCGAATGTTAAATTCGTTTCTTGGCTCAATGTTCATCTTTAACTGAGGAGCAATAAATCAGCAAGCAAACGCAGATTGATTCGAGACGTGAAGAGAATTCACTAAACCCAGCAGGAATGCTACTCCCTGCGGCCCAAATAGTCGGCCCGTAGAATCGAGTGTGCCGGGAGAGCCCATGAAAATTGGCTAGGGCCCAGCAATTGGGAGGAGGCAGGGCGGGCCGCAGTTTTCTTCTCCGACCCCGACCAAAACCACTGATTCCTCTCGCCTGCCTGCCTGCCTGCCTAGGCGCCTAGGGTTGCCTCCCTGGAAGCATTGGCCGCAGCAACTGCCAGAGTTGAGCGAGGATGGTCGACCGGGTTACGATCACCGCAACGAGAATGGTGTCTTAGCAGACTTAGATAGAGAGTATTCCCTCCGTTTCAGATCGTAAGATGTTTTAACTTTTTTTTAAGTTTGATTAAATCTATACTACTTGAAGCGATCCGCAGTTGAATCATTCATGCATCCCTCGCTATCCGCCCCTCCCCACGACACGCATACCTCGCCAATCGCCTCCCTTCTCCACCGCCCTGTTCGCATCCAAGGCACCAGGTAGGTGACGGATGAATCTGGGGGAGAAAAGAAAGCGAATAGAAGGTGGGGTGGGGATAAATGCTAACGAACGGGAAAAAAAGGGGATAAAAGAAGGGCGAGGAGCATCTGCGAACTCACCGGAGAAATCTAGAGAAGATGAGCGGAGAAGCTGAGGAAACTACCGTGTACGTGAGCCGCTTGCCGGTGGCCATCCCGGTCACCACCGTATGGGGAGAAGGGCGTCGACAGATGCGGCTAGGCGAAGTGCGCGGATGAGGAAGGAGGTCGTGCATCAGCTACCCGAGCGCGAGATAGCGAGACGACGAGCCGTCGTGGGCCGCGACCTGCAATGGAAGTTCTTGGAGGAGGAGGAGCATCGGCGCCGCCACCCAAGTCGAAGCGGAGACAGCGGTGATTGGGAACAGCGGGATGCGACGAGATACATAGGTGTGGGCGACCTCAAGGTCGACCTAGCAACGATGATGGCGGTCTGGATCTGACGCAGCGAGGAGATAGGATTGGATGTGCTTTTGCAAACATACCCTCGTGTTTTTTTGCATTACAACTTTGTCCCTAGAAACGGAATTTTCTCTTTTTTATATTGTATTTCGCGTAAAAAAAGGGTCTTTTCATAAAAATTACAACAAGCTACTATAAGGTGTGGAAGGGCTATTTTACTATTTCTCAGAGTATCATGGGATTTTAGAGAAAAATGTAAAAAGTGTACATGGCTAGCATGCATGGCCTAACCGGCCACGCCCGTCAACAGCACCGAACACGAGGGGGAGCGATAGGCATCGGTGTACAGCGATTGAACCGGACAACTGCGTCTAGCCGGTTTCGCTCACCCGCGCGAGGAGGCAGTGGCGCTGTAAAAATACGTGTCCTCACCCTAGGTAGCTAAAAAAAATCTACATCTATATATATATCTATACTACCCCTCAACCACCACCTCCTCCCGCTACCGTGCCGCCGCATTGCCGCCCCTCACCTTCTCTTCCTTCTCCCCTCCCCCTCAGCCACCACGTCCTCACGCTGTTGCGCCGCCGCCTCCTCGCCCTCCTCCCATCCCCTCAGTCGTCGCCTCCTCACCCTCCTCCCCTCCCCCGCCTCATCTTTCCCTTCATCACGTGCTCTGGTCGCCCCCTCCGACGACCTTGGCAGGTTGGCCGGCCACCCTACCGTCAAGTATTGTCTCCGTATCGGCACCGGTCTCGCGCAACCCGCCCTCCACCCAGGTCCACCTCAGCTCCCTACCTCCCCGTCTCGGCCATGCTAGCGTCGCTGCTTCTTCGATCTACGTGTCGGCGAGAACTCCCCTCGCCTGTCGGAAGTGTATATGCTCCATGTCCTTCGTCTTCTTCTTCTATTCTCTACCTCGTGATTTGCTTCTCTGCAATTTGTTTCCTTGATCTACCAGATCGAGCTATGGGTGACTAATTGCCCTGCTGGATTTTAAAGGTATCGTGCTCCTGCACCGATGATTAATTGTTCTCTTGCTGACCTGTATCTCTGTTGATGTGGAGGAGATGATGAATATGTTCTCTAGGTGAGTGTTAAAATTCTGATTTTTTTTTCAAACCGCCAGTGGTGTGGATTGGATCTGTGTGATAGCTCTTGTTGAAATGTTAGCTCGTGTAACAAGAAACTTTGCAGGTCAGTCGACATTCCAGTTCCACAGTACAGCTTGCCAAGACAATTTTCAGATCGATTAATTCAAGGAAATGTTGGGCCTTGCTCCAGATCTTACAGCCAGTATGGAAATTCATTCAAAATTGGCCTTTCATATGGAACCAATGGTTATGGAAGTAATGGCTATATTAGTAACGGTTATGATTCCAGGTTATATGGTCGGTGGGGTCTTAGTATGGATAACAGGCACTTCACCCAAATGATTATTTGACATCATTTCACCCAATAAGATTTGAAATTAACATACACTGATTGTTATTTATTTGGTCAAAGATTGTTATTTATTTTGTTAAACTGAAGGCTCCAGGTGCTACACCTTTTAATTAGCAATGTTGCCTCGATACATGCGTTACTTTATTTTCCCGAGAAGAAAAAAACAATTATCTTACAATGACGTTGTAAACACTAATGTTATTATTGGTTGATATGTAATGAAATTAATATGGAGCTAGAGTAATCAATAATTATTTAACATCATTTCATCGGTGTGATTTGAAATTAATGCAGATTTTTTCGTTGCAACGCACGGACACCCAACTAGTTTATGAAAAATCTAGTAACATCTAAAGTACCAAATTAGATTCATTAAATCCATCATTGAATATATTTTGATAGTACCTTTGTTTTATGTTGAGAATATTACTAACTTAGTCAAATTTTAAGAGTTTGACTAAAAAAGTCAAAACGCCTTAGGCTTCGTTCGATTTAGCTGCTGGTTGAAGCTACTAGATGGCACGTAAAATGAGGTAAGCCATTAACGTATGATTAATTAAGTATTAATTATTTTATACTTGAAAAAGGATTAATATGATTTTTTTTATATAGAAAATTTTTGTAAAAAAGTATCGTTTAATAATTCGAGAAGTGTGCTCACGAAAAACGGGAAAGAAGCCAAGCCTATAAACCATTTAGAACTATAAATCGTTTAGAACGCAACCTTATAATCTGAAATAGAGGAAGTGGCTATGAAGATTGGTGCATGAAAGCATGAAGTCGTCAGGCTTCCCAGTGGCAGGTGCAGGACAAGAAACCGTATCCATCCGCCATCAGCAGAGCTCTCCCAGATGGCGCAGCCAAAACGACGCAAACGCCTGGAGGTAGTAGCTGAAGTAGAACGCATTACCGGCGATCATGTGCCTCCAAGATCCTGCCACTCCCATCTTGTGAAGGCCATGGGCCCCAGATATCTTATGGGAAGCTTTGTGGCCACTCGGATAGAGGATTGGCCTAATCCTGTAATTGGGGGTACAATAAAACTCGACATATATAACCTTGCACGATAAGAAAAAGGGGATAGTCCTAGCTGGGTACGTTATATCCTTAGAAAGAAATCTCTTGATCGAATCTAACTGGAATTGCTACCATGTAACCTTACATCCTCAATATATAAGAAGAGGCAAGGAGGCCCCTAGGGCAGAACGATCTCACCAAAGAAAACACCACAATCTCATAGAAGAAACCTCAAAGGCAATATATCACAGCTGAAAGTAGGGTATTACCCCACCTTGAGGGTCTGAACCAACATAAATTGTTTCGTGTTTCCTTATAATCCATCAAGTTTAGGTCTCACGAGTAGCCCATATTATTATTGATGATACAAAGTATCGACAGTTGGCGCGCCAGGTAGGGGCATCATCGAGATCATCGTCAACAAGCCTGATGGATCTGATCACCGGAGTCGACGGTGTCAAGTTCTTCCCCGGGCAAGCAATCAGCTTCGAGAGCCTCGACTTCATTGCCAACAATCTCGGCAATCTCATCTTGACTGACTCGGATTCGACCAGATCGGCCAGGAGCCAAGCCGGCTTCGCGCCAAGCGGCCTACTCAACGCTGCAGCTGTCTTCGATGACCTGCTGCGGCGATTTCCAAGATCCATGAGTCTAGGGACAACTCTTTCCCCCCAACGTTCTACTTGGACTCGGCTTTGAGCCAGCCAAGATTGGGCTAGGGGAGGAGAAGATCATCAATCTCCCGTTTGGACTCAACAATGCCACGGATAATCTCAATCTTACTCCGATTCGACAGACCCAATCCCCTGAAGTTCGGCTCGGATACGGCTCAGAGCCGCTCGAGATTGGATCTAGGGAGGTTGGAGCCGTATTCACCCCCTTAAACTTCTCCGACTCCGACTCATAGTCGGACAGCAGTTCGGCAAGCTTTTCTCCACTGCACGAAGTGTTCATGGCGTATAAGGGCTCATCTCCCACACAAGATGCACGCCGACTATGCGATCAGTAAGAGGAGGAAGCTCGCCGACTACACAAGCAACAGGAGGAAGACACACAACGCTTGCCAACCGAGCACGATGCCCGAAATGACAACTTGCGCAAAGCTGGGCGGACTGCTCAATAAGAGATCCTCCAAACCCGAGGAGACGACCATAACGTCTTCGTCACCCCACAACAGAACGTCGTGGCCGCTGTCACATTGTTGGACACCTTGCAGTTCGGGCCCGACCACCAGGCCACCCCAACGATCGCAAGAATCAAGGCAATGATCACTGCTACAGCATGCCAGCAGCGACAACAATCTGGAGACACTCTTGTACCGTCAAACAAGACGGCCTCTGACACGGCGGTTTCATTAGCTTCAGCACGGCGCCGAGTAGTCGGCTCCGGTCAGCATTACTCGAAGTCACGACATACGTCACTCGGCAATCAGAACAACGACCGACGATGGCACCATCATGACGACCGCCACGACAACCAGGATGCCTAAGGACAACTACGGCGGGATCTCCGTCACGACATCAATGCTCGACGCCGAGAACGCGAGAAGGACGAGCGCCGCTGACTGGAAGATGAACATGAGCGCTTCGGTCTTCAACACGAGCGATTTCATCGCCGTAGTCGGAGCCGGAGCCCTCACTCAAATGAAAGAGTACCGGCATTCACTCACGAGCTATAGCAAGTCGACTGGTCATCTGGCTTCAAGCCAACTGGAATAAAGAAGTACGATGGGAAGACCAACTCGGAGTCCTGGCTGACAGTCTACACCTTGGCAATACAAGCAGCTGGAGACGACCACAAGGCCATGGCTAACTACCTGCCAGTCGCTTTGGCTGACTCGGCAAGGACATGGTTGACGAGTGTCACACCCTGAGATTAGCCACACAGAAACTTTACCGGAGAAAATACCTAAGAAAAGGAATTTTAAAAAGGATAGAGAAATTAATTGATGGTGTAAAATGCAAGATAATAAATTATCGTTGCGGGGAATATTTTTCTTGTATTCTCTGTGCCAAAATACATTAACTGGATTTTTAGTGGAATTTACAGAGCACAGGAACTATTTTTAATAAATCAAATACGCTTATCGGAATTTAAATCGTCCTGGAAATCTTTTTCCTTTTCTTTTCCCTTCTGTTTTCTCTGTTTTCTCTTTTTCTCCATCGCTGGGCCGCCGGCCCAGCACTGTGCCGCAGGCCGGTTTCCCTCCCCGGCCTTTTCCTCCTCGCGCCCGTGCCCCCGCGCCCTCGCGCCCGTGCCCCGCGGCCGCGCCCTCGCGCCCGCGCCCGCGCCCTCGCTCCTCGCTCCTCGCTCCCGCGCCCGAGCTCCCGCGCCCTCGCTCGCACCCGCGCCCACGCACCCGCTGACAGGCCGGGCCCGCCTATCATCATCATCTTCCTCCTCCGTCCGAATCAGGCGGAGGGGAAATTCCCCGGAGCCGTCCAATCCGGCGCCGCCTCCCGCCTCATCCCGCGCTCTTCACTCGTTCAAACGGTCGCGGACCGAGTCCGCCCCACTCCCCCGAGTTCTCCGGCGTCCACGTCCCCTCTCTCCCGAGAATCTCGCACACGATGCCCACGCCGCCATCCACTCTCCCGTGCACGATTGGAGCCGTTCGACCTCGATCTCTCCCGGCCGACTGTATAAAAACCATCTCCACCCTCTCCTCCATCTTTTCCCCAACACGCCGAGCTTTCCAGTGCCCCAGAACCCCGTCGCCACCGCACACCCGAGCTCCACCGTTTTTCGCCGCCTCCAGCCGCCGCTCGCCGCCATTCCGGACGCCGCCAGGCCACTCCGCCACCGCCAGCACCTCCGCCGCGCCGCGCCGCTCTCGGCCGCCACTCCGTGGAAGCCGAAGCTCGCCGGACCGCCCCGCCCGCGCGCACAGTGAGTATCGGCCTTCCGCCTCCTTTCCGGCCGGTGATTCCTGCCGCGCCGTGTCTCCATTCTCCGCTCTAACTCCTCTCCCGTCCTCCTCATCCTCCAGGACACCTCAGCAATCGCCTCTCGCCCGTTCCCCGCCGTCGGAGTTCCGTCGCCGACGTCGTCCCGAGGCCGCCGCCGCTTTTTTGTCGCCACCGTCGTCTTCGCGCCGTCGCGAGCCACCGGTGAGAACCCCTTTCGTTTTCCCGTTCCTTTCCGCCCCTCCGTGTGGTCGCCGCCGCGCCGGGTGGTCGCCGTCGTCGACCATCGGGTCGCGTGCGCGCCGCCGCCTCCCGCTCGGGACGGCTGGCTTCGGCCGCCGCTCCCCGGGGCCGTCCGATCTGCCGGGTGGCAGATCGGGGCCGCCCGCTCGCTCGCCCGCGTGGTTGCCCGCGGTGGCGCCACGTGGTGCGCCCGCTCTCGGCCGCGGTGGACTTGGTCCGCCGTGCGCCTGCCTCTCGCACGCCACTGGCTGGTGGAGCCCGCCTGTCGGCGCCGGCTTCCCAGTCTGGTGACGTCATTAATCGGTTAATGCGCATTAAATCGCTGGTTAATTATATTTACACTGAAATAGCAGTAAAACTTCTATAAATCATAACTAATTCATGCGAACTCCGATTAAGTCCATTCAAATTTCATTAAATCCAGAAAAATGCCAAGAATCCATTAAAAATACTTTCAGCCCATGTTTGTTGACCTCCATGTACTGTTTTTAATTGTTTATGCATTGTTTGTTGTAGAATCCAACGCCGGTAATTCTCTTGCGTATTTCGAGATCGTAGCCGAATACCTTGAGCCGGAGCAAGGCAAGTCGCACTATTACTTTGATCATTTTGTACCTATTTTTCACTAAATTGCTTTGTTTATTCAAATAAACTGCATTATTTTAATATTACATGTGGGAGGTTATTACCTATACAATGTTAGGACTCAGCCATAGCTTTGAAACCTGATTCCTTGTCACCTGGGTAATAATATGAGTAGATTATAATCCCTAGGATGCTTAGCCATGCTTAGCAACATAGCTCACCTGGGAATTAAATAATGTCTTTTTATATGATTCGACTCAATGTCGGAAAAATGGAACCTTGTTAGGCTGTTGTTAAATTCCTAAAATTTGACCCAAATGGTGGGCTGTGGGTGTATGGTTTTGCTTGTCACACCCATGGCAATTAAGGACCGGTTCGCGGGAACCACTTGGGCAACTTCCCGTACTTGCCACAAGCCAGCGTGGGCAACGGCTAGGCTTGAAGCGTTTCTTCTCCCTCTCCTAGGCACCGAAGAAGAGGGTGGGCGTGATGGAGTTGGGTCGGCCCGGGGTAGGGTTGATCGGCTGCCGGATTCACCGTGGCGCAAGGGGGGTAGCCTGGCCAATATGGCGTGCCCTGTCGGCAGGTGCAACCTCAGCGTGGTGTGGATGGTTAGGGAGGGGTTTCGTGAACGGTCCTGTCACAGCCTCGTACGGGACATCGTGGTGATGTACTGGCACACGGGAACGTGTGTGGGGGCTGTGTCTTGTGGGTACAGTAGTACACCTCTGATCAGAGTAAAACTATTCGAATAGCCGCGCCCGCGGTCATGGGCACATTGGCCAAGACTCACCGTGATTAGTCTCACCCTAGATAATTAATCCTGTTTTATCAAACCGGTGTTGTGGAAGGTGTGAGTCCGGTCGACGTGGTTGAGTTGACCGGGGGTGACTGGTTAGCGTGGTTTAACGCTAATCGGTGGAGACTGGTGAGTGTGGTGTAACTCTCATCAGTTACGCCTCGTGGTCGTGGTGTAACTTCCATCAGCGCGGCCTGGTCAACGTGGTTTAGCGTTGGTCGGGAAAAGTTGGTCAGCGTGGTACGTTGTCCGGTGGTGACTGGTTAACGTGGTGTAGCGTTAATCAGTGGAGTCCGGGTAACGTGGTGTAACGGTACCCGGAGGTGTCTGGTGAACGTGGTGTAGCGTTCATCAGTGGAGACTGGTTGACGTGGTTTAGCGTCAATCGGTTGGGAATGGTTGGGCCTGGTTAACGTGGTGTAACGTTAATCAGTGGAAGTTAATTTTGTTAATTAAATCAACTTTTTACTGTTTGCGAACTACTTCCCTTTGCAACTGCTTTTCCGCAAATAAACCATATCCCATCTTTGTACCCTGTGCATATGCATAATTGTGGGTGTGATTTGTTGAGTACTGTGGGTGGTACTCAGCCTTGCTCCAATTCCCCCCCCCCCCAAGTGTTGGAGGACGCGTCAGATGAAGATCATCCTGTGGAATAGGCTGGCTCCGCCGTCAAGGTGCCTGTGGGATGGAAGCGGCTGTTTGGCCAGATGTCTATAGACTCCGTTTTACCTTTTTCCACTGCATTTATGTAATATACAGTTTACTCTGTTTGTAAGACACTCTGTATGGCAACTTGGTTTGTGTACCCTGGCTTTCCTGGGCAGGGATTTATTACACATTAATGTTCAGAATTTCGGTGCGAATTTCTGGGCGTTACAACGAGGCTTCCCAGGCGATCAATCGGCTCCTAGGGGGAACTCCGTGAACGCTTCGTCTCAAACTTCTAAGGAACATACGAGAGACCATCTTCCAAGTAAGATTTGTATCAGTGCCACTAGAGTAAGAACGAGTCCCTCCACGATTTCATCAAGCGGTTCTCTGAGAAGAGAAACTCAACACCAAAGATCAAGGATGAGGTGGTCATCGCCGGCTTCGGTAAGGGAGTCAGGGACACCCTGTTCGTCGCTAAGTGCACTCGAAAACCTCCAAGCTCTGTCAAGGCTTTATTCGATATGGCAAACAAATACGCTGACTCGGCCGACGCCATTACTGAGGCCCTAGACGACAAGAAGGAACCCCAACTGAAGGAGCAGAAGGACACCGACGATACGGCCCCGACTAAGTCCGGCAATCGCAAACGCAAGTCGGACAACGTTGTGGCAGCTGTCGAGCGCAATCGAGCGCGAGCCCCGAGAATGGATGAATACCAGAAAGTCATGATTGGGTCATGCCCTTTCCACTCAAAAGGGAAGCACGCGGCTAAAAATTGCTTTATGCTCAAGAAGTTTGCATCCGAGTAGACATCAACGTCTAGCGATAACAAGGACAAGAACAAGCCAGACTCGGGCGCAGCTAGCGATTATCAAGATCCCCAGGCTGAGCTCAATTACATATTTGAAGAGCCATCTGCTTACGAGTCCAAGCGAAAACAGAAACTAACAGCCCGAGAGGTCAACTTGGTCTCATCAGACGCCCCTCAATACCTGTGTTGGTCAGAGACGGCAATCACTTTTGACCACACAGATTACCCCGACCGAGTAACTCATTCAGGACGTTATCCACTCGTCCTGAATTCGGTCATCAGAAGCGTCAAATTGAAAAAGATTCTAATTGATGAAGGAAGCGCTCTCAACATCTTGTTTGCCATGACGCTTGACGAGATAAAGATCCCTCGATCCGAGCTGTAGCCGAGTACAGCTCCTTTCCACGGGGTAATCCCCGGCCTATCTTCTACTCCACTCGGATAGATCACTCTACCAGTTACTTTTGGTACGTGGGAAAATTTTCGCACCGAGAACATCTGCTTTGAAGTTGCTGATTTCAAGACCGCATATCATGCTATACTCGGACGGCCTGCACTAGCCAAATTCATGGCAGTGCCTCATTATACATATATGGTGCTCAAGACGCCATGACCAGCAGGAATACTTTCCTTGCGCAGCGATGTCAAGCAAGCCTTCACCTGCGACAAAGAGAGTTACGAGCTGGCCCAATCTCACGAGATAGCAGTCAGACGAAGCAATATTCGACTAGCTGCAACAAATGAGGACGATTAAGTTCCAGCGAAGAAAGCAGCCAAGTCGGGAATAACATCGGATTCAGAGATAAGAAGATCCCCCTGAACCCTTCCGACCCTACCAAGACTGTGCTTATCGGGACCGGACTCGACCCCAAATAGGAAGATGTGCTCGTCACATTCCTACAGGAAAACAGGGATATATTTGTTTGAAAGCCTTCCGACATGCCTGGTGTACCAAGAGAAGTGATCGAGCATTTTCTGAATGTCAAGCCGGGCGTCAAACCAGTCAAGCAACGACTACGGCGCTTTGTACAAGACCACAAAGATGTTATTCGGGAGGACATAACCAAACTTCTCGTAACCGGATTCATCAAAGAGGTTTACCACCCGGATTGGCTGGCAAATCCGGTCCTGGTCCGGAAAAAAAAGGGTAAATAGCGCATGTGCGTCGATTATACCAACTTAAACAAGACGTGTCCTAAGGATCCATTTAGTCTACCCAGGATAGATCAGGTGGTCGATTCAACTGCGGGATGCGAATTAACTGTTACTCGAGATACCATGTTAGATTTTGGGTGATGTATGGTGCAACAAAGGACCACTGAAACTGCTCTTTCTCAAGCTCCATAACATTACAGAACTGCTCAGTGGAGGATGTGTGTGTGGAGGGAGAATGGACCCTGAATTTTAGGAGAAATTTAAGTGCTGATGATAAACATGACTTAGAGGAGATGAAGATGTTTCTCAATAAAATCAATTTAGTTGACAATGCTAACAGGGTAATCTGGCCATATGAAAAATCTATGTATAGACTGCTCACCTTTACGGTGGGTGGGCAGAGGGGCATCATTGATAAAGATATGCAAATCTGGTAAAGCGAAATTCCTTAAAAGATTAAACACTTCTATCTGGTGGGGAGAGACATGATCCCATGTGAGAGTAGTGAAAAAATGGTTTCAACCTCAAGTAGGGTTGGGTTTAACTGGATGTGTTTGTTGGACTTTGTGGCTCACAAGAACCGATTGGGTTTTCAACTACGTGTTGGTTAAAACCCCTGTACAAGTGATGTGTAGAGCTCTTTCCTTTTTGCAGCTATAGAGAATCATCCAAAAGGGAGGCAACTACGATGATCAAAATGCATGAAGCCCTGATGGCGAAACCCTTTCATCTTCGACCAAGAAACGTCTTGCCTGATATACTATCTGATGTGGTGTTTTATCAGTTGTATTATCTATGCTTTCTATTTAACCGATGTTGTCTCGCTGTTCATATTGGGGATTGTTGGTAGCTGTTTTCGGATGGTATTTTGCAGATCACTCCCTGACTTAACTGATTTCGATCGTTAGCAGTGGCAGCAACCCTGATTTTTTTTCAAATTGGTCCCTAATGATTCCGACCGTTACGAGTCCGAATGTTGCTACTCGGCGGCTGACCGTGCAAAGCACGTGAGGCCCAGAGAAGTCGGCCCACCACTTCCAGTGGGAAACCGGTCGCTGCCATATCCAATCTGGGCCATTCATATGGGCTGGACTAACCGTCCGCAACGACCAGTAGAGCCCATGAGCTCTGTTACCGCGAGCCCATGAGAACAACCAGAGATTGGACGCTACCATCCATAGCGATCCAATATGGGCCGCTCAACGTGAGCCCAAATCTAAACTGGGTCACTTCTTAGCCGCGTGACCAGTCGAATTCCGATAATGCTTTGCCCTTTCCCCTCGGCGTCCGACGCAAGCCGTGTGATCGGACGCCGGCGAGGCACGCATGCTTCTATTTTTGATTTTACAGGAAGTTGCATTAGGCTAGATGATTATACATAGTTACTTGCATATATGCATGTAACATTTTATTAAATTTTAAATGACTTTTTCTCCTAAATTATCTATCCGATTTGCGATTCGATTACACCGTTATATTCATTGCAATTAAATCTTTTAAAAAAAATTTAGTTGATTATATTTTGATGAAATAAAAATATATATTTCAACTATTAAAATTCGATCTTTCATACGCAAGAGCGAAATGTTTCAACAGGTATTTTACTATATTTCATATTTTAACAAAGCAAGAAAAGTATCTGAAACATTTTTCACCAAATCTTAAAACATCTAAAAAAATTTCTATTAAAATATTTTTCATCGAAAATAGTTTTTACATATGATAAAACTAATTATCTGACGTTTGGGCCGTAGTCTTCCCCGTCGAATTCAGCCGGCCCAGCTACGTCCCCGACACCAACTCGGGGCAGGGGGGCTTCGGAGTTTTCTTCCCCGACCCCCGTTTCCTCTCGCCTGATGCGCGGCTATGTCGCCACGGTCCGGCGAAAGCCGGGACCCGAGCGCGCGGTGGTAGCCATGATTCGAGCCCCCACCCTCGCTGCTGCCGCCGCCTGCATCATCGCGCGGCCCGGCCGCGCTTCTGCGTCGCAATTACTGCCTCCGTGACCCCGCGCCTTAACTCTCGGCTACCCGGCTCGCGTGAGTGACAGTGTGACACCATCATCAACCTCCACGCTAGCTCAGGCTCACTCCATCATCGCCGTCTCACTGCAAGCGGCAGCTTTGGCTCACACACTAGTTTAGCTGGATCTGTATGACTGTATTGGGCACGTACTACGCCTTCGTACCAGGTCACTGGTCGTCAGAGAGTAGCAACCTGCAACGCTGCAAGCCTGCAAGTGCATGTTCTCACAATTGTTAATACAGTACTCCTACCTACTGAGAATCTGTCAATGCGCTATGCAACAACAAAGATGCCCGACGCAACGATGGAACCCACATGGGCCAGAAAATGGACGATCATCGTTTCAGACTTTCAGTGATGCGCCACATTACCTAACAGCTACTAAGAGCTAAAAATGTCACTCTGCAGGAGCCAAGGACATCTGCACCATCTGATAGAATAGATCTTCTCTAACTTGAGGACTCTTTTTTTTTTTTTTGTAGTTTTCAGAGGCACAGGGCAAAAGGATGTGAGCCACACCATCATCTGGGATGAGCAACTTGATGATAAGTTTGATAACAGCCTAAGATGGCATTGTCCCAACAACAACATTCTCATTCCAACCAACCCTGAACCTACCTACTGGTTTCCCTAGATTTACAAGATAATAAAGATGGGAAAAAAAGAGAGAGAACAAAAGAGTGTCCTTGCATGAAAGTGACAGACATCCTACCAAATTACAGAGTACACAACATGAAAGAGGAACACACCCCACACAAACACCCATTGACACCAAACAAGAGGCTGGCAATAGTGGGTTTTCGGATGGTATGACAGCTTCAGACGGATTTAAGTCTCTTCCTTTTCTTTCACAGATCACATTACTCCTACAACAATGTTACCGGAATCGGTTGCTTTCTATCGGTGAATAGGAGTGTTGCTTCAAGGATAAAACCTCATGCAAACGCAATGAGCGAGATGAGCACGGCAAAGAAGGTGGCTAGCCCAGCTCTTAGATGCAACCCAGCTGCTGCGGTGTCCATGCTGCTTGTGCCTGTTGGCCCTAGCCCGCCCAGTCCGGTGCCAGTGGTAGTCCCTGTTCCCATGCCAGTGCCGGTGCCCGTGGTTGTGCCGGTACCAGTACCAGGTGTGAATGTTCCTGGGGTCATTGTTCCAGTTGTGCCTCCAGTGATCGGAGTGGTCGATGTTCCAGCAGCGCTGCATAACAAGTCAGGAAATGTTGTTAGGATATTGCAATTTCGTTTGAAGGAGTTAGTAGTTAGTACTGAATCAACAAAATCTGTATGTTGTTATTCAAGAGTGAACAGTCAATTCAACATGATTTCTAAACCCAATATATTGAAATTCGATGGCAAGCTACGAAATGGTTCATAAGCCCACTGTTGTCATAATCATATTTTTGCTGCTGCCTGCATATCACAACTGTGAGTTCGGAAAGTCAAAGGTCATTTTGGTAGGGATGAGGAGCAATTGAGGTACAAGACTAACTTGAAATAATGGATGGACTTGGTTCTTAATGGTGATGTATACTTATTGACTCCTTGGTATTTTTCAATAAAACAAAGAATATGTGACTCTGACACGGAATTAAAAGAGATAATGAGGTTGTAACACAAACAAAGGTGAGCATAAACCTAACCAAGCTGGTAGGATAACAATGTCAGCTACATGGAACTGATGGCTATATTCAGTTCACAGTCCCTAGTTTTCTAGTTCAGACAGAGTCTATTATAACTGATGCAGATAGGCGTGTTCAAAATTACCACCTGCTCAAACACTATACACAAGTTCCATTGGCGGTTACCAGTTTGAAACATTAACCATCCTTAGTGATACTTCATGACAAATATTCAATTAAAAGTGAAGTTAATGATGTACCTTGCACTGGCTGGGTAGGAACAGCCAGAAACACCTGTAATCGAAGAAAATATGAGATTATGTGAGGAAAAGATATGTCTCTAATTGATCTAGAAAATAATGAAAACGCATAGAATTGCTATCTCCCCACTCCTCAATTTTAGACTTTTCCCGTATGTTAAATGCATTTTCATGCCAGTTATCAAAATTCTTCTGGCTTAATCAAACTGACTTTTTTAGACTAAGAAAAATGCATTGGCAATTTGGCATTTCCTTTTCCTTTGTCCTGACTCGATTCGAGCAGAAAATGGCAGCCAATGTATCAGATTGAGACCTTAGAATTGGAGTTGAGTTAAGGTGACACAAGCCAAACAAGTTTAAAAACTTCAACGTACTTTATGGTTGAAATACAAGTTGCATTACGCCAAGCTTGCATCGTGCAGCATGCGGCAAATCTTGATTCCACTACCGTGCAGCCCGTTCTTCGCACTTCTAGTCCACTGTATTCAATCATTTCTATTCATGCAAGTCAGAAGCATTGATTCCACTACCGTGCAGCCTGTTCTTCACACTTCTACTCCACTGCATTCGAACGTTTCTATTCATACAAGTCAGGAGCACTTGGCGCGAAACTTGCGAATACGTTGCGCACTTGTTCAATGACAACCTGTACTGGAATGCGTTCTTGAACCGGAATGCAAGCGTAAATCAAGCAGAAAGTGGAGAAAAATGCTGGGAGAAGAGTGGGGTCATTTACTCGGGTCGCTGGTGGTGAGGGTGGCGGCGCCGGTGAAGTCGCAGGTGGCGCCCATGGCCCTGTTCCTCTGGAAGTAGCTGTTGGCCGCCCAGGAGCAGTGCGCCACGACGGTGTTGGGGTTGAAGCACTGCCCCTGCTCATGGATGGAGTTGCAGTCTGCCCCTGCCCCGCACGCGTAGTCGATGGTCTTCTGCAGCGCCGCCTGAGGCTGATCTGACTTGCACACGCACCAATCTGCGCCAAGAACAGCAGAAAGATTAAGCTCTCGAAGATTTAATGCGAGAGAAGCTTGTGCCTTCAGGAAAAAGGGGCCTCTTTTATGCCAGTTTCTTGATGAACATGTCACCAAGTGACCGACTGAAAGGGATGGATAAGGAAATGTGACGAAAGCAGTAACGTCTGCGTAGAAAGAGCAGAAAACGAGGAGAGAGGCAACGTAGCAACGGTTTTGCTCGTTTTAGAAAGAAAAAATGCACAAAAGATTCAACTTGAGAAGAACACATCTCCAACTCTCCAAGAGGGGGAGAATAAGAGATTCCCTGCCCTTGCTTGTTGTTCTTGAGTTATTTTCTTCAGAAAAGCAAGAGCTATGCAGTACAGGATTACTGTTTGACATAAATGAGTAGGAAAGGGGAACCTGAAAAGTTCTACAGATCATAACAAAAGTTGCTTGTATATGCAATGGTTGATCTTTTGAGGAAAATGGGAAGAACTAAACAGAGATGAAACATCTTCTCTTCCAAACTTTTAGATGAACCAAGCAGAAACATCAGAGAACAAAAAAAAAACAAGCCTAGCAACCAACAAGTACAGCAACATCTGAACACATCCCATGGGAGCAAAATCCTCAATCCTCAGCAACGAAAAGGTCGCAACCATTATTTAAGGCAAAAACCCAGGAGAAATCTAACGAAAGGGAAAGAGAAAGGTTAGAAAAAGACCCCGGAGCTCACCTGAAGAGACGAGACTGGACGACATGAGAAGCACCAGCGCCACCACCGCCGCCGCCTCCATGACGAAAGCTACCACCACCAGTAGGAAGAAGAAACCAAGCCACAGCAGCAAGAACACAGATTCTTGGAGGCCTTGGGCTGGACTGTGCGCTGTGCTTCGCTCCTCCGCTGGAGAGATGGGAGGTTAGAGATGACGAGAGTGTGTGTGTGTGTGTGTGTGCAGCGGCTGGTGGTGTGGCGTCAGGACAAGAGCGGCAGTGGCAGTGGCAGCAGATGCAGAAGCAGTGTGCCTCGGTGTGTGATGCGTCGGGTGAGCGTGGGAGTTTGGCCCTGTTTTGGGAGTGTGGGAGTAAGAAGGAGATGGGGAGATATCAGCCGCTGATAATTTGGAGAAATTGGGTTTTCTAGTTATTATATCTAGATATTTTATTGATTTTGTAAGTATAGTTTTTTAAAATTTTGATGAGAATTTAGACTGTTTAGAAAAACTTATGCTATTTAAAAATTTTAGAAAAAATTATAGCTGATAGAAGCTTAGACTTTTGATCTGCCTCGGGCGCCTACGAAATTTTAAACCTTTTTTTTTCTTCTTTGCATCTACGGTTGCGACCTCTGGGAGACTGAGCCGCACCCACCGCCACCTTTTGCTTTGCTGCAGTTTGCAGTTTTTGCATGCCTTCTGTTCTCTGTTCTCCTGCCCACTGCAAAACGGCAGCGTATTTTCGTGTGGTTAATTGGTTTTGCTTTTCATGAATGTGACCACGGAAACAAAAAAAAAAGAAATGGTTTCTGGTGTATTTGGATGTTTTAGCCATTCTTGAAAGTTACTGTGATTCAATTTTACATAAATGTGCATTTTGTATGGCAATATGCTTTATGTATTGCGTATCGTCCTTGAGGTGCCTTCAAAGAGCTTAAAAATATTAGTGTAAATTATGACAGAAATTAATATTGTATTTATTTACAAAATGCATAATGTATTATGTAGTTAATTGTTTCTTTACTATAGTATAAGTATATTGACGTTTTTATTATTCATAAGTGTGTAGTTTATTACTAGTCATCTTTTGTTCATCTCATTTGTCCCACAAAAACTTTATTTTTAGAGCAATCAATGTATTGGAATGTGTAAAAATGAAAAACAAATACACTGCAATTTGTTAAAAGTGGTAATAAATGCATTGGAGTTTGTTAGAGTGAGCGACAAATGTTTTATAATTTGCTAAAATGGAGGATATTTTAGTCTTTTAGTTTTATATTAGTATGTGTAAGATAGACTAAAAATAAAGTATTTTTTGACGGAGGTACTCCAACTTTATACTATTTTGGGGGAACGGTTATCTTTTCATGTTAGCACTATTTTAGGGACCAAAACCAAATACATTAAAGCATGCAACTAAAAAACTGTAATATCCATGAAAGTTGGGTTTTTTTTTCTAAAACACAGTAGTATAGACGTAGACGTTGATATAAGCTCACACCTATAAACACATATGCACATTCTATTTATATGAGCACATCCAGAAAATTAGGGTTATATATCTTGAGATTTACAAAGCCACGACACATGCCCGTTGTTAACGTGTATGTTGACTACCACTGAAATAATGTTAGTCCTAAATGTGAGTACCTCAGCTATAGTCCCAAAAAGTTGGCATTACCAAAATTATTATTTCTTTGTGTCATATTTCCAAAAGGTTGGCATTGCCAAAATTTGGTAAGTGGACTAAAGTAAAATTTTGGCAATAAATCAAAATAACAGTTTATCGTAGATTATCGATTTGACATCACTCGGATATTCTCGTTGTTAAATTTTAGTACACCTCTGTTCCAAAACACTCTATTTTTAGCCCGTTTTACACATACCGTTATAAAATTAAAAGACTAGAATGCTCTTAATTTTAGCAAATTTCAGTACATTTGTCCTTGTTTTAATAAAATTTAATATTTATATTGTTTTAAAAATAAAGTTTTTGTGAGGCGAATGAAATGGACAAAAATGAGTTTTTTTGGACTAGAAGTAAGTAGTAAGTTTTCTATTGACACTAATGATGCAAACAATTCCATTTCAAGAAGAGGCTGCACCTCGGGGTACATTATTTTTGGTTGGTGTGTTGGTGGGGCCCACGAAGCCAGAGCCAAGCATGCCACTCCACGCCTGGCTTGGTCCCCTTTGCAATAGCCACATTACCCAGCTGCCTGCCAGATCCGACCAAACCACTTTCTCATGCTAAAAACATCCCGCAGTAACATATTTTTTGAAACGTAGGATAAGTAATTTACTTTAATATTCGGCGAATAGCCGAAAAGAACATGCCAGACGTTCAGACAGACATATGTTAAACTGGCCTTCGTTCCATCAGGTTTTTGACATGCCATTCCATGCTCGAACAAACCATCGAATGGACCACTGAATAAGCTAGTTGACAGCAGCAACACGCCCAGATGCGATGCAACCGCACGCACGAGCAGCAAGCGACGCATCACCCGACGACGTACGGCGCCACCGGTGGCCGCCGCGGCCGCGAAGATCGCCGTTGCAAGAGCTCGCATCACCACCTTCGCTCTGAGCCCCAGGAAGAAAATGAATGGATGGATGAATGATGCGGCTTATCTACCGCCGCCGCGCGCGATCTGTTCGTGGCCTTTTGACCCGACGCGAGATTCTCCCGGCCTCCTCGGTTCCAGGCCTTGGTCATGTTTGGAAGGGTTTCTGAGAAGTACCTGATGATGATTTTTAGCTTTTAGTTTTTTAATTTATTTTCTGAATTCTATAATTATATAATTTTAGAATTTAAATAATAATCTAAACTATTTTAAGGTGCTTTTATCATCTACAGCTTCTCTTATAATCTTCAATCAACAAAAACTCACATAAATAGTTTAGGTCCTCATCTAAATTTCAAGATTCTGTATTTATAGAATTAGCTTCTCCATATTCTCGCTAGTTGTTTTTTATTAACTGTTTTTTAAATCTTAAACTCTTTAAATAGTTTTTTTGATTGGTCGGTGTGGCAGCTGATGCGCGTGGAATATATGCTGCTGCTGTTGCGAGTGGACTCCCGAATCATTGCAGCTGTGGCCGCTCTCGCGCATGTTCCACGGTCCAGCCAAACTGAACTCCCCCTATTTAATCCTGCATTTCTCATTTCCAACTTTCGAATCTTTGGCGCCTTCTCATGGACTCATGGATCGAATATCAAAAGGTGATCGCCTAACTTGATCGATTTTTTAAGTGCTAATGCAGTTTAATACTACTGGGGACAGTTGCAGTATAGTACTACTACAATTCATTAGTAGGCTGTGTAGGTTTCAGTTTATGTTATCGAAGCTTGAACTGGGGTAGGATCACCATTCAGAAGTATGTCCCTCTGTCAAATAATATAAGTATTTTTTTAGTAACAGATTTAGATAATTATATTATTGATAGATTTGTTATTGATTAAATTTTTGATTTTTTTTATTTTGCTAAACAACGTTGGCCGTTAGATATAACTTTGAGATTTGGAATAGGGAAAACGAGTTCTAAATTACACTTTTACTTGTTGTAACTGTACTTTTACTTGTTGTAATTGACATTTTTAATTTGTGCAATTTTAGTTATAAATTTATACAACTCAATCATAATTGCATCTAACGATTCGTATCTTGGTCTTTAAATATAAAAAAAATTGTTTGATAGATTTATTTTAAAAAATATTTGATTAATAGACGATCCCTATTTAAACAGAGAAAGTTTGTGCAACGACACTGTTGGAGAGTGTGGTGCTGTGCACTGTGCAGTGCTTACGGAGGATTAAAGTAATCACCATTGGTCTGGTTCTTTTTGCTTCTTTTGGATCAACGAGATGTCCTGGAGCTTTGGGAGGACCCAGTGAGTAACGACTGCCAAATCTTAGATGCCACAGACGAGGGTCAAAAAAAACGTTAGGTAGTAGGGGGACAGACAGCAGACGAGTGTAGAATCCATCAGAGTCTTTGCTTTGCTTGCTTTCCCCTTCTCTTTTGAGTCCTTTCTATACCCGCCACCATGAAGACCGAAAGAGGCGAGGACTAACAACGCTCCCTTGTTGGAGAAAAAGCAGGAGTTGTGCTAATCAATTAAAAACGGCTATAAGAATGCAGGACTAGCTATACAATTTTGAATAGAAAATTACTTTAAAATTTTTCAAATATAAATAGTATAATTGTAATGTAATTTAACTGTAACTACTATAATGTACTTCCTTCAAATCAAATTAAAACATGCTAAAATTGAATATGACATATCCTAATACAATTTGTAGTAGTAGAATATGTCACATCCCGTAATAGATTGTTTTGTTTTAACATGAAGTACAATATAACCTGTATATAATTAATAAAAACCGTGTGTGCCAGCTAGCTAGCGACGCGCGCATCTGCCCCCGAGGTTGTTGCCGCAGGCAAAATTAGCCCCTAATCACACACGCCACACGCCTCCTCCTCTCACGAATCTCAACACGATCTCTCACCCTCGACACAAATCTCAACGCGATCTGACAGTTTATAAATCAAAAGTTTTAGGAAAAACTATCAATAGATGTATAGCAACAATATACTACCCGGTCATTAATATATGGAATTTTGGACAAGATAATTAACTATCTTTTGTCTAAAACTTTTGTCCTAACGACGTATATCAAAGACCAGAGGGAGCAACAGGTCTGGAGTAAACCTCAGGGGCTAAAGCACACGCTTGAGTATGATACCATGGTTTCTTCATGGTCATGCACATCGACACATTTGCCATTTTTAAGGAAGAAACATGGCCAGAAAAACGCACCATTGCCTATCGTGGTTCTCAAAGTACATTCTCTAGTTGATGCAGAGAGGTGACATGGTGGCACTTCGACATGTTGTAACTCAAAACATCATTGCATCAAGCTAGCGTGCACCACATGGTCGGTCCCTTGTGTCTTCAGCCGTGTACCTCACAACGAACAGGGTACGAACCCTAACCGAAGTTTGCTGCTCATTACTCGTAAGACCAGTTGCTGTTAATATGGCGGCCCAAGGTTGGTGGTACTTTGCCACTAGCTTTTACTACTGTGGACTCTTCAAGTGTAGTGCTAGTAGCAGCAGCAGTTTAGCAAGCCCTATTAGCCATAGCGGGCCGGATGCCGGCCCAGCATATGGGTTTATCTGTCGGCTAATTTGGGCCATAATAGGTGCGTGGATAAAATTCAAAAATCTCTCAACTCCCCACCCACTTCGCTCTTGATCTTTTTTCTTTTTTATGAAACACAGAACAAACATGGGGGTTCACATATATATATATATGCACACGTACACTCATTCCTATAAATGCACACATATATCCTACCCATACGAGCACCTCCGAGTAATTAGGCCAGTATATCTTGCAATTGATAAAGTCACTATAGATACGAGCAGTCATATTAAGTCTACGTTTGAACCTAGATAGACAATTTCGACCATAAGGAGCTTAACCAGCTTAGCTACATTCAGTTCACCTTTATCGGTGGAATGGGAACCAGGGTCCTATTGCCGACGGCTCGGGGTGGCCCGAGGCCACATCACCACGTGGCGAGGGCTGCCCACGATTATCTCGAAGTTGAACTAGGAAACCTCTCAGCATGGCCCTGAGCTCGCGTCCCCACGAGGTAAGCTCGGGGTGCTCCCCGGCTCATGGCTTTAGCAAGCCAGGCTCAGGGCGCCATCTCACTCTACCCTCGAGCTAGGTTCCTCCCAAGTGGCTTGAGGAGCGCACGGAGGCAGAGGCATTAATAACGACGCGATAAAGCCTATCTCCTCGCTTCGGTCTCCCTGCGCCTCACCAATTAAGAGCAACGGGACATATATCTACTCGGCGTCCGGCGTGGGGGACAAGACGGCTCTGCACCCCTCACTGTAAGCCATCATTGCCCTTTTTTCTGATAAGGGGCGTGGAATGGCAGGTGGCATGGTGGACTGCCACGCCGCCTACTCCGTCTCACTGTGCCCCCTGTTGCTTCGACATGAGGCAAGTAGGCGGGTTCCATGCCCAACCTTCCTTTGCAAGACTTTGACGGCCATGTCCGGATGCGTGGCAAACAACCATTGCTCTCTTCCTCACTTGTTCTGAGGGGGGCCCCAAGAGGACGAGCGGCCGGGGCTACTGGTTTGCACAAGATGGGACTTAGCATATCCGATTCTCAAACTCTCACTAGGTAGCCATTGTGGTATTCCTCCCAAAAGATTATAAGGGGAGATCCAAAGTTACATAAGGGGTTGGAGGGAGAGCAAAAAAAATCCAACTGTAGACTTGAGACCAACTGGAGAGAAGCATCTCATAGCCTAACTCCTATAAGCTTTGCTTGGAAGCAAACCACAAGAGAGCCAAGAACGTAACAGGAGTAGTGTATTATGCCTTTGGGTGCTCCAAAACTGTATAATTCATTTTGTCTCATTTACTCCACCAGCTACCCACGGCGAATTGAGCACATTTAATCCCCTGGGTCGAACTCACAAAGGGGATCCCTCCGAATTCCCGCTGTAGGTGTTTCCACACCGAGAACCTCTCTCTCCTGAAATTTGACTTTTTTCTAAAGATTATAGTAGGTTGAATCTGTATTTGGAAGTATGAAATTATTATTCGAAGTGCTTTCTACTTTGCATGTGGAAGTATGAAACCAGAACAGAGATTTTTAAACAAATTCATAGAGTTGAAGGCATTTGAAACTTTGCAAAATAAAAAACGATTGCTCAAAACTAAAGTCGCAAACTAATCCGGCTAAAAAGGATCAATTGGTATTACTAAATTTACAAGCTTGAGAGACTCGGGTATAATACATATTATTTCAAAAATGTATTTTTAACTTAGCAGTTGAGGTTGATACAAAGGTAGAACAACAACCATAGTGGATACTATGAAGTACTCCCTCCGTATAAAACTTTAAGACATCAATGTTTTTCATAAAGTCAATATATGTACCATTCGACTAATTACTAAACTAATAATACATATTTTTTTTGTTATGCTTGTGATATTATTAAATTTATATTTGAAAATACTTTCCTATGACGTTAATTTCGTAGTTATTGATAATATATTATAAAAATAATTAAGGATAAAAGTATATTATTATAGACTATATCAGTAACATGCACGTCTTATATTTTTATATCGAAGGAGCACTAACAATAGTAAAATACAATCAAAAGCGAAAACACATGAACACTGTCGGAATAGCTGGAGGGGCTTCCTGCAAATGGACAGCGTTCTCTTCACCTTCCGGCCGTCTGCCTCGAACGTATTGTCACTGCCATTGGGTCCCACGTCCTCCAAAACCCTAGCCAGTTAAATTCACCATTCGAAACTCCCCCAAAACCCCTCTTTCCCCTTCCCGCCGCCGCCACATCCACCGCCTCGTCCTCCTCCCATCCCGCCCGCCGACACCGCCGCCATGGACCTCGCCGGCGCCTCGGACCCGTCGCGCCAGGTGCGCGTGCGCTTCGTGACGAAGCTCCCGCCGCCGCTGCGCGCGCCGCTCACCTCCATCGCCGTCCCCGCCGGCCTCACCCGCATGGGCCTCTCCGAGATCGTCAACAGCCTCCTTCTCGCCGGTGAGCACCCCAGGCCCTAATCCTTCGTCCCTATGATGGATCACGAATGTCTAAACGGCTTCTCCGGTTGGCAGCCTCTCCGGGCCACCAGGCGCAGCCCTTCGACTTCCTCGTCGACGGCGAGCTCGTGCGGCTGCCGCTTCAGGAGTTCCTCCTCGCCAAGGGCATCTCAGCGGTACGAATTTGTAACCCAGGGTTCGTTTTTTTGGGAGAATTTGCTATGCTGTGGACTTGGTTATGAAATTGTACGGGGCTTTCGTGTGAGCGTTTTTGCAGGAGAGGGTGCTTGAGCTTGAATACGTGAAAGCCGTGGCACCGAGGAAACAGGAGGATCCATGCCCCCATGATGATTGGGTTAGCGCAGTTGATGGATCAAACCCAAGGTATGGTTTTAGTCTGATGAGGATTTAGATGTTCGGTCAATTAGGTGTCAATAGGACATGCTTCAAGCACATAGCAAGACATAAATGTTTGTCTCACACCATGATAGTGGGTTATGGATGTTTTAAATAAATCGACATAATACCTGGATTGTTCACTTTGTCAATATCATCTTCACTTACACTACAAGAAGGTTTAATATGGTCTATAGAAGCTTGCTTTGTCATCAACATTACTGTTGTGGGCTTCAAACGATTTTAGATCTAGTCCACCTTGCTGATTAATATTTTCAAATTTTGTGGAAAATTTCTTAATTCAACTAAAATGGACTCTAGGGCCAAATATTCGCCCACCTTGCCAGTTGCCAGGTTTAAGCTAAAATTGACTGGTGCACAGGGCACCTATCTTTAAATGACAAAATGAAGGATGAGTTCCAACAAGCCCATGCACCAGCTCAATACTATATTTAAATTTGGACCCTAATCTCCTACTTTCCTTATTCTACCACATTATAGTACCACTAGGCCAACTAAAGATCTTTGCAAAATTATCTTCCTTGCTGTCTCAAACTGATCAGCATTACTGTTGTGCACTTATACACTTACATGCAGTTAAAAATTGATTGTTTCCTTTGTTAGATATACATATACAAAAGATCATAGGTTGATAGTTCAAATGTGCTTTTTTTTTTCTTAAAATCTTTTTTCATGTTTTTCTTTAATGTGGTTTCCAGTATTACTAAATCATTCATCTTTTGGCAGTTTTGTATTAACAGGTTGCTATGATGGTCTTGCAAGGTATTCATCTCCCAAGTCTACGCTATTTCTTTTTAATTCCACTCTTGTTATACAAAATGACTGTAAGACCAACATGCAACTTTTGCATGTCTTCAATCTCAACCTTACAATTTGCTTGTCTTGCCCAGAATATGGAGAGATGCAGCTGAATGCACACATGTTTTGGAGGGACATAGTGATGGAATCACTTCTGCTAGATTCATTAATAAAGGTTATCCTGCGCAAAATATATTTGCTCATTCATGCCCTTTTGCTAATTGTTTTCCCTGAACAGTGTTTAACGTGAGTGCCTTTTAAGATACTAATTTCAATAATGTTATTCCAGGTGAAACTGAAGACAGGCTGCATGTAGTCACTGCATCGAAGGATAGGTCATTGCGCTTATTCAGGGTAAAGATAGTAAGATGCTATATTTTGCTTTTTCTTTCCAAGACATGCTTCACGTGTAATATTCTTCATCCAATCTTACATTATTGTTCTCCACTCCTGGATCTCAAGTTTGATACATCAGTCACTATCCCAAAGCACATTGGTGCTTACAAAATTCTCCGCGGGCACACATCATCTGTTCAGAGTATTGCAGTAGACCCTTCCACAGACATGGTAATGGTCCTTCGTTCTGGTCTTCCAAATCAGTGCTATATATTAATAATTTTATTTTCAGTCCGTTTTAACATCGTTTTTTTCGTAACTAGATATGCTCTGGTTCCTGGGATAGCTCCATTAAGCTGTGGTCAGTAGAAGGGTGTGAAGAAGATGGTGATGCTGTCTCAGTGAAGAAGAGAAGAACAAATTCTGATTCATCTGGACCTGAAGAGTCTCAGTTTGAGGTCATTTTACTTTCCAGTCCAAATTCTTTGGTCTTATATGGATTCTGCCACTATGTGAAGTACTAAAGTTTGTTCATCTCCCGATTGATTGGACCCAGTTATTTGGTTTTATAATGTGCTGGGTATTGATTTTGAAATTCCAGTGCTTTGATAAATTTTAATAAGTACCTGCTAAAATTTTTGGGGAGATGTAATTCTGACACTTCTGTTATTGTGAAGTTTTCTATTATTTATTGTCATGAACTCGTGATAAAACCCTGCTGACCACAGAGTTTGAATTGTTGCCCTTCAGGGTTCAGCCACTTCAACATTTCTGGGACATACACAGTGTGTTTCTTCTGTTGCCTGGCCTGAGCAACAAACAATATATTCAGCATCTTGGGACCATTCTGTTCGGCAGTGGGATGTCCAAACAGGGAAAGAGTCGTGGAATATGGTACGCAAAATATATTTATATATTTAAAAATGAAAGTATTAAAATGCATGGAAAGCATCATGTTTTTTTCCTTCTAGCATAAAAGCAGCAAGAAAAAATGTTTTTTGTGCTCATCGAGTCATCAATTGGCATCTGTGCATTCTGGTCCTGAGTTTCTCTCAAATTTGCTTTGTGGAATCTGGCACTTGGAATTGGAAAGTTACTGGCTATCCTTCAACTGACGCTGTCCAAAAAGCACTGTTGCCTAGGAGAGTCATAAAGCTTTTGCTACTCTTTTGTTCTGCTTCATAGATAAATTCATCTTATTCACTTGATGTCTGAAAATATTTTCCATAGGTTTGTGGGAAGGCCCTGAATTGCTTGGATTGTGGTGGTGAGAGCTCTTCACTAATTTCCGCTGGTGGCTCTGACCCTGTCTTGAGAGTATGGGACCCTCGTAAACCTGGTAAATGCGGAAACAAAATCATGCTTTAATTATCTCTCGGGATTAAAATTAGCTAATACAATTATCCTCAAACAGGAACTCTAGCTCCAATTTTTCAGTTTTCCTCCCATAAAAGCTGGATCAGTGCTTGCAAATGGCATCCAAGTTCATGGTTTCATTTGGTATCATCTTCATTTGATGGGAAAGTAATGCTGTGGGATCTAAGGACAGCAGTAAGATTCTAATAATATATTTCCTTCCTGATTTACACTCTTCTTTCCAAGTTATTTTATTAGAATGCCATAAACCATTAATGGTTCTGTTCTGTTGCAGTGGCCACTGGCTTCTGTGGAGGCGCACAAAGACAAGGTATTCCTTCTGTGGTATTTCTTTATAGAAAAAAGTCCATTTTACTCCCTCAAAATATTTCATTGGATAACTTAACCCCCTAAACTATTTGTTGGCTCATTTTACCCCCTAAACTATTGAAAACGGTCCACTCTACTCCCTAATAACATTTCTATGTTTTGTTTCTCTTTTTATAAGCTATATTTTAAACTGCTATTTTGTAGAACCTTAGATGGCATCGTTACCAAAGTTTGAAAATATTTCCAAATTTTTTTCATGACTGTTTGCTTGAACTTTAAAATCACAGTTTTTAAATCAGTCATTGGTGCTTTCAACCTAGGTAAACAGTGATAAAAGAATTCTAAAACAATGTTGAGACGTAAGTAATACATATATCATCATCCTACCAAATTACAGTGTAAAATACAACTTACAAAGAGAGAAATAAAAAAGAGAAATACTGTTAGGGAGTAAAGTGAATCGTTTTTAATAGTTTGGAATGTAAAATAGTTTAGGTGGTTAAGTGCTCCGGCGAAAATAGTTTGAGGGAGTAAAAATGGACTTTTCTCTTTATTTTTACATGTTTGAACAAAAGGTGAGGTCCTTAATTTTGGCGATTACAGGTTTTATGCGTGGACTGGTGGAAAGGGGATAGCGTGATCAGTGGTGGAGCTGATTCCAAGCTGTGTATAGCATCAGGGATTGAAATAGTGTGATGATGATTTCCCTCATGTTTTTGGTGCTAGCGCAGTCAAGGTTCTAACATTTTCTCATTTCAATCATTTCAAATATCCTGATTTGATATCTAGGATGTCCTGTATTTTACTGCCGTTCAGTTTCAACAGAATGTTCTGGAAAGCCAAGCTATGCCAATTTTGGTTGGGAAAATGTGTAATCCTTTTGGCAGATCAATACACCACACAAGTTAGCAGATCGAAGTTGCTGATGCGTTTATGCACAAGGAAGATCCATTCGAGGGAAAACACATTTTTCTCATTAAACTTATCATTTAGTTTATTTGGTGAAATTGCCTCAGAAATCCCTATAGTCTGACAAGCTCATGAACTAGCTGAGGGAAGTAGGTAGCTACTAGGATGTCGTACTGGTGTCACTTGAACAAAGTGAATGTGGAAAATAAACATGAGAATACCTATCCGTGCGGTTTAAAACTAGCTGAACTGCTTACGGGACTCCTGCCTGTAATGTACGTCGTCCATCAGTTGGTACTCCTTTTTGACATGCCATTTCCTCTTAACCGGTGACCAAACATGGCATGCATACGTCCTCTTCTGCACGGTGCTGACTGCTCCTTCCTCAATCAAATCGTAGACAAAAAAAAAAAAACATATAGAAACCAACCAAATCGTAGACAAAGATCACGTGCAGATCAACCACCGATCAAGCTCCGAAGTGTCGGACTCGTGCAGCAGGTGACCGATCAATCGACGTTGTTTTACTAGCCTATAAGTAGCACCACGCACCGCCCATTCTCATACAGCGAAACGCCCAAAATCCGAGCTCGAGAACGCAGAGGCATTCAGTAAGTTGGACATGGCTTCCAAGATCGCCATCTCCCTCGTTCTCGCGGCGCTGCTGGCGTGCGCCGCCGTGAGCGGCGCCTCGGCGAGGAGACTGGAGGAGGACACGGCTTCGCCCGAGGAGGAAGAGGAGCGCCACCCGGCCGCCGTTTTCCCGGAGCTTCCGGTGCCGGAGCACGAGCTGCCGCCGTTGCCCAAGGTGGAGTTGCCGCCGTTCCCGGAGGTGTACCTGCCGCCCAAGCCGGAGCTGCCACCGTTCCCGGAGGTCGACCTGCCGCCCAAGCCGGAGTTCCCCGGCATCCCGGAGTTCCACTTCCCGGAGCCAGAGGCGAAGCCATGATGATCTGGATTACATGCAATCCTGTGTATGAAGAAGTACTATATATGAACTATTGCCGGTGTCAGGCTTGTGGATAGCTTTCAGCATGCATGTGTGTGTGTGTCAGTGTGACGCTGTGTGTGAGTTCGACGACGTGTTTGAGTTGTGCTTGTGCTTTAACAAAAATGTGCTCCTTTTAATAGCGGTTCATTCCCTCCGCTGCTAAATTTGTCGATCAAAATGGTACTTCCCCTTCACAAATATAAAGAAACTAAATTTGTTCTAAATTAAACTATCCTAAATTTAATTAAATTTATAGAGAAGAGTATTAACATTTACTACATTATTAAATATATTTGCATATCGAAGGACCCACACCCTGCGCCCCTGCCTGCTCCTCCCTCCTCTATCTGCGGCTACCAGCTTGCTCCCACGCGTCTCTCTGTGCAGTGCATGCATAAGCTTTAAACGATTTATTCTCAAAAATTACTTATTCAATTTACGAATCAATTACACCGCTATATTCACTGTAATTAAATATTTACAATAAAATATCACATAATTATATTCTGATAAAATAAATATAATATATTAACAATTAAAATTTAATGTTTCACACACGAGAACGAAATGTTTCAGTAGTTATTTTATTGTGTTTTATAAAATTTTTAAATATTTCAATGACCAAATTTTTTTTTCTTATGTATAACTTGATATTTCACCTGATGCTTGACAGTCAAATGAAAATTTGACCGTCCGATTTTTTTTTTCTAATAATTAGACGTCTGATGCGTAGTTTTATCCTAATGGTAAATGCAACGGCTAATACCCTTATGCTCAAACGGACACTCTAGCTCCAATTTTTTTTTTCAGTTTTCTTCCCATAAGCTGGATCAGTGCTTGCAAATGGCTTCCAAGTTCGTGGTTTCATTTGGTATCATAAGGTGGTCGTATTGGTGTTACTTGAACAAAGTGAATGCCTAATGGTGTAGAAATGAAACATGAGAATACCTATCCGTACGACTTAAAACTAGCTGAACCCTGGACTGGTCGCCCTGCTCGGCTGCTCCTGCCTGCAATGCTCTTCGTCGACATGCTGTTTCCAACAGGTGGCTCTAGACAATGGCCTTGCATACGTCTCTTGTACCTGTCCGTTCTGAACACGATCTGCACGTACGGTGCTCTCGCCAACCCGACTACTTTCTCAACTGTTGCACAAGATCTGCACTGTGCTCTCGCCGAAAACCATAGACAAACACCATAGAAACCAACGGTGCTCTCGCCGAAATCATAAACAAACCATATATAGAAACCAAAACCACCAATAAGAACACTCGTTGCACCACTCATCGCCCTTTTCTCACACGTCCAAAACTCGAGCTCGAAATCCGTTGAGTTGGATATGGCTTCCAAGATCACCGTCATCTCCCTCGTGCTCGCGGCGCTGCTGGCATGCCCTGCCATGAGCAGCGCCGCGAGAAGCCTACAGGAGACAGCTTCTCCTCTTGCGGAGGCAAATAAGAAACTGGTCACCGCTCTGAAGTTCAACGTGCCTGAGCTGCCGGAGATTCCCGGCGTGCCTGGATTCGACGAGCCCGGGCTACCGGAGATTCCCGGCGCCCCCGGGCTGCCAGAGATTCCCGGCATGCCCGATTCCTTCCTGGAGCAAGCGGCCAAGCCATGATCTGGAATGACTGCAATAATAGTTTGTGAACTAATATATATGTATGAACTGTTGCCCGTGTGAGAATATGTGTGTATCAGTGTGTGTGCCAACGAGTTCTTCGATCGTCGTTGTTCGAGTTGTGCACTAATAAAAATTTGGATTTATGACTATCGGGTTGTCCAGAGCAGTGAGCAATTTTTGCCGGTGGTTCATTTCCCTGCACTGCTTTAATTTTTTTAAGGAAACATGCAAAAGCTTTGCATGTCATTCCATTAACTAGAAAATGATTACAACGCTATTGAGCAGGAGAGGCCTGAAACTCATCAACCTGATCGATCAGGTCACATGACATGCAGGAGAGAAAGAAACATCAAAGGTTTATATCTTGCAAAAAGTTTTGGAACTTTGTGCCATATCTGTAGCTCTTCCTTTGGAATGAGCTTGCATGTTTCTGGTATGAAATGTCATACAGTGAACTATGTTTTAAAAAATTCCAAGAATGATTATTTAAAGGGAGAGGTTTCATTTTACCTCGGAACTCTTATGTTTGTTTAAAATACATCTCTAAAGTACAAAACCGGCTATATCGCACTGGCAACAATCAATACCAGACACTTTTACGTACTCTAAAACCGCTCAAGAGGATAAAGTGTCTGATATTGATAAGTTAGGGGGTGCGATATACCCGGTTTTATAGTTAAATGTATATTTTAGACAATCAAATGAGTTTAGAGAGGTAACATGGACTAAATGGACTACTCTCTTATTTAAATGACATGCAGAGAACAAGAAAACATGTCTTTTAATTCTTAAGGGACAAAATGACGTGCCCCTCTTCCACGGCTATGGATATGTTGTCGTACCTGTCCCCTTCTGCACAGGATCTGCACGGTGTTCTACCTCTTTCTCAACCAAATCGAAGACAAAACCATAAGACATCAACCACTACTACGGAATAAGAACATTTGCAGATCAACCACCGATCGAGCTCCGAAGTGCCGGACTCGCGAAGCAGGTGAATCAACGACGTGTTTTGCAGCATATAAGTAGCACCACACATCGCCCATGGCCTCTCCCATCCCAGAACAAAAGCAGGGGCAACTGATCAGTGCAGTATGGCTTCCAAGATTGCCATCTCCCTCGTGCTCGCGGCGTTGCTGGCGTGCGCCGCGGTGAGCGGCGCCTCGGCGAGGAGACTGGAGGAGACGGCTCCGCCTGAGGAGGAAGAGGAGCTTCACCCGGCCGCCGTTTTCCCGGAGCACGAGCTGCCGCCTCTGCCCAAGGTGGAGCTGCCGCCGTTCCCGGAGGTGCACGTGCCGCCCAAGCCGGAGCTGCTGCCGTTCCCGGAGGTCGACCTGCCGCCCAAGCCGGAGTTCCCCGGCATCCCGGAGTTCCACTTCCCGGAGCCAGAGGCCAAGCCATGATTGATCTGGATTACTTGCAACTAATCCAGTCTGAAAAAGTATATATGGACGGTTGCCGGTGTCAGGCTTGTGGATAGTTTTCAGCATGTACGATGTGTGTGTGTGACTGTGAGTTCGACGTCGTTGTTTTAGTTGTGCATTTCTGTAATAAAACTGGATTTATGGCTATCGGATTGTCTTGTCCAGAGCAGTGAGTGATTCTTGCAGCAGTTCATTCCCTGCACCGCTAAACTTGCCCGAAAAAATGGTAAATCACTGATACAGAAATGACCATAAGTGCCGGGTTCCCAACCAACACTATACTTGAGATATTAATGAGGCAAAATTAGCTCCTGGACACTCTTAGAACCTGGCTTTTGCCACAGACCACTAAAAAATGGTGGTTTTGTCAGAAACCATTACAAATGTGATGTAATTTGCTACAAGACACTACAGTCCTTATAATAATATTTCACAACCAAACAGGTCATATAACACATAATATTGGATAAGTCTGCCCCTGTCCTTCGATTCACCAATAGAAGCGTACGTTTCATCTTCATAATTCACTGTTCACGTCATGTTTTAGCAAAATAAAACAAAAGGCACAGTAAACGGGTTTAGCCACAGCAGGCTATCATGTACATGACTAAATCACACATTAGAAGGTCATAATTTCTTCTTGGACCTGACAACCTTCAACTTCTTTGTTTTTCCCTTCTCATGGACAACAACTGGAGATAGTGCTGCACATGTAACAGACTCTATAGTGTCTTCAAGTTCCAATATTCTCTTATGCCTATAAATGGATATAGAAAGGCATTAAATAAATAGAGATAACTAGGAGGAAGACAAAGAATGGAGTTGTACCCTCGTGTCATAGGACTTGATATAGAAACAGGAGTGATAGCTCTAGTTGGCGTAGATGCTTCAAGTTGCAGCAACATCCTTGACACACTGCATGTAGAAAGAAACACTCTCATCTGCAGTTTTTTTAAAAGGAAGATTTAAAGTTGTCATAGTGTACCTCCTTGTCACAGGGCTTGTTGTAGGAACAGAAGTGATGGCTCTAGTTGGTGTAGCACTGTAAGTTGTTTAAATACGTAAGCTATGGGTGAAAACATTTGTAAGTTAGGTGAAAAAATTTCATAAAGCAGTTGAAAGCTTACAATGGGTCAGCACGTGATGGTTGTTCCTGTGGTGGCTTAGAAATACTAGATGGCACTATTGTGGCATTTTTCTTGCCTCTCTTTCTTTTTGGCTTCGGAGGGGCAGGAGGTGGCACATCAGAATCATAAACATATTCATTACATGTTTTCGCCATGTGTCCAAGCTGCTTGCACCTTTTGCATCTTGTGGTTCTCTTTCCAGATCCTCCTTCTGCAGCTGGTTTGAACCTTCTCACCCTTGGCCTCCCAGCCGCCCTTTTTAGAACCGGAGGCCATAGCTTCAACCCATGATTCACTTGAGGCCACTATTTTTTATCAGTCATTGGCTTTATAGACTTCTCATAGGCTTTCTTGAACTTTGCCACGAAGTAGAATTCATGAACATAATCTTCAATCTTGCAACCCCGAATTGATGTGATAATACACAAAGCATGTGTACATGGCAGGCCAGTAACTTGCCATCGCCTGCAGGTGCACTTCCTCTCCTCAAGATCAACACTATGCCTCCAATGAACTAGATCCCTTGTAACACCTTCGACTTCACCTAACATTTCATGATCTTTGCTGCCATCTTTGTGTGAATACCTCCATGTATATTTCAGTCCCCTGCTCCTTGCATTGAGGTCCTTCATGATGTTAGGCAGTATCTTCCCCTGAAGCTTGTGGGTAATTTTTTTTCTCAAATACATTTTATCCATGCATAACTGTCTTATCCTATCCATAAGATCAATTACATTCATGGACTTTTCATGCCTAATCCAGCTGTTGAATGTTTCAGCTATATTATTTGTTACATAATCACATTTGCTTGCTTCAGAGAACAAGTGCCTTGTCCAGAGGTGCTTATGATTATCATGTATCCATTTCATTGCTTTAGGACAGGCTTCATACATCAGGTTGTAGTGCTCTTCGAACCTATGACTTTGAAAAGCTCTACAAGCTGGCCATAAGTGTTTCTGGAAGACCTCTCCTCGGAATCTCTTCTAAAAGTTAGCAACTAAGTGCCTCATACACTCTCTATGCTCAACCCCATTTCTAAATACTTTAGTAACAGCAGAATCAATCCCTTTGCCTGCATCTGTTGAGATCACTAGGCCTGGAGGTGATCCAATAGCTTGATGAAGTTTTACAAAAAACCAAGACCAATTTTCAGTTGTCTCCGAGCCAAACACTCCATAACACACTAGAAACATCCAATTATTGCCATCAATAGCAGTTGCAGATGCAAGTTGACCCTTCCATTTCCCTGTTAAATGTGTTGAATCCACACCAAGAAAAGGCCTACAACCATTCAAAAACCCCTCCACACAGGCTTTCAGAGCAACAAACATTCTAGTAAATCTCATCTTCTTTCCGACTTGCTCATATTCAATGTCCACCAAACTACCAGGATTGGTCTTCTCCACCTCAGCCTTGAAACTGAAAATATGCTGAAAGCTGTCATCCCACTTCCCTTTCAATTCTTCCAAAGCCATCTGTCTTCCCTTCCACACTACCCAGTACGACAATCGTAGGTGATATTGTTCTTCCAGCTTTTTCAGGTGCTACAGCCCCAATTGTAGGATCTTTTGCAAGCCAATTAATAACTCTATCCTTGACCCAGTGATTTGTTGCCATTTTGTTCTTCTCGACTTTTCCGGTGCTTTGACAAGTGTGTTCATGAGGTATCTTTTTTATCTGCATCAAATGGGAACAAAATTAGAATTAGAAAAAAAAATATATGAGAACGGGAATTCTCATAAAATTGCATTATTATCCATCAAACACGACCAGAATTGATGCAAAATTAAATATTTCTTACCTTCCAAGTCCTTCCATCTTGCAACTGTGAAGCATGTATCCGCCAATTACACCTTTCAGCTTTGCAGTACCCTCTATATCTTGTCGATTCAGAATAGGAAGCTGCAATTTCATATTCACCTTTTATTGCATATTGCCTAATGGCCTTCTTAAAAGTATCACCATCCCCAAAAGTTATACCAACTTCTATTGTTGGGTTTTCTAAGTCAGTTGCATGAACAATTGGCTCACAACTACATGCATCATCCACAGGTAATTCATCCTCCAAACCAGCATACTCTACATCACCATCTAACTCAGAATTGGAAAAATCAGAAAGTACATCTTCGATAGGATCCTCGTCATCCAAACCGACGTACTCTACATCATCATCCACCCAATGCTCTTCACTAGCGTTCTGAATTGCAGGCTCTACAAGTGATGGTGTAATTTCAAGTGGAGGCTCTACAATTGATGATGTAATTTCAAGTGGAGCTGCTTCGGCATTCCTGTCCCCCTGCAACACACAAGGCATGCACTGCTGCCGCCCAACATCATCCATGAAATCAGATATATCATTTTTCATCACACCTACTTGCACTGAGAGCCTTCTTATGTCCCAGTACATGTCAATTGCATGAAGCAGTTCATGGTCAGATGTAATTTCTTCATAGCTATGACTCAGATTGTCCCAATAAGTGACACGCAACTTGTGCATAGCATCTAGCTTAATTTCTGTACTAATACCACTAAGCAAATCATTCCAATTTGTGCAATCCCTGTCTAAAATCATAGGAATGTTACAGGCATCACAGTACTCGCGGCCGCCATTATCAGCAAATTTGACATAAGCACCTACACGAACAGCAAGCCTGTAGGACGAATTGGGATCCATCCTATATAAATAGGACAGGAATAAACACCCAATACGTTTTGATTCGCAAATCTAAGCCTAAAGGTACACAACAGTTTAACTCTAAGGAAAAATAGCAGAAGGCTTACCTGTCGAGAACCCATGAAAAATCAGCATGGTCCTGCGGAAAAATATCGCCGAAGAATCGTGGAGGCTCCACCTGTGGGATTCCCCCGCCGGGAGGAACCGCAGCCCCACTTGGGGGTGCCATCGGGATGAACCTTTGCAGCCAGCACCGGCCTTTGCCGCTGCCGCCGCCGCTAGGAGGAAGCGTCGCGCCACCAGGAAGTAAGGTCACTGCCGTGGGAGGGGCCGCCACCGCCGCCGGGAGGGAATGGGCAGCCGCTGCCGCCGCCGCTTGGAATAGACCTCGCGTGCGGTCGTGCGGGGAAAGAACGACAGGCAAGTCTTCTCTCGTGAGGGATTAAAGGGTCAAGGGCAAAATTGTCAATTCCCGTGGCTTTGGATTAAAACAGATTATAATAATACACATAGTGTCTCCCCCCAAATATACATCTATTTATAGTGTCTTTTGGTAAAGCCAAATTTTTTTGATGGTCACAATAAAAGCCACGTTTCAAGAGTGTGTTTTAAGAGTGTCTCTGAGCTAATTTTGCCTATTAATGAAGGTATCTTATTAGTGCTGGATGTGAGAACCGGCATCGATGGCTTTCCACGAATTAAAAAAAAGTAGTAAGCTGGCTCGATTCGAGCTGCTTTTCAAGCTAGAGGAATGTACATCCAGAATCACAAAATCATATCCTAGAATCCCAGAACCGATGCTTTGAATCCAACAAAAATGAAATCAAATATCCAACAAAAAAGTCACAGAATCAACACATCAGAAGATCTTTATAACATTCATCACATTGGAAACTAGAGGACATGGGGAAGGAGGGGAAATCTTTACAACATTCATCACATCACAGGGTCAAGACAGAAACACAATCTTTACAACATTTAGCACAGGATCCACCGCCCTGCAGACAATCGCTGATGACTAGAGGAGGACATGGGGGAGGAGGAGAGTAGGAAGAGGACAGGGGGACGCTGACCTTGAGCATCGGTGTCGGATTTGGGGGCGGTAGATTGGACCTTCACTTGCACGGATCTGTGTTGCTGGCTTGGATGGAGAGGACGAGGTGGCTCCATATCCACCTCCCCCTTCACTCGCATAGATTCATCGTCGTTAAGCTGCCGTTGCCACCGTACCCATGGCGCCACCGTTGCGTCGCTCATGCCCACTGCCACCACAATGCCGCCGTCCAGCACCGGAAGAGGGGAAGGGAGGAGGGGGCCGCCGCGACGAGTTGAGAGGAGGGGGCGGCCGCTCGCCGGCCATGGAGAGAGGCGGGCCGCGCTCGCTCGATCTGTAGGTTGGCGAGAGAAGAGAGGAGAGAGGAGGTCTAGCTCGATCTGTTGGCGCTTGCTCGATCTGGAGAATATCGAGCGATGTATCGATCTCCCCCACACACATTGTCTGGCTCGGCTCATAACAGTAATGGCTCGGCTTGGCCTCTTCAACTAAAGAATCGACACCGATAATGGTTTTTTTGTTTTGATTCCCCTAAAAAACCGAGACTGATGACGTAACCCTAATCACTGTCGGTTGGGGTCATGAACCGGCACTGATGAATAGTAAAGTTATCAGTGACAGATTTATCCTAACCAATACTGATAAGGAGATATGAATGTGTTGTTCTGTAATAGTGAACGATGAAGTCAAAAGGCTAAACAACATTGAATGTATTAAGTGCTAGATCATGGTACTACCATACCGTATAATTTGTATTTTGTAGCAGTAATAAAAGATAATCTATGACTCTTCTTTACAAGAAAAAAGATACTCTAGAAAATAGATTCTAATCTCTCTCTCGAGAGGATATTTCATTTTTAATGCAAGTCTTTATAAAATAACTTGAAAAAAATTTGAAGATGTAGAGCACAGTACTTCTATATTTCTACCAAAAATCAAGTTAAAAAATTGACATATACATTGAGAAAAACAATTAGGTGTGAATAGTACCAGTATTGTTTATACATTAAATTTGTCCTTTTTAAAATTTCTTGATATGTGAGTTGAGTTTATATCATCAAAAATTTTAAGGATATTTCATTGGGTGGTGTTTGGACAGACGAAGGGACGTTCCCTCGAGCGAGTAGAAGAGTTTCCCAGATAATATATGACTCGTTAATTTTTGTTCGTGGCAATCAGGCAACAGCTAGCAAATAAAGCAGTCATCCAGTCAGACGGGCCTTTGATTTAGACCTGAACTAAGCACATTAGGCCACTGCAGGGTGCATACCTTAAGTTTTTCCCCAGCCCATATTCAGCACAAGCCCCTCGCATGGCCGATCACGGCCTCAACGCCATCTCAGCCATGGCGCCGACGACGACGCATGCGTGCGTCTTCAGCCGAGCCACGGCCGTCTCTGCACGGCTGCACGCAACGGAGAAGAAGCACACACGCATCGATCTCCGCCATTTGATTGCTCGATCTGACGGTAAATCTCGTCGACGTACAGTAACAGACGGCATCCAAATAGTGGATCTCGTGTGAAGCTATGCATACGTACGGCGCCTTGATCGATCGCTTGATATATAGTTTTTCCAACCCAACCATGCAACAATCACACGGCGGCAGGTAACCGGACGTACATGCAACGAGAGTAACAACGAGTGTGTGACACGAACACGCAGGTGATCTTGCATCCACGCAATGACCAACCGTGCAGCTAGTGCATGCATGCCATTGCCAATATCAACTCGATCCTCCGGTGAGCCCTTTAATTTGGTGGCTATAAATACACCCCGCCGGCCTCGGCTTCTCTTCATCCCGCTCAAACACAGAGACATCTTCTCCTAAGCTTAGCTTGCGAGCTAGCTAGCCATGGCTGCTAGCAAGATAGCCATGGCCTCTTCCCTGCTCTTGCTGCTTGCTGTCGCTTTGCTCTCGAGCAGCGGTACTGGCAGTGCGGCGAGAATCTTGCAGGAAGTGGCTTGGCCACCTATGATTACCCAAAGCTGACCAGCCGCCGCCGCTGCCCACACCTGATGTTCTACCAAACCCAAATCAGCCTCCACTGCCCACACCTGGTGTTCCACCGAAGCCTGATTTGCCACCACTGCCCAATCCTGATGCATCACCAATGCCTAGACCCAATGGGCCGCCGCTGCCTAATCCTGATATGTCGTGGAAGCCTGACCAACCACCACAGCTCAATCCTGATGGGCCATCGAAGCCCGATGTGCCTCCGATGCCCAAACCTGATGGCCACCCAATCCGATGGGCCACCGAAGCCTGACCAGCCGCCACAACCCTGTCCTAATGGACCTTCAGGACCTAACCAACCGCCACAACCGAAGCCAAACCAACCACCACAACCCAATCCTAATGGGCCACCGAAGCCTGACATGCCGCCGATGCCCAAACTGATGGGCAGCCCAATCCTTATGAGCCATCAAACTTGACCAGTCGCCAACCCTATCCTAACATACCATCAAACCCTGACCAACCACCACAACCCAAACCTGATGGGCCACCCTTGCCTAATCCTAATATGACACCAAAGCCCGACCAACCACCACAAAACAATCCTAATGGGCTACCAAAGCCTGATGTGACACCAATGCCCAATCCTTATGTGCTAGTGAATCCCGATCAACCACCACAGCCTAAACCCGATGATGTGCCACCCATGCCCAAACCCGATGGACCGCCAAAGCCTGATCAACTACCACAGTCCAATCCTGATGGACCATCGAAGCCCGATGTGCCACCAATGTCCAATCCTTATGTGCCATTTAATCTTGACCAACCACAACAACCTAAACTCGATGATGTGCCATTGATGCCTAAACCCGATGGATTGCTGAAGCCCGATCAACCACCACAACCTTTTTCTTACGAGCCATCAAAGCCTGATCAACCACCACAACCGAACCCTAATGGGACACCAAAGCCTGACCAACCACCACAGGCCAATCCTGACATGCCATCAAAGTTGGACCAGCCACCACAACCCAATCCTGATGGACCACTAAAGCCCTATCAACCGCTACAGCCCAATACCAATATGCCACCAAAGCCAGACCAACCACCCCAGCCTTGTCCTGATGGGCCACTAAATCCTGACCAACCACAACCACCTAAGCCCAATGGGCCACCGAAACCTGACCAGCCGCCGCAGCCTAATCCTAATGGGCCACCGAAGCCTGATCAACTGCCACAACCCAATCCTGATATGCCACTAAGGCCTAATCAACCACCACAACCCAATCCTGATATGTCACCAAAGCCTGATCAACCGCCACAGCCACCATGCCATGAACTACCATCAAAGCCGGATGCGCCGCAGATGCCACCCTTGTCGAATGGTGACCTTCCACCAAAGCCAGATTTTCAACCATTGCCAAACGGTGAGCTTCAATCGCCAAAGCCAGAGTTGAATGGCGAGATTCCATTTTCACCGTAGCCAGAAGAAACACCGGCCACTGAAGCCGGAGCTGCCGGCCATTCCTGAGGTGCACCTAAGTGAAAGAACAGAGCAAAAACCATGATGACCATCAAGGGGTCCATTCATATTGATACATCCACATTCTACATTTGCATTGGTTCGTGTATTTGTATCTGTATCTGTATCCACGGCGTGCATGCCATATCTGTCATCCGTTTCATGTATGTACTTGCTGAGTTTGTTGTCATGAGCTCACATATCTTCTCTCTGAAGGTGTGAGATCATATATTCATATCTGTTTATAATAAATGGATTCAATCATGTGTATTATGAGCACACACTTGCATTCATCAGTCATCTATATAGTATATATACACACATATATATACACATATGTACACACGCACATATACACACATATACACCGTCTCTTGTCTTGCTAATTTTAGCAGGACCACTTTCAGTTGTTTAATATACTACTTTTAGTTTTTGACATGGTATTTACCAGTGAATATTGACCATTAGTTCCTTTTATAACATATTATCAATAGCTACGAAATCAACATCATAGTATAAAAATACTTTCAAATATGAATCCATGGGTACCACTCATATGGCAACAAACATATATGTTGTTAGCTTCGTTGGAAGTAAAATAAATAAATAAATATCGACCTTTTCAAATATATGGGCAACTTATATTTTTCAACAGAGGGAATATATATATTATTATTAACGTTGTTTTCAAGCTAGCTAGCTCGCTAGGATCTCCTTTAGTATTTTGGAAACAGATCTTACGTTAACGTGGAGTAAGAGAGGGTGCAGCACGTACAGAAGTACCTATAGTTCACAACTGCAGGTACAGTGGTACAAAAACCAGTTCCATTTTCCATGTCAGGTATTGCTGATGAGCCTATCAACCATAACCAAACCTGCAAACTAAAGAGATCAAAGGGAACAGCATCCAGGTGGCGCCGTCTACCTTCAGCACCACACTGAACAAGCCATCATATTCAGAAAAAACTTCTTTGCCCATGTGCTCAGATTTTCCACTTCTTTCACTGTCCACGGGAAGGCTGTTACAGAAGGAATGGTTGTTTTTCAGCTCGATTTGGAGGCTTGGATCAGCCACTGAAACTGACAAGCAACTAGCTCGATCTTGTACTGATTTTATCAACAAATCCCTTAATTTTTTTTGTGCAGTGCTCACGAACAGGTGACCTAACACCATGGTCAGGATTCTGGAGTGCTATGTAAGCTCCTACACGAACACGCAGTCGATCGCCAAACCACGCACAGACAATAAGGTGCAACATTTTGCTGTTATTTTTGGCACTCTCTTGAGCTACCAAATCGGACGTTCTGTCAGAATTTGCTGGGACGATAGCATAGTCTCACTTACTTTGTATTTTAGCTGTTGTTCATCACATGCACGATCAGCAGCGGAGCCAAGATTTAGGTATTAAGGGAGCCAAGTTATAGATGATCTGTCTTTGTTGGAGTTGAAGAGGGCCTAGTTAACCAAGTGTTTAACATAATTATGTGATTACTTAGTAGTTTCTTAGGAAAAAATTTTTTTGGGGGTGGCGAGGCCTCCGCTCGTCCCCCCTTGTCTCCACCCCTGTACACGATTGATCTTACTTTGCATTAACTTCTCATATCACACTGCACACGTGTACAGACTTAAAAGGAAAAAGCTAGATTTAGTTGGTGGTGCATTTCACCAATCAGATGATCTGTAACTCTGAATATTCCCAGCTAATTAAGCCATCCACAAATTAATATATAGGAAAACAATTAATCACCAAATTACTAATGCAGATGACCTACCATGGATGTACCAAAGATCAGAAGAGAAGAGACTTCCATGCACAATCAGCAAGCTAATTAACTTCTATTACTTTTAGCACTATAAATACCAGCCCCTATTGCCTCAACCCATCACACAAAGAACTAGCTCTCTCTCACTGTCGCTGATACGCAGAAACGAGCTAGAAATTAACTGTAGAGTTGTAGAGCACACGATGGACATGGTTTCCAAGAACTCCATGTCCTCGCTTCTCTTCCTCATGGCGCTGCTGCTCTCATGCAGCTCCATGAACAGCGCAGCACGCTACCTGGAGGAGTACCCGGAGCTGCCAAAACCTGAACTGCCGCCGCATCCCGCCGTGCTGGAGCTGCCAAAGCCTGAAATTCCGCCACACGCCGAAGTGCCGGAGCTGCCAAAGCCCGAGTTGCCTGAGCTGCCGCACCCCGAGGTGCCCGAGTTGCCGAAGCCTGTATTGCCTGAACACCCTGTGGTGCCGGAGCTCCCCAAGCCTGAGGCTGAGCTGCCGCACCCTGCCGTGCCGGAGGAGCCCAAGGCTGAGCTGCCGCCGTTGCCCAAGGTTGAGCTGCCACCGTTGCCCAAGCCTGAGTTCCACTTCCCGGGGCCGGAGGCCAAGCCATGAACGATCAGAGAGAGCATCCGCGTAGCGCGCGCCATTTATCTATACTGAATAATATGCGTGGTTTTTATTTGCGATGTTCACCCTGCCTTCTGGGTATTTCAGTGTAGCATTCTACAGCTACTTTGCTCTTTGTGTATTCACTATCTATATACACTTGTACCATACTTTATGATTACACGTATCGTTTGCCATGGACTCATGTTTATATTCATGTACAAATCAATAGGGAGTGTTCTTTGAGTCTGCACTCTGCAGACTGCAGAGCTTCAGAGTTAAGATAGTTTACGGAACAAGAACTTTTACGGTGTTTGCAATCAAAAAGGTAAAAATCAAACACTCCACAATAAAAAATACCATGTCAAAGGTATTTAAGTATTGATATAGGTACTTAAGTAGTAAGAGAAAAAAATAATTTTGCTAGGAGGTGAAAAATGGTATAATTGTCTTTGATATTAGTTGAGGTACATAAGTACCGTAATTGATAGTTTATCTCCTACGTGGTAAGTCACCGTTACGTTATTTACGTGATTTTTTTGGATTTACTCATTTTGCTTGTAAGAATGAAGGAAGAGAACAAGAGTTTTGGAGAACAAAGCCAATCATGATGTTAGTCGATGACCAGATCGGTGATTGCATGAAGGTACCGATTTGATCAAGCAAGGTATTCAATTAAGAAAAAAATATCTATATTTTACTAGTTAATTACTCTACTGTCATCGTTACAATAATTTTATTTCATACCTTGCTACTCTTTATCAACAGTTTATATTGCTCCACCTCTCGTACCTCATAAACACCATAAAACTTAACTTTTAAGGAACTGAGCCTCTGACCCTAACTCAAGTTAGTCGATGTTGTGGGTGTACACGTAGAACACCCAAGTTTGAATTCTCATCAAGAATAAATTTGGGTACTTATTTTCTCCTTAATACAAAGTCCCAACCTAGTTCCTCCTTTATACTATATAAAATGTTTATAGGATGCTAACAATTCTCACCACACAAATGAATGGTCTGATTTCAATTATGCTAGTACCCATCCATACAAATAAACGGTCGGATTTTAACCATACTAGTGTCCCCTATTACTAGTATAAGGTACCATAAAAGAACTCAAGAATTTCAACCATACTGGTGCCCCCCTACGACTAGTATAAGGTACCATAAAGGAACTCAAGAATGTTTATTTTCAACAAACAAAATGAGAATAGATTAACAAGATCACCGACCAGCCATTATAGGCTCGCTAGGCCTGGATTTATATGGCCCCTGTCACCAATGAGTGTCCTGATGAAATGCCAAATACAATTTTGCAACCCAAGCTCAAAGTTCTATTTGGAGCCTACGATTTGTTTTCTATTGTTGCAGGAGATTGTACAATTTGTTGTGTAAAAATTCATGCAAATATGGAATGCAAATCCTGCATTCCAAACTTATTCTAAATTGGTTTTGTAGTACTGGCCGTGCTTGGGAATTGATTGAATCTGGTTTTTGTTAAGCTACTGTTTTCAAGACAAACAACTGCATATAATCTTAATATCTTCAGTCTGATTTTTTTTAAAAGTAATCTTCAGTCTAAATATTAGTAGCAATACCAATACCCAAATTTATAAAGTATTGGACTGCACATAAGCTAAACATCATACTCCCTTTAATCATAAATATTTGCTATTTAGGATAAGATTCGGTCAAGTTTTTAAAACTCCAACCATCAAAATATTATAATAAGTTTACAAAATCTAGTAAGTTTATAATATTATAATGGTACTATTTTAAAACGAAGCATTTGGAAAGGAATTGATGATCGGAATTTTAAAAGTTTGATCAAATCTTGTTCTAAATGCTAAATATTTATGATCAGGAGAGTAATTTGCTACTGGACACACACTCAAATCAAAATTATTTAATTAAAGAGTTTTTCATAAAATAGATAAATCGGTCGCTGTGTCAAATTAAAAAAAAGCTCAAGTGTACATTATTACAAATGCTCTACGCTAAACAGATTTGACATAAATAAAGATAAATAAAGCAATAAGTTCCCAACAAACTATGACATGCCAAATTTCAATTTGCGCTGATCTTACTAGACCTCCACCCATGAGAGAGACGACCACCTCCAAATTGGTCTTCTCCAATCTATGGCTACCTAGCTAATTCATTTGAAAATTTGATGAATGAGCATGAAAAAGGATGTATCTACGACATTGTCCATTTTCAACAATTCAGAACAACTAAAACCATACAATCAAAAATGTTGTCATCATTACTTCATTCCCAGCTGTAAACAGGTCTCAGTAGACACCTGTACTGTTGGGTTTAGACCCGCATCAAAAATTAATGTTGGAGGAGCATAACTTAAATTGTGGGAATAGTTATTACCCATCAGACTAGTCTTCTGCGTTGTGTAGATCTAAGACCTAAAGTTATAACTCCGGTTAGATCTGTGAAAATATATACATATTACATATTTACATATACACTCCAAAACTAGACATAGGTGATGATGCTGCATTCACCAACCAGACCATTCAGAGTCTTACTTATCCCAACCAATCAAACCATACATGAAATGTTGATCAGCAGAGATCAGACGCAGATCATAGTAAACAACCACCAAAAAACAGATCAACTGCCACTGCTGCCATGTACTACCAAAGATCAAAGACTCCTGCAATTTAATGAAGCATCTAAGCTTCCATTTATCACTATAAATACCAGGCTTGTCTTCTCACCCAGCCATCATCACACAGACTGATCAAGTGATCACCAGCCAACCTCTCACTGACACACACAGTGACACTGAGATCAGCAAGAAACCATTCGACATGGTTTCCATCTACACCATGCCATCCGTTCTTCTCCTTGCGGCAGCTCTGCTACTCTCGTGCACTATATATGCGTGTAAAGTTTGACGTATGCGTGTGATCTTGTTCGTGGCGAACTGGCTGATGTGAGCTAGCTAGGAGAGTGATGTACTTTCAGGCTTTCAGTGTTGTATTCTGCAGCTGCTTTGTTATATATAAGTTTTCAGAATTTATATGGTACCATTATACATGTGTATAATGGACTTTTTCAACATGCGTCTGCGCATAGAATAGATATATCATGTTTAGGTCTTATGAAATGACTTTTTCAGTTTTTCCTATTAAGTGACGACTGTGTCTCTCGATATAAATGGAATTTGGACATCAAAATTTCTATTTGAAAGTTTCGGTAGCTTTGATTTTTTATAATTTTGTATCCATCTATGGATACATTTTAAAATTGAGTAAAATTTTGTAATAGACTTTTTCAACTAAAAATTTTATTTTAAATTTGCAAATTTCGAGTAAACTTACTACCACAAGTTTGAAACTTTTAACTCAAAATTAAAAATTTTCAACTAAAAATTTTAAAAATTTGTACCTAAATTATGAAATGTTTGACCCAAAATATGAAAGTTTTAACTCAAATTTTGAAATTTTCAACTTAACTGTTTCTGTATTATTTTACTAATGAACGTTAACAATACTGCTAAGTGCCCCTAGTCACATGGGTGCAAACAACATCTCCCATGTGTATAGTACAACCTAGTTAGAAAAAATACCTTTTTCCTGTACATAAAAGAATCCCCTTCTCAATGATCTTCTATCGTGGATCTAGCCTAACACTAATATGCTCCCTCTGGTCCAGTGATGGTATGGCATAATGGCAAGATTGATTTCTGCATCAAACCAAGCGACTCTTACATTAGGTTGGATGTATGAAAAATACTTCTATTATATTATAAGTTTATTATTTTTAAAAATATTGTAAATAAAAATTAATGGTCAAAGTTATATAATAAAGATCGTATCAAATATTCAAAATGGTTAGCTCATTTTCATGACTGGAGGGGTAAACTCTTACTTTCATTTTTTAGTGTTTAGATTGATTTCTAGAAGCCTAGTTTGTCCTTTGCTGCTCACCTCGATGTGCCTTTAAAAGAAATCGTTTATTACACGGATATTTGATTCAAGTTAGGTGCTGTTTAGTTGTTCTCTTAGTCGGCTCTTGGCCGACTTCTAGCAAAAGTAAGAATCGACTAAGCTTTGAAGTCTAAACTGTGGCAAATTATGTTTACTCGATGTAAATTAATGGAATCTAACAACACAGTCCCCCAAAACAATAAAGAACGAATTTATTTTTGTCCAATATTAAAAGAGTAAATTTTACAAAACCATATAAATTTTGACACATAGCATATAACCCCAGGTATCATGATCCAAAAGTTTCATAAAACCACATATATAATTAACCAATTTAGCTTAATATTATAGCAAAATAAAATTTTTTAATCTTTGATGGCTACAATTTGTATATGATTTGTCAAAACGCTTATAAATTTGATATAATTTTATACGGTGGATAAAAAATAATTGGTAAATAGTATGGTCTTATAAAACTCTAGAAGCATAATACCTGTGGTTATATGCCACGTACTAAAAATCATATGATTTTGTGAAACTTAATCTATAATACATATAGTTTTGTGAAATTTACTTAAACTAAGTATTAGCCGTTTTAAGAGCAAACAAACCTATTGGAGATCTAGTATTAGGTATTCTCTCCGGCCAAAAATACTTGGCATTTTGGACATGATCTGATCAAACTTTTCAAACTTTAACCATCAATGGCTTTTGAAATACTTTGTTTGAAAACATGGAAATGATGTATGCAGATTTATCCTGAAAGTACTTTAATAATCTCATAAGGCACTAAATTCTATAAACAAATGTAAATATAAAACTATGGCCAAAATCATACTTCCAACATCATACATAAGTCCTCGAAAAAATACATAGAAAAGTTAAGAAAAAAATGTGAAAATATACTTTTTTTTTTCAAGTTTTGTAAATATATACAGATGAGTGGAGGATTAGCAAAAATATATATGCACCGCGCCGACACCACGGCTTGCGGGCACAGGACCGCCGGTACCGCGCCGCCGCCGTGCTGCACTGAGCACACCGTCGCGCGGCACCGAGTGCACCCGCCCCACCGTCGCACGACACCGTGCGGCGCCGTGCCACTGTAGAACGACACCGAGCGCACCGCTGCCTGCTCCGTGCCACGCCGCTGACCCACGGTGCCGGCGCGGTGTATGTATATTTTTGCTACTTTTCTGCTCATACATATATATTTACAAAACTTGAGGAAAAAGAATATATTTTCAAATTTTTTCTGAAAAGTTAAACTCCAAGTATTATTTTACTGGAGAAGATACTTTAAGCTAGAGAAACTATAATGGCAAGTGCATAGCAGATAAAAGGTCGTGCAAATGCTTGTGTGGTATTTCTTGCTTAAAAGCTCTTTTCAGAAAAGAAAATGAAAATCAGAGCAAACCCAAGTACCCAAGTACCCAACAACTAGCATGTTGCGCATCTAACGCTGTCCACTTTCCGCGAACACAAAATCTCTGCCTGTCACTATATAAAGTTTAGCGTGTTGAAGTAAGCACAAGGTAAGTTGCTTAACAAAATGGCCTCATCGACATGAGAAGGATTATGGTGCCGTGAACAAATTTTACAGCAGAACATGATCGCTTTCGACTTGAAAGTAACCCGTCCGTTACAGGATTTTAAATTTAATATTTTGTATTTAAATGTTGACATGACTAATGCATAATTTTTCTTCGATCTGCGATACAAAGCACATTAATATATTTAAACAAATACACTTTAAAATTTGTTTTTCTAAATTTCAAATTTAAATCAAAATTGTTCTGGCTGATTTGTCAGCCGTTATCGGCTTATGAGTAGTCACCAGCTGATTACCGTCGACATTCATATCTCTGCTTACAATTTGCAAAGCTAAGCATTTCGTCAGCATTGGTTGGTTTTTAATAGATTGTATTTTGGACATACGTTTAATTATTTATTTTATTAAAAAATTTATGTGTATTAAGAAAGTTTTTTGGGTGGTCCAAACCGTAATAATAGCAAAAATACCTAGTTCAAACTAAAAGGATCGATTTTAAGGATGATTTAAAGTAAAACTTTAACAATAAAAGGTGGACCAAATTATAATTTACTCTTAAATGTTCTTTAAGCATGCTTATATTATTATAAATTTACACAAAAATTTTGAATACGATGAATTGATAAACATATATCCAAAGTCATAGGCGTCATCTATTATAAACCAAAAAAAAATACTCTTTTTGTCATTTTTTGGAAAAAGATAATACACTACTTTGTTTGCCTTGTCATGCACGGTTTCACTTACTTCCCATCATCCTGTGGCCACACCAATACCCACAAGGACAAATTCTAGCTACTGCATTCACCAACCAGCTCACTTGGGTCTCAATTTTTCCCAACTAAATAAACCACGCATACACAAACAAAGACAGATCAGGGGAGATCACAGACTGGCCAAATCGAAACAAAGTCAAACAACCAATGGAGTGCAGATCACCTACCTACCAGTAATCAACACATCAGCAGGCTCATGTAATCATGCATTTTTCTTAAATAATGTTCAGTTTAACACTATAAATACCAGGCTTGATTGCCTTCTCCAAGCCATCACAGCAAACTAGCTCACACTGAGATACATAGATCAGTGGTGTGGAAGCTATTCAGGCAGCATGGTCTCCAAGAACGCCATGTCTTCCTCGCTTTTCTTGGTCGTAGCGCTGCTGCTCTCGTGCAGCTCAATGAGCAGCGCGGCACGGTGGCTAGAGGAGTACCCACCGCACTCTATCATATCGAAGCTTCCTAAGTATAAAGAGCCGTCACACTCAGTAGTGTCGGAGCTGCCTAAGCTTGAGCTACCTCCGTACCCCGCCGTGTCAGAGCTTCCCAAGCACGAGGAGTCGTCACATCCTGTTGTGCCGGAGCTGCCCAAGCACGAAGAGCCACCACATCCTATCGTGCCAGAGTTGCCAAAGTCTGAGGAGCCACACCCTGTTGTGCCAGAGCTGCCGAAGCCTGAGGTGCCACTCCCCGCCGTGCTGGAGTTGCCCAAGCACGAAGAGCCGCCACACTCTATCGTGCCGGAGTTGCCCAACCATGAAGAGCCACCCCACCCTATTGTGCCGGACTTGCCAAAGTCTGAGGAGCCACACCCTGTTGTGCCAGAGTTGCCGAAGTTTGAGGTGCCACACCCCGCTATATCGGACCTTCCCAAACACGAAGAGTCACCACACCCTATTGTGCCAGAGCTGCCTAAGCCTAAGGAGTCACATCCTGCTGTGCCAGAGTTGTCAAAGCCTAAGGTGCCACACCCCACTGGCATGCCAGAGCTTCCTAAACATGAAGAGTCGCCACACCACATCGTGCCAGAGTTGCCCAAACACGAAGAGCCATCGCATCCTATTGTGCCTGAGCTACCCAAGCTTGAGGTGCCACACCTCACCGTGCCAGAGTTGCCCAAGCATGAAGAGCCACCACACCCTGTCGTGCCAGAGCTGCCTAAGCACGAAGAGCCATCACACTCTATTATGCCAAAGCTACCTAAACCTCTGCCACACCCTATGGTACCAGAGCATGAGCAATTGCCGAAGCCTGAGAGCCATTATCCAGAGATACCAGAGGCCAAGCCATGATGCAGAGATCGATCGGCCGATCGTCATGAAGCCCTAGTTATCTGAAATTATCATGTGTGTTTGTGTAAAGTGTGGTATTCGACTGAGATCTTTGTCCGTGTGATGAGCTAGCTAGCTGTCATCGGCTAGGAGTGTGAGTGATGTTTAAGTGGTGTACTGTGCTTACTTCCTTTGATTTGTTCTTGGAGGATGTACTTTTCTGTGTGCTGCCCTTATTTTTATATGCACACACGATCTACACATGTATCATACATGCTTCATTAATTTATCTTTTGAGTTATGTTTGTAGTCTTATATAAATCAACAAACAGTTATCTGCCTACAACTTATTTACAGTCTGCATTATATATTTTTTAGAAAATATACTTGTTTCTACTTTCTTAAAAAAATATTAGAATTTGTAGTTTCTTAAAAAAATATACTTGAATTCTTCCGCAGCTTAATTGCCAGTAGAGCGTTTTTTTACTGTCCTAGCGAAGGCATCAAAAGGTATACCATACTTTTAAGTTAACAGTAGAAAATGCGTATTTTCAATACTTCGTCAAGTATCACAAAGAAAAATTTTAGGAGTAACTAAGCAGGAGCTAATAACAACACCAGTTTTCAGGATCTACATGTGTATCACACATGCTTCATGTGTATAATATAGTCCTGATCTGAAAAAAATTATATGCTTTTCTGGCCCATAAAAGAATCTCGTCTTTCAGATAGCTCCTTTCTGATGGGCCTAGTCCAACACCAATGTGCCCTCCTGTGGTGGCATGGCAAGGTTGATTTTGACATCAAATCAAACCTACTCTTACATTGGTCATGTATCAAAATATGTGTAGATTTGCATCAGAAACTATTCTCATAATATTACAAGTTTATTGGGATGTTATAAATGTTTTGAGTTAAAAATTAACAATCAGAAATGTATTTTCAAAGACCATATCAATATTGAAACAACACGTTTTTTTACCGGGTATCAAGTTAAACTCTTACTTTCGTTTTTTTTCCTGAAATTTGGATTTATCTCTAGAAGTCTAGAGATCATCCTTTGCCGGTCAGCTCCATGAGGCTTAAAAGAAATCTTTCATTGCACGGACCTTTGATTCATTGAATGATTTTTTAGGTACCGTTTCACAAATTCTAATGGCACATGTGCACAGCAGATCAAACGGGTGTGCAGATGCCTGTAATGGTATTTCTTGCTTAAAATGAAAGCTCTTTTCAGAAAAAAAAATGGATAAAAATGAGAGCAAACTAAACCCACAACAGTAAGATCAAACACAAGAAACAAGCCTATCAGAGAAGAGAAACGATAGAAACATCAAAAACCAAATTTTTTTTATGAAATAAAAAAACCCTTAAACCTAAATGGAGTACACCAGTCAGACTGTCTCTGTTGTGCTGGTCTGATCGCCGTATGCCCGTCGGTTAAACCGCCACCTTAACGTCGTGTCCTTGTCGGATGAACCGTCAGAACCCAGAAAGATACACACCGAAAATGCTTTTCAAATTAAATCAATTTTATTGTATCAAGATATATTTACAAAATGCAACAACATCACTCTTATCTCAATTTTAATATACAAGTCGCAACTCTAAACAAAACCCTAATTTTTCTCTTCTATGAACCTGATGCCCCTAGAATCTCAACTCCTTATCTATTTATACTTAAAACCTTCTACATAAAGCAGAAGTAGAACTCCTAATCTCACTAGGACTTAAATCCTTAATTTTTTAAATAAATATAATTTTCCAAAAATAATTTCTTCTCTCTTAAAATCGGAATCACCGTGCTGAGCCGACACTTCACCTAAGCCAGCCTTGCTGCGCCAGTCCGACTCGACCTGTCTGATCCTCCACGTCGATCTCCCTTCTGCCATCTGTGGGCCTGCCTTCTGTATGCCGCTGCGTGGACCTGCAGCCCCGTCCACAAGCCGCTACCTGCTGCTCCTTGCCTTGCAGCATGTGATGCAAATGCAGCATGTACATACACCTGCATGCTACAATACTTGTGTGCTTTAGCAGCATGTGCTCCTATATTTCTTCTAATTTCTATATGATTTTCTTCATAGTTTTCCCGGCACTTGCACATATAACTTATAAAGCCCGTTACGAAGACTTTTCACACGATGTCCATTCATCGTGTGCCAGCTTGTATTTAACCTCGTCACCTGTCATTCTTGACCGTTCTGGATCTAACTCCTCCCTGAGTTTTGTCCCTATCCCGTCATTGACCGATGTTGACCGCAAGTCACCTATACACTCATAGACAAAACAACCATTTTTAGATACAGATATCACAACCTGACTCTCATTAGTCGCATACACTTACACCAACATCCACAGATATTAAATAAATCATTTATAAAGCTAATTATTCATAAAAAAAATAAACCAAAACAATGGTTTCACAACAACTACCATGCATGTTGGCATCTAATTGCCGCTGTCAATTTTCAGCCAACACAAAATCTCTGCTTGTCACTAGACATGCAAAGTTTGGCGTTGAAGTAAGCACGACGTATAAGTTGCTTAAGAAAATGGCCTCACCGAAATGAAAAAGGAAAATGGACTTATGGTGCCTTGAACAAATTTTACGGCAGAACATGATCGATTTCGTCTTGACAAGCAACCGGTCCATTACAGGTTCTTTGAATTTAAAAGTTTTGGAATCAAATATGGGCATGACTGCATAATTTTTCATCGATCCAGCATATGGAACCCACTAATATACTCCCTCTATTTTTATTTATTTGACATTGATTAGTTTAAAATTAAGGTAACCAACGTCACATAAAGAAAACTGAGGAGTACTACTCTTTTTTAACGTAAAAGCATTAATGTACTTCTACGTATACAATTTTATATTTGAGTTTTAAATTTCGAATTCAAACCCAAATTTGTATGGCGGGAATGTCAGCCGTTACCGGCTATGAGCGGTAACCAATCTATTGCTGTCGGTATTCATCTCTCTGCTTAGAAATGGCAGAACTAAGAATTTCGCGAGCATTTGGTTGCGATGTATAGCTAATTTTTCTTAGGTAAAATGTATAGCTTATACATTACTCCGTTTGTCATTTTCCTTTTGAAAGATACTAATATACTACTTTGTTGTCTTTATCACGTATATGGCTTTATCGATAAAGTATTTTGGTCCCTTAAGAGGATATCCCCTCATCTATTGCATGCTATCTAAATAGTTATAAAAAATTATGATAATATAGATTAATATGCGATATATATAGTACACAAATATGCAAGTTGGAATTCAACATATACGAGTTACAACAAAAATAACAAATATATATGTGAATAGTACACGTACTTGATATAGTTTAATTTGTTATTTATGTTTTAACTTGTATCGATCGAATTTAAACTTGCATGTTTGTGGAGTAATATATCATATATTGATCTATGTTGTTAATTTTTTTCATAATTACCATAATTATTTGAATAACATGTAATGGTATTTAAGAAAATAACAAGAGGATGTTCTCTTAAGGAAAATTTCCCTCCAATGCCATAAACCGGCGATCCCTGCCAGCTCAAGCCAAACCGGCACTAATGAGGCAGGAGGGATTTTACTTTTTTTTACTAGTGCCATCTCTCGGTTTTACCTACTCCCTCCGTCTCAAAATATAACAACCTCTAGCATTTAAAATTTATTCCAAAATATAACAATTTCTACACCTAAATTCTCTTTTCAACCAATCACAAGCTTCCATCACAAAAGTTTTTCACGTACTCTCTCTTCTCAACCAATTACAACTTTTCTCCATTTAATTTTAATATTTTTTTTAATACCCATGTCCAGCTCTAAAACTCCTTATATTTTGAGATAGAGGAAGTACTTCCTATGGTCCTGTGGCCACATAAGTACCAACAAGGACACCATTAATAGATATTCTAGCTACTGCATTCACCAAACAGCTCACTTGGGTCTCAATTTTCCCAACTAAATTAAACCGTACGCAAACAACGATCAGGGGAGATCACACACTGACTGACCAAATCGAAACAAGTCAAACAATCATTGGAGTGCAGATCACCTACATACCACTAATAGGATATCAGCAGAGGCTCACTGTAAGCATGCATTAGCTTAACTAAGGGTGCAGTTTAGGCTGTTTAGCACTATAAATACCTGGCTTGCTTGGCTTCTCCCAGTCACCACAGAAAACTAGTTCACACAGCATGGTCACCAAGAACACCATGTCCATGTCGTCCTTGCTTCTCTTCCTCGCGGCGCTGTTGCTCTCGTGCAACTCCATGAGCAACGCCGCATGGCGACTGAAGGAGGAGTATCCACCGCACTCCACTGTGCCGGAGCTCCCCAAGCCTGAGCTACCGTCGCACCCTGTCGTGCCGGAGTTATCCAAATATGAAGAGCCACCACACCCTATCGTGCCAGAGTTGCCTAAGTCTGAATTACCACACCCAGTCATGCCGGAGGTTCCTAAGCACGAAGAGCCGCCGCATCCTGTCGTACCGGAGCTGCCAAAGCCCGAGGGTCCTCACCCTGCAGTGCCGGAGCTGCCGAAGCCCGAAGTGCCGCACCCAGTCGTGCCGGAACTGCCAAAGCACGATGAGCCGCCAAACCTCGTGGTGCCAAAGCTACCAAAACCAGAATTACCCCAACCTACCGTGCCGGAGTTGCCTAAACACGAAGAGCCACTGCACCCCGTTGTAGAGGAGATGTCCAAGCCTGAACAACCCCACCCTGCTGTACCGGAGTTGCCGAAGCCTATGCCACACCCCATCGTGCCGGAGCTGCCAAAGTCGGAAGTGCCACACCCCACCGTGCCAAAGCATGAACAGCTGCCGAAGCCTGAGAGCCATTACCCGGAGGAGCCAGAGACGAAGCCATGATGCAGAGATCGATGGGCCGATCGTCGTGAAGCCCTAGTTATCTGAAATTATCATATGTGTCTATATATGTGTGTATGATCATGTAAACTGTGATATGTTTGCCTGAGATCTTGTCCGTGATGAGCTAGTTAGCTAGCTGTCATCGGACTAGCTAGGAGTGTGATCCCCGCAAAAAGAAAAAAAAAGCTAGGATGTGATGTTCCAGCTGTGTGCTGTTTGTTGCACGCACCTTTCTTTGTTCTTGGATGGGTTGCTCGTGTGTCCTGGTTTATGTGTATGCACACACGATCTACACATTCATGCTTCATTATTTTATCTTTGAGTTATGGTTGTAGTCTTACATAAATCAATAAGTGGTTATCTTCCTATAATGCTTATTTGTGGTCTGCATTATTATGTGCTTAAGATCAATAGATATACTTTCTTCTAGTTTGCTAAAAAATGATCAAGAATGCAGTTATGTTAGGTCTTTGTGTGCATTGTGCAAGAATGGATTGTGCCACATCGTCTAGCCTAAGTACTACAGCTCTATTTGGGACAACTTCTTATTGGTTTGATACTTGGAACTTTGAGAGATCTTATGCAAATTGTCTTTGGCTCCTCGATCGATATGCTGCACTAACCTTAAGAAATCCACGTCATTTTATGTTCTCAACGTATCAAAAAGGCTCATATGGATCTTGAGTTTTAACACATCAGAACCTCAGAACCTGCTGATTCGGTCATTACAGAATACAGACCAGGGGAAACTCTTTCAATCCCTCAAGGGGATGCATGTCCCCTCATTTGTTGAAAAGCCATCCAAATAGTTAGGGAAAAATCTCAAAAAATTTGACAACATACATACACTCAACTCATATATTGAGAAATAAAAAAGAAAAATCTAGCGTATGAAACAACATTGGTACTATTCACACATGAATTTGTCCTTTTGTTTTCTCAACATGTACATCGAGTTTGAACTTGATTTTTAGTAGTGTGATAGATGCCACTATACTCTACTACCTCCGTTTCAAATTATAAGGATTGTTGGCTAGTCAAAAGTCCTTATATTTTTGAACGGAGGTATTATATTGTTAATTTTTTTGATTTTTTTTGCAGCCATTTATATTGAATTTGAGAGAGAAAGGTATACAAGGGGACATCCCTCTTGAGTTCTTTTGTTTCTAAAAAATGGTAATTCTGCTAGTGCATCTTTATTTAAGCATAACAGACCAGTTAAAATTGCTTTAATTTCATAATTTCCTAAAATACGAACATAAGTTAATTAATTGAGAAACTAAAATGTGCTACCTACTCTGCCCATAGCTGCTGGTTACCTGCACTGCACGTGCTTGTTCGAACGAATTGTCCATGTAGTCATGTACTCACCGTGCCGTGTCTATTGTATACTGCAAAAATTAAGGGCCTTCTAACGTAAGCCGTTTGAAAATTAGCCACATCAACATTGTAATCTGAAACTTTAATTAAGTGTACGGATTGTACAACAATGGTCGTTTTCAACTAGATTTGTAACCAGCAAGTCAAGCATTTCGTCACCATGACTGAGATAGCTCAAAGTTCAGCCATTTTCAGGTGGCCAAACAGCAGCAGAATCAATAAACATCTCGCGATCCAACACGTGTTACTCACAGTGACACTGCTGGTTGCCGGTGCATGTATGCAGCTAGGGATTTGGTACACTGATCTGTCTCTGATCAAGCCTCGGAATTCCCAACTAACTGAACCATAACACGAAGGAACAGAGAGAGATCAGGAGAGTTCGATCACGCATTCAGAAACCAGAAGGATCAGAGATGCAGCAGGTCACCTGCCATGTACCAAACAACACGCATCAATCGATGATGATCTGGTTTGATATGATCTCATCTCACTTTGCATGCTATAAATACCAGGTTTCTCTTCTGTTCTAGCCATCGATAGCTGCGAGGAAGAAGAGCTAGGAGAGCTAGCTAGATCAGAAAATTCAGAAGTGTAGTAGACTAGCTGCCAGTATGGGCTGCAAGAACGCCATGTCGTCCTCGGCTCTGTTGCTCATGGCGCTGCTGCTCTCATGCAGCGCCATGGGCAGCGCGGCGAGGCACCTCGAGGAGAAGGCGCCGCCAAAGGAGGAGTACAAGCCGCACCCCACCGTGCCGGAGCTACCCAAGCCTGAACTGCCGCCGCACCCTGTCGTGCCGGAGTTGCCCAAGCCTGAGCTGCCGCCGCACCCCGAGCTGCCGAAGCCTGAGCTTCCTCACCCCGTCGTGCCAGAGGTACCCAAGGTGCCGGAGCTACCGCACCCCGCCGTGCCGGAGGTCCCGAAGCTGCCGGAGCTGCCTCACCCGGCCGTGCCCGAGGTGCCCAAGCCTGAGCTGCCGCCGCACCCCGTCGTGCCGGAGATCCCGAAGGTGCCGGAGATGCCGCACCCCGTCGTACCGGAGCTGCCGAAGCCCGAGCTGCCGCACCCGGCCGTGCCGGAGTTCCCAAAGCACCAGCTGCCACCAAAGCCCGAGCTGCCGCCCAAGCCGGAGGTCCACTACCCGAAGCTGGAGGCCAAGCAGCCATGATCGTCGCCGTCTACGAACATGCATACATATATATCTAAGCTACATACGTTAATTCTGCGTACTAGTACGTATATATGTACAGTTCTATAGACTGGTATATGTAATCGATGTTGTGTGCTTGTGATCTTGCTAGGAGCGTGATGTTTCAGTACGTCTTTGTTCAGTGGTTGTATAGATATGTGTATGGTGTATATTGTACCGGACCTATATAAATGTATAAGTTTATTTGGAGATGAGTATGTATGAATAATGAATTGATTTCTATTTTGCATCTACTTCACTAAAAATATGTCATAGCTAGTTTGTCCTAGAAGGGTCTATATATATATGGTGGTTTTCTGTGGATCTGTACATCCATGATGGGTGTAGAAGCCAGAGTTTAATCTATTATCTAAATAAAAATATGGTGGTTGTCTTATATTTTTATGTATATGAAGTATATGTTAATATTATAACTGGAGTAATACAAAATTTGCAAGTTCTCCCTGTAACAAAAATAACAAAAATATAATAAGTGTGTTGAATGAACACATTCGGTTTCAAACAATATTAATTAGCTCGTGTATGGTTTATTTTTATCCGTAGCAAGCGCAGTCATTTAGCTCTTCTAAATGAAAGAGATTTTAATCGTTTAATTGAGAAACCAAGGCCATACGGCACCTGATCGACCTGATGATTTATGCATGAAGAGTTCACGTCATGACTCCAAAGCATGGTGCCTATTGTACCTATTAATATACCTTTAGAAGAGATCTGACGGTATAATAGGTTTTTAAAATACCAGATTTACTATGGACATGTTAGGTTACTTGCATGTAGGGTGGCTCACACCCACGAATACAGGCGACAATTGTTTGGTTTCTCGCCGGGGCTTAGTTTCACTTATATAAAAAGACTTCTTAAACTAGATCTGCTATAGACACGAGTGATGAGCTTCTCTCATCACCGCGCATAAAGTTAGTAATAGTTTATTCTTTATTATGCTATACCTTATCATGACACATTGATGTACTACTAACCACTAACGGTATTATTAAGCTTAAATCAATTAAATAATTAACCTATCGAACAGTTTGCAAATGACACGTACTAAAAGAAAGGTAATAATATTTGAAGGGAAAGTAGTAAAATTCAGAGTCAGCTAGCTACTCTACACTACTACACTACACAGGTATGCAATGACATGCATGCCGATGATAACCTGCACTCCTGCAGGTGTATCACCATCAGCAACAGTCAACAGGTGACCTAACATCAGTTGATAATTTGATATGCAACTGCATGCACAGGTTAATTAATTTATCTGCAACTAGAATCATATCGATATGTGACTATGTGAGTTCTGAGGTGCACGGTTTCCCTGTTTCTCTGGTCTGAACCTCTCAGGTAACCGCAGATTGGTGACCTACTAATCACCAACACATCTAGTAAATTAAACTCTGCTTCTTCTACACAGTAGGTTGTCTATATAAACAGCTAAGATATATACTTTTTTCAGAAATTAATAAACATCAAGAAGTTTTCTGAGATCAATAATAATAAGAACCAAAGGTGGCTATGTTTCTTAGAACAAAAATCAAATTGCTCGTCCTCTATACGCTATGCGTTCTATATGCTATTGGCTCCTTTGGAACTTATGAATTTTATAAGATTTTTATAGAAATTAGCTCATTTTTTATGAAATTTTAAATTCCTCCGTTTCAAAGGAGGCCTAAAAGATTTTGAAACTTCTATTGAATATATGTACTGAGTTACTCCATCTATCCTAAATTATAGGACGTATAAGTTTTTTTATACGGTTTACAATATAAAACTTTGATTATTAATTTCTTTAACAATATATTATCAACGATAAAAAAATTAATATCGTATGAAAGTGCTTTCAAATATGGATCTAATGATGCCACATGCATTACACTAGTCACGTATATTGTGAGTTTAATTATTAGTCAAAATTTGCAAATGTTGATTTTCTTAAAATTGTACATATGGGCGCCTTATGATTTGGGACAGAAGAGTACTTGCGAGTGGGATAAAAGGAAGGAAAAAGTCCATTTTATGTCCCCCAACTATGGATCGAGTTTCAATCATGTCTCTCAACCGCAAAACCAAATATAGGTCATTCACAACTTCTAAAACCGGTGCAAATGAAGTCCCCTGGTAGTATTGTAGACGGTTTTGGCTCACATGGCGTCTACGTGGCACATTAACCTCATCTTTATCCTATGTGGCGCCTATGTGCAATCAAAGTCAATGTAAAAAATAAAAAATATGGTAGGTCCCACATAATCAGTGTAATTATGCCGAAAAATTAAAAGAATGTGTAGGACCCACATATCAGTCATATGGAAAAAATAAAAAACACCTCTTCTCCCTCTCATTCCCCCTCTCTCTCTCCATTCTCTCTTCCTATCGCACGCCTGGAGCACATCGTTGCCCTATCTGGCTCAGCCATCTCTGCCTCAGGCCATCCTTCTCAAAGCCGTCGACCGCCGTCCCCACCCTGTGGACCCCAACGGCCTTGTCCCAAGCCATTCTCGCTGCCGGTTTCACCTCCACCCCTACTTCCCATCACGTCGATGCCGCCTAACACATCCACCTCCCGCTGTTGACCCCTTCCTCTTCGGCCGCCAAGAAGGATTCACCCCGAGCCGTCCATGTCGCCTGGTGAGCCCAGGGGAGAACCCTCTTGTAGAGACGGAGCTTCTACCGTCTCCATTGTCCCAGAGCGTTGCTAGAGTCGTGCCGCTACCACCATCCCGAGCAGAATGCCTTCGCGCCCAGCCAAATCAGCTGCTGAGCGAGCGCCACACCCGTTAGCCACTTGCTTGTCGGCGGCCTTGGTCCTGGGAGCCATCCTCCTAGCTCCTTAGGGGCACATATGGGTCCCTCTTTTTCTCCTAACTAACATATAGGGCCCACATACTTTTAAATTATCTTTTTATTTATTTAGCTGACTGTATTGCCATGTAATCATCAGGCAGATGCTACATGAGACGAAGACTAAGTCAACACGCCATGTGGGCACCATGTAGGACAAAACTGTCATCCAAACTACGGAGGGACTCGATTTGCATTGGTTTTGATAGTTGAGAGATGATGTACATCTGATTTTAGATTGAGGGATATGAATGAAACTCGACCCATAGTTAGGGGACGTAAAGTGGACTTTTCTCTGAAACAATTTCTCATCATCTCACGGCCCATGGGCTTTCCAAATATGAAAAACTGCTTTTTTTGACACGATCTTACGGCCCAAAGCCCTAAACCCGTACGCTTCTGCTCTTCCCCTTCTCCTCGTGCCATCCGCCTCGCACCCACTGTTTCCAACGGCAGCCACCTGCCCACCACCACGATCCATCCATGCCGCCGCCCGCTTCCTTCTCCTCCCACTCTTTCATCGCCACCACCTCCTCTCCACCACCGCCTCGGAAGCGACTGCCGCTCCAGCTCCCGCTCTTACCCCGGCGCCTCACTCGGCCAACGCAGCGTTGGGGCGACCCACCGACTAGGCGCTGCTGCTCTACCTCTGCACGGTCCTCTACCAGCACCAGCATGCCCCGAAGGCAGCGCTACGCTGGCGCCTCTCCGCGCTGCCGCTCCCCTCTGCAGTTGATGACCTCTGCGAGCTCTTCCTCTAGGCCTCCATGCAGTTCCTGCTCTCCTGGCGACCCGTGCACCGCCTCCTCGAGCACCTCACCGTCGTCCATGGCTTTGCGCACTCCCCCCCCCCCACCGCCGCGCGCTTCGTCGACATCCTCGCCAAGTCTCGAAACATTGAGCTGCTCCACTCCACCCTGCTCTCCTTCCCGCTCGGGCTCCGCTCCCGTGCCCCCCTCCGTGCTACCATCCGTGGCCTTGCCCCCGCCCGCGAGGTCGGCAAGATCTTCGCCCTGGTCACCCTCTTCTTGGAATCTGACCGCCCCCGCATGCTCACCTTCATAGCCGATATCGTCTACTTGGTCTGCAAGCTGCCCGACGTTGCCGAGAAGGTGATCAAACAGGCCGAGCACCAGTACGGCATATCACACACCGAGAGGTGCTGCGAGTTGCTGGTCATTGCGTACTACCACAGGGGGATGCTCTTTGATGCTTGCAGGGTGTGGAACAGGATGGAGAGGCACGGGCTCGAGCCGGGGGCCACGACGTACGAGGAGATCGTGGTGACGCTGTTCAAGAATAACTGTGTCTCTGACGCCATGAAGGTGTTCAACGGAATGCGGAGGAGGGGGCTTCAGATGGTGGCAAGGGCGGGTGCTACCGGGTGGTGGTGTCATGGCTGTGCAAGGAAGGGAGGATGTGGGGCGCGTACATGGTGTTCACCGAAATGGTGAAGAGAGGGGTGGAGATTGACGGAGAGGTGATCGGGGATTTGTGTATGGGCTGATGGCGAGAGGGAGAGTGAGGGAAGGGTACAGGGTTTTTCATGGTGTTAAGGAGAAGGATGTTGCACTGTACCATGGGTTTATGAAGGGGTTGATCAGGATCAAGCGAGTTGGGAAAGCGACGGAGGTTTTCAAGGAGATGATTGCTAGGGGGTGTGAACCGAACATGCACACTTACATTATGCTACTTCAGAGACACTTGGGGAAGAGAGGGAGGAAGGGGAGAGATCCCTTTGTGAACTTTGAGAGCATCTTTGTTGGTGGGTTGGTGAAGGCCGGGAGGACATTGGAGGCAACTAAGTTTGTGGAGAGGACTATGTGGTGTGGGGTGGACGTGCCAAGGTTCGACTATAACAAGTTCTTGTACTACTTTTCAAATGAGGAGGGGGTGTTGATGTTTGAGGAAGTTGGAAGGAGGTTGAAGGATGTGGGGCATGTTGATCTTGGGGACATCTTTCTGACCTATGGTGAGAGGATGGCCACAAGGAATAGGAGGAGAAGAGCAATGAATGGACATTTAACAGAGGTTCAAGATAATACTGGATGAAAAACCATCTCAGGAGCTTGTTATTTTTTACCACAAGGTAATTGTAGATGACCTCCTCATGTAGTCAGGACTCTCTAGAGGAATCGCAAATGTTCTTTTTTGAGCGAAAGTATAGCAAACAGTCCATTCTTGCCTTCATTTTGATGTGATTCAAGGGGCTAGAAGGATTACCATTCGGTAGTGTCATGGTCTGAGAATCTAAGGGTTCTTTTAGATGGAATATTCATCCTATGTTGCTTGAAGTTTTGCAAGTTTGAGCTTGAGTCATTAGCATTACTCTGGGGTTTTTGGTCAAACATGACGACATCACTGTCTCCCTATATTAGTGTGTCTGCAAGTTATATTGAAAAGTGAAAATAGTGGTTGTAGTAAATAATACACAATTAATGAGTAAGCTAACTTCGTCAGGAAAGCTTCCATCCTAAGCAATATAAAACTCAAAAATCAATTGATTAGGTTAGGTTTGATGTAGGCTAAATGCAATGTACTTTTCAAATGAAGCTGGAAGAAAACTCCAGCCTTCTTTTTTTGACTCAAGTGGCGTAGGCTATAGGCAGTTCCCTTTCTTCCAGCTGTCATTTGGGGTCAGAAAAACAGCAAAGCTTATATCTATTTTTTTGTCTATCTTCTATCCTAGAAATATCTGGTTTTTTGTTCATCTTCTATCATAGATAGATGGAGCAGGCTGTTGTTAGTGCTGCATAAGGTGCAGTCCACACTCTATTGGGAAAGCTTGGCACAATCATCGTCCAAGAAGCCTAGCTCCTGCGAGGTGTCCGGGGTGAACTTCAATATTTGAAAGATGAACTAGAGAGCATGACAGCATTTCTTTAGGACCTTTCTGAGAGAGATGAATGCAGCAAGCAAGTTAAGATTTGGAAGAAGCATGTGCGTGAGATTGCATATGATGTTGAGGATTGTATTGATGAGTTCAAACATCAACTTGGTCACAGCAGTAGTGGCGGTGGTGGTAGCCCTGTAGCAATTTTTTGCAAGACCATTCACATATTGCAAACCACCAAAGTGCGACATTAGGTTGCCAAACAAATCCAAGAACTAAAAATGTGTACTATGAGTATCAGTGCCCGAAATTCAAGGTAACTTTTGCCCCATTTATGTCCCTCTTTCCTAAATGATTAGTTCAAACTCTAGACTATTGCCGTTTTGCTTTTTGAGAGTTTTGGGTGCTAGCAAGATAACAACAAACTGGTACAAAAGACAGCAAAGTTTCTCATGATTTATCCCATACCAAGAGTTGTTCCTTTTGTAAATAAAATTGATTATAAAGTTTTATGTTGTTTCCACAAATTAAATGTTGGAAGATTTGTTGATTGATAAGCCAAGAACGTTTGGGGAGACCCATATAGCCTAGTGACAGAGCACATGATTGTGACGCTGGAGATCATGGGTTCGAGCATCCACTCTTGAAATGACCTATGTCATCACAATAGAAACCCTTCTTTTTTTTAGCAATTTCTCTATCTTATTACTGTAAAATACAGTTCCTCAAAATATAAAGTTTTTTTCCCTCTTTTCTACTTCGGTAGTATGATTTCATCTAGCCCAACAAACTAGTTGTACTCTGCTATAACCTGTTGTAATTTGTATGTAGGTATAGTGGCAATCATCTCATCTCTGGAGCTACTGGGAATAGCATGGCTGCATATGATAGCCAAGCTAATCTTTTAAATATTGATACTCGCTTTACTGCACTCTTTCTAGAGAGAAGACAGTTTGTAGGCATTGAACCGCGTCAGGAAAATCTTATGCACTGGTTATTGGAGGAACATGTGCAGCAATTACAGGTGGTGTCTATATTCGGTTTTGGTGGTTTGGGCAAGACAACGCATGCTATGACAGCATTTGCTATGACAACATATCAAAGTCTATCTGCAAGAAATGGACTTTTTGAGTCAAGTTTTTATAACTATGTCCTAGAGTTTTGATGTCAAGGTTCTGATGAGAGATATCCTTCTTCAAATCACTCAAGCCACCAAAAATCCCATGGATGACCTACTCAAGGGCATGGAAGCATGGAATGTGGGACAACTTGCGAGCATCCTCAGGCAGCAGTTGGAAAATAAGAGATATCTGATTGTTCTTGATGATATCTGGAGAATAACTGTATGGAAAGGTATTTGATTTTCTTTGCCAGACTCAAATAATGGTAGTAGAATAGTGGTTACTACACGAATCGGAGCTGTAGCACACACCTGTTTTTTCCATGAGTATGACAAAGCTTACGAAATCAAACCTCTCACTGATTGTGAATCCAGAGACTTGTTCTTTAAAAGAATATTTGGTAGCACAATTTGTCCTAAGGACTTAAAAGAAATTTCAGCTAAGATTCTAGGAAAATGTGGTGGCATACCTTTATCCATAGTTAGTATAGTAGGCCTCTTGGCTAGCAAGCCTGTGCATAGTAAAGATCTTTGGTAGAAGATTTATAGCTCTCTTGGAGCAGAGTTTGAAGCCAATCCAGCACTTGAAAGATTGAAGAAAATACTTGAGCTTAGCTATAATGATCTCCCTTACCGCTTGAAGACTTGCTTCTTATATTTAAGCATTTACCCTGAGGACCATAATATCAGAAGGAAAACTATACTCAGGCGATGGATAGCGGAACGCTTTGTGGCTGAAAAACGTGGACTAAGTGCTTTTGAGGTGGCAGAAAGCTATTTTGATGAATTCATTAACCGGAGCATTATTCAGCCAGTAACCACTAGCTTTATAGGGAAGGTTAAAACATTCCGAGTTCATGACATGATGTTGGAGATCATTGTGTCTAAGTCAATTGAAGAGAATTTTATATTACTCTATTAGGAGAACAACATACTTTGTTTCCACAAGAAAAGATAAGGCGGCTAATTATTCATAACGGAGGTGTGAAATATATTGCCACAAGATAAATATTATGCCATGTCCGGTCCTTGAGCATATTTGCCAATGGAGAAATATTGCAGTCTGGTTGGATGAAATTAATGAGAATATTAGACTTAGAAGGCTATGAATTCCTAAGAAATAGAGATCTTAAAAATGTATGTAGACTTTTTCAATTGGAATACCTAAATCTGAGAAGAACACATATTACGGAACTCCCTACACAAATAGGAAATCTTCAGAAGTTGGAGACTCTGGATATAAGGGACACAGGCATAAAGCATTTGCCTCCTGGCATAGCGCGTCTTCCATATTTAGCAAACTTACTTGGAGGGAGAAGATCTTATAATCACACTGGACGGTGGCCTATTTCTAAGTTCTGGGGGTTACATGTCCCTAAGGAACTTGAAAATCTGGATTCACTTGCAGCACTTGCACATGTAGAAATCAGAGTCTCTACTTCCCATTACATCAGTGAGCTATCGAAGCTATCCCGGTTGAGGAAACTTGGAGTATTGATGTTTGTTGATGATGACAGCACCTGGGCATCCTTGATCTCTGCTCTTGAGAAGCTAAGTGGCAGCCTTTGCTCATTATTACTTTGGCAACCTGATGGTGCAATGAACTTCGATATTGTCAACTCATTATCCAATCCACCAATATTTATGAAAAGTATGAACCTTCGAGGTCAGTTAAGACAATTACCATGGTGGTTTCCTTTGCTTTCCAACATCACCGAGTTAACCCTTCGTGCCACTGAACTAAGTTCCAAGGAAGACCTGAAGGTGCTCAGATGGTTGCCGAGCCTGCTCTACCTTAGGTTGAATCACAGTGCATACATAGGAATAGAATTTGTTGCTTTTGCACAGGAATTCCCATATCTTAGACTGCTTGTCATTCATCTTGCCATGCATGAAGCTTGGAAGGCAAGATTTGAAGAAGGGGCTCTACCTAAGCTAGCAAAGCTAGAGCTGTCTCCGTTTGATGCAACCTCCATCTAAGAGATCTCTGGCATAGAGTATCTTCCGAGTCTAAAGAAAGTTTCAATTCTTGCCAGTCACAGCAATTTCATGAACACAAAGCAGATAGCTACCTCTTTGATGGCTGATGCTGAGAAGAATATCAGCATACCCATCGTTACCTTGGAGGAGAAACAGTGGGTATCAATGAGGTCAAGGACGGATCCGCCTTTAGATCACATGGGAAACCTACTATCTTTCGACGACTTATGAAGAGTACTAGTCTCTGATGCCTAGGCTAGGCGGGGTAAGCTAATAAGCTTCTCGTGTCGTCGTTTGCTCCTTGTGTCACTGCGTTAGATAGTTTCCACTGTTGTATGGTGCTTGTGTCAACTGTCAATTAGTTTCTCCTGAACAACGAAACACTGCTTCTTTGGCGGTCAGAAGCTGCATCACGTCTTGTGATGTAGTATAGTATAGCAGCAAGGTACGGCAAGCTCCCCCAAACAGGGGCTATAGTATAGTATAGTATTTCTTATGAGTTCAAATTCTGTATTTGGGTTGTATAGTATTATTTTTATGTTATGAGTTCAAATTCTGTATTTGGGTTGTATAGTATTCTCGGACTAGAAAGCTTCCTAGAATCACTCAATAATTCTGTATTTGGGTTGTATAGTATTCTGGGACTAGAAAGCTTCCTGGAATCACTCAATCAACTTACTTGATGACAGGAACTGATGGCAGGCAAGATTCATCACAATGTAGGGTAGCAGGGAAATTCTATATTTCTGTATTCCGGTTGTATAGTATATTAGTTCAAATTCTGTATTTGGGTTGTATGGTATTCTTTTTATGTTCAGATTCTATATTTCTATATTCTGGTTATATACTTACAGTTGTTCAAATTCTATATAGAAATACTACACCATGGGATACTGTCGTGGAACGGTACGATTTAATGAAGTGAATTGTTAAGTGTGTTCGGTGTCTGGTATGAGCCGCTAGGCCTGTGCTCCCTCTGCATGAGGGGTGCACATGCACACCACTTTTTTCCAAGCTATGCTTTTTCCCAAGCATGGTGCTGGTGCGCACCTTCACTAGCCAACTCGTGACTGCCATGCATGCTAACAGGCCTATATGGTGGCCTACATGGCTATTTAGCTAGGCCCAGCTAGTTAGGCTTAGGCATGGGTGTGCCTGACTACTCTCCCTATCATGATTACTACCTCCGTCTTAAAATATTTGTCTTTTTAGGATTTAAAATTTGTCTCAAAATAGTTTTTACTCTAGAATACTATTTGTCGGAGGAGTGAAACCTCGACGGCGGGAAGTCGGGAGACCCCCCTTTGAGATTCGGCCAGGGGAGTAGTTCTCAGGCGAAGCCGGCGTCAGGGTGTGTCAGCGGAACGGCGGAAGGATCGAAAGGAAGAAAACGCACAAAGAAGACAGGAGGATTTATACAGGTTCGGGCCGCCGGAGCGTAATACCCTACTCCTGTGTTCTGGACTATCAGAGAGAGAAAGATAATGTGGATCGGAGTTTACAAGGAGGACCCCGGGAGCTCGGAAGATCACCGGAAACCGGAGGTGGCGTCGGTCGTTCTACCAGCGACCGGGCTCGAGGAAGGAGAAGGAGATCTCTGTTGTCTAAGGCTGGAGCCTGAGCTGCTTGCGTTCGTCTACGGCATGGATCCTCCTTTATAGGCGAGGGGAGTCCACAGTGCCGGTACGCGGAAGGAGATATTTTCCGGTGAGGTCTCCTGTGCGCCCCTCCGCCAGCGACACCCATGCCGGAGTTGGAGGAACGTCCCGTCGCTCACCTCCCCGCCTGCCGTGCCCACGCCGGAGCAGGTATGCTGCGGGCGGTAGAGTCGTGGGGATGTGATGGAGCGGGGAGACATGATGGCGCACGCCTCCAAGTCAAGAGTCTCTGACTCTTCTTGACTTCAGCGCACACCCTTCCCTCAGAAGTCAAAAGGTTTCTGACAGCAGTCGGGTGTCCACGGGGGGCCATTGGGAGACGCCCACAAGTGGCAGAGTAGTTGGTGAAGAACTCCGCGGAGTTCTTCCAGTGAGTCGGCATCGGCAGTCGGTAGTCGGCCCCGGGCATCGGCGCCCGGGCCCGATGGAGATGGCGCCCCTGGCGCCCAGCGGGACGTTGACTGTAGCTGGCCGTCCCTTCTGCAGAAGGTGGGGCCGGAGGAGCCGCGTGGCCGGAGATCCACGCGTCCCCGCAGAACATGGGACCCCCAGTCCCATTTCGCCGACAGTGGCCCCTGGCCCTGTTGCTCGGCCGGGATCCACTCCGGCCAGGAACAGGGCCATGTCTTGAAGAAATGAGGGGACGCTGGGTCCGCCTGGTTCGCCATGTACTGACGTAGCTTGACGATTTGTTGACTTAGATGCGATACGTACCCGGCACCCGGGCTGAAAACATGGAACGAAGTGTTGAGGAAGGCCGGCGGCAGCGGTCGCGATGGCGCTGCGGCAGCTTGCCGCCCGTACTGTCGCCACCGAGTTCTTCGTGGCGACCGCTGTCCGGAGGCCGCGGCAGCAGAGAGGTGCGTCGTCCGATTGAAGGGCGCCACCGAATCCGCCGCCGACGAGTTCTCCCGCGCCTGGCCCGAGAGGGAGGCATGGGAGAAGGAAACGCTCTCCCGGGGAGAATGCATACGGGCCCAAGAGGCCGGGCTCGCGTCCCGGGGGTGTGAGTTCGCCGTGCGCGAGGAAGTCGCGGTAGTTCGCGAGGAAGTCGCGGTAGTTCGCGAGGAAAACGCGGGAGGCCGTGGTCGAGTCCGCTGCCCCGGAGGCAGGGTTCTTCGACCGCGGCGACCATCTTGTAGAGCTGATGCTTGACGAAGAGGTTGAGGAAGACGCCGGTTTCCTTCTGACGCCATGCGTGGGCGCCTTCGGGGCCCGGGGGCCCTCCATGCCCCCGGGCGCCCTTCTTCTGTCGTCGTCCGGGGTCCGGTCCGAAGGAGGCTAGCGACCTCTCCCCGTGCGACGGCGTCTCCGGGTCTCGCTCGTGCTTGCGCTCCGGTTTTGCCTGTCTTGTACAAGGGAGACATTTGTATATGTATATGATTATGTTTATATTTTCGTACCTTGGTTTATTGTGTTGTTTGGAGGTCGCTTGGTGTTCGGGAAAGGAGCTCAGACTCGCTTCCCTCGCGAGCCTCAAGGCCGGGAAACGGCATGTGCTCGGGACCCGGGGGCCCCGGCCAGCGCTAAGGATATGTATCCGGGACCCGGGGGCCCCGGACTGAAATACGGTTTTGATATAAGCCGGGTTCCGGGGGCCCGGGTTTGAATATGGAACGTGAGACGACCTTCCAGACGCATTCTCGCCGGGGCGGTGCTGTCCGGGCTATCGCGCCCTATTCCGGGTGTCGCGTTCCTAGGCTTGCACCCGCCTTGGCGAGGCCGCCCTGGTTCGGCACCTCAGTGTCGGGCCCGTGGCACGGGTTCGGGAATCCGTGCCGCGGCTCAAACATGTGCCCGGGACCGAAAGGCCCCGGGCTGGAATGTGATTTGACATGTGCCCGGGTACGGGGCCCGGGTAAGGACATGGACCATATCGGGATGATTTCCCCGGGTCCGCAGGCCAGTGAGGCAAAGTGCGCGAGAGCAGGGCGCAGGCGAATAGAGGAAGGCCTGGCGAACAGAGCAGGGCCTGGCGAAGCGGACCGTCCGTTCCGGGAGTGTTCGGTCCGGTCTGGCGAACAGAGCAAGGCGCGGGCGCGAGGGCGCGCGACGGGGCGCGGGCGCGAGGGCGCGAGACAGGGCGCGGGCGAGAGGGCGCGAGGCAGGACGCGGGCGCGAGACCAAGGAAGCGGACCGTCCGTTCCGGGAGTGTACGGTCCGGCCTGGCGAACAGAGGAGGGCGCAACCAGACAGAGCCGGCGATCTTCTCGGCGGCGGCGACGGTGAACGGACGCTCGGATGTGGTCGGGCCCAACACAGAAAAGGTAGAGGTGTTCTCGGCGGAGCTAAGGGTGGTCTTCTTGACACCTCGGGTGGCTGGAATATCGCCGGCGGCGAGCTCCAGCGGCGGATGCTCTCGAGACGTTGTAGCGAACCGAGCAGAGGTTGCGCGGGGCCTGGCCGGGTCGGCGCAACAGCGTCGACGTCGGGGACGGCTCGGCGGCGGCGGAAACCTTCGGCTCCTCGACGGTAGCTTACTTCAGTCGGCCACAGAGGACGAAACGGCGGTGGCGGCGGATTGACCGGAGGGGAAAGAGACAACGTCGACCTCCCGGTACTCTGCGCGAGGGCGCGAGAGCAGGGCGCGGGCGCGAGCGCAAGGGCACGAGACCAAGGAAGCGGACTGTCCGTTCCAGGAGTGTTCGGTCTGGCCTGGCGAACAGAGGAAGGCGCAGGCAGAGAGAGCCGGTGAGCTTTCTCGGCGGCGGCGAGCGCAGGGCGCGGGCGCGAGGGCGCGAGCGCAGGGCGCGAGACCAAGGAAGCGGACTGTCCGTTCCAGGAGTGTTCGGTCCGGCCTGGCGAACAGAGGGCTCGGCGGCGGCGAAAACCTTCGGCTCCGGTCGGACTCGCTCCGAGGTGGCCAGAACAGCGAGATGACGCCGACGGCGGCGCTGCGGAGCAGAAAGCGAAGCACGGTGGCTTCGGCCGGTGATCGAGCTCGATCGAAAAGCTTCGGCAGTGAGGGAAAACGGCTCTGTATCCGGTAATCTTTGTGGATACTATTGTTTTCTCCGGTGGGGGCGTGAAGACGACGAGGAGGAGGTCCTGCTGGCGAGATTAGAGGCCTCGTGTCCGGGAGCGCCGAATACCGGGCGCGATCTCGACAGCGGGAGCCGACAGTCGTGAACAACCGCCGGGCCCGAGGCCCTTAGCCGGGTCTCGGCACAGCTGCCTGCCCCGGGAGCTCGGTCCCCAGGGGCAGGGATCGTGATGGTCTCCCCCCCGGGGGCCCGGTCCGAGGCACTCAAGCATCCGGACGCGGGCCTTCCGGAGCGATGAAGTCCATAGCTCCGGCCCCTTCCGTCTTGCGGATCCGGGGTCCTTCCATGTCCCTGAACGTCGCTGGCCGAGTGGGTGCAGCGAGGACGGCCCTTTGACTCGCCGGGAGCCCTTCAAGGTCTGATCCTGACCGGGCGCGGGGTCCCCCGGCAGTGAAGTACCCGGCGCCTCGCCGGGGCCGGGTAGGAGCTGGGCAGGCCGGGCGCCGCGGCCGGTCCTGGAACCTAGGCTGTACATACAACGGGGGAAGAATACAAATTGAGCAATATGTAAAGGTGGATAAGGTGACGTATCTGGACATTGCGGAGGGCGTCGTGGCACTGCGAACACGGTCCCGGGGGCGGGAGCATCGCTCGCCCCCGGGAACGTCGAGTACCGGACTGACTCGCCGTGAACCGTCGTCGCGCCCGGGTCCCCTTCGCGGGGCCTTGAGCAGCCGCCTGCCCCGGGTGCTTGGTCCGTGACGGCTGCGAAGGGCCCGGGGACGAGTCCGGCGGGACAGTCGAGTGCGTAGTTTCGACTCCTGTCCTCCGGGTCCGGGGGCCCTCCGTGCCCCCGGGCGCCTGTGGCCCTGGGAGCGCCGCGAGGCCGCGGGAACGAGCTTTGGCCGGAGACGAGGTCGTCAGGCAGCGAAGCGTCTGGTGCCTCGCCGGTTGCCGGGGAGGAGCCGGCCAGGCCGGGCTCCGCAGCCCGCGTCGAGGTTCGGAAAGCCTGCCTAAAACTTGCCGGGGATTGGTGTAATCTGCACACGATGAATTGTGAGAGTATTTGGCTCGTTCCCTGTCCGTTCCATGCTACGAATCGTGGCGTCGACCATCTCCCGATGGCGTCCTCGGAGTCGCGATCGTGCGGAGGAAGGGATTGCGCATAAGGAATCTGCCCCAGCAGCGGAAAAAACCGAGCCCGAAGCTAACCAGAGCGGGACACCGCAAGCCGGGGCTTAGACGATGTCCGGGGTTTAGCAGGTGGGATACGGTAGCTCGCTGGTAGGGAACAGATGCTTAGGCGCAACACCCAGCCACCGCACGGGCGCGACCCGATTATGCCCCCAGGGGGGAGATCGCCACGATAGCGACATAAGGAAGGATAAGGGCACGAGCCCGGAAACGATAATAAAATTATTACTATGGAAAGCGAATTCACATGGGGCCCCGGCCTCGGCCAGTGCCGAGGTTTAGAGGCACTTACGGGATGTGTTTTCAGATAACATTTGTGGAGATGCTCCCAGGCTTACCGAGCCCGGTTGGGAAGTTCCGATCATCAAGGAGGGGCCTTCCCACGGGGGGGAAGATTTCATTCCGACCCGTACGAAGATACGGCGGAGATTCGAACCCCAAACTTGGAGTGATCGGGCCCGAACCTGACGCCAAGGATAGCGCTTGAGGCCGTGCTGGTACCAGTGACGTGGGGCGACGCGCGCCACCTTGGTTCCTCGGGGAAGTCGAGGTCACCGAGCTGCATGTAGTTGTGGTTGATGTAGTCGTTGTAGCGCCGTACCGTCCGGTGAGGGATCAGACCGTCCGACGCGGGATTGGGTCGTCCGTTCCGCCTCGATCGGACCTAGCCTGGTACCGCTCCTGTCGGCACTTCTTGACGCGCTTGGCCAACTGCTGGACGGCGTGGCACTCCGTGAGGTCGTGCAAGGCCGTCTCGTGGACGGTGCACCACTTCCAGGCCATTGCCGGCCCGACGCGCTCGGCCATCTTCTGGACGGCGCGGCACTCCGTGATGTCGTGCCGGTTCGTGTCGTGGAAGGCGCACCACCCCGGGCTATGGCTGGCTCAACATGCTCGGTCAAGCCCTGGATGGCGCGGCACCCTGTGAGGTCGTGCCAGTCCGTCTCGTGGACAGGGCACCACTTCCGGGCTACTGCCGGCTTGAGATGCTCGGCCATCTTTTTGACGGCCCGGCACTCCGTGAGGTCGTGCCGGTCCGTCTGGTGGAAGGCGCACCACCTCCGGACCATGGCCGATGGCGGCGGTGCAAGTGTGGCCTTCCGGCGCTTCCTCCTGTTCCGCCGTGATGCAGAACGTGAGGTTTTATCGTCTTCTCCAGGGCCCTGGTCGGGGGCCCCAGGATTTGCGGCAGCGTTCGCGCGCCGCTCGCACTGCCGCTCGATCGTGACCCGGGCGTCCTCCTGAACCCGCATCCGGTTCAGCCGGTCGCGGAGGTCACCATGGCCATTGTTGGCCGGAGGCCCGGGTCGCCGGGCTCGCGCCGCGCTCCCCCAGGAAGATGGGGAGCGTGGCGGGCTCACCACCGGGCTAACGTCTCCCGGCGGGGTGAAGCCACCGGGCCCCTCGCTGAAGTCCCGCGAACGATGGCCTCCTGCCATGAAGTGCGCCGGTCTTGGGGACGTCGGCGTGTCACCTGAAAAGGAAACTCCCCCTACCTGGCGCGCCAGCTGTCGAAGGAGTGAAACCTCGACGGCGGGAAGTCGGGAGACCCCCCTTTGAGATTCGGCCAGGGGAGTAGTTCTCAGGCGAAGCCGGCGTCAGGGTGTGTCAGCGGAACGGCGGAAGGATCGAAAGGAAGAAAACGCACAAAGAAGACAGGAGGATTTATACAGGTTCGGGCCGCCGGAGCGTAATACCCTACTCCTGTGTTCTGGACTATCAGAGAGAGAAAGATAATGTGGATCGGAGTTTACAAGGAGGACCCCGGGAGCTCGGAAGATCACCGGAAACAGGAGGTGGCGTCGGTCGTTCTACCAGCGACCGGGCTCGAGGAAGGAGAAGGAGATCTCTGTTGTCTAAGGCTGGAGCCTGAGCTGCTTGCGTTCGTCTACGGCATGGATCCTCCTTTATAGGCGAGGGGAGTCCACAGTGCCGGTACGCGGAAGGAGATATTTTCCGGTGAGGTCTCCTGTGCGCCCCTCCGCCAGCGACACCCATGCCGGAGTTGGAGGAACGTCCCGTCGCTCACCTCCCCGCCTGCCGTGCCCACGCCGGAGCAGGTATGCTGCGGGCGGTAGAGTCGTGGGGATGTGATGGAGCGGGGAGACGTGATGGCGCACGCCTCCAAGTCAAGAGTCTCTGACTCTTCTTGACTTCAGCGCACACCCTTCCCTCAGAAGTCAAAAGGTTTCTGACAGCAGTCGGGTGTCCACGGGGGGCCATTGGGAGACGCCCACAAGTGGCAGAGTAGTTGGTGAAGAACTCCGCGGAGTTCTTCCAGTGAGTCGGCATCGGCAGTCGGTAGTCGGCCCCGGGCATCGGCGCCCGGGCCCGATGGAGATGGCGCCCCTGGCGCCCAGCGGGACGTTGACTGTAGCTGGCCGTCCCTTCTGCAGAAGGTGGGGCCGGAGGAGCCGCGTGGCCGGAGATCCACGCGTCCCCGCAGAACGTGGGACCCCCAGTCCCATTTCGCCGACACTATTTGTTCTATAAATCATCGCCCATTTAAATTTCTTCCCATTCTAACTCCAACCACCCTCCCACTCTCAACCATACATTATTTAATAAGGGGTAGTATGATTTTTTTCTCAAACCTTAATATTTGCTAAATAACCTAGAACAACAACTATTTTGGGACGGATGAAGTATTAGCCTATGCATGAGTTGGTTGGTCAAGCCTAACGAATACATGAAATATGCACATGAGGCTCAACTTCTTTTGCCAGGGTGAATTTTTTTTACTCAAAATCACATCACCAGTATATACTAATACATTTACATTGATGAGACTTCTAAAGTATCATAATGATACATATGTGCACCAAGTTACCAGGTACCATATCCGATATCTACAGATATGAGATACCAGGTCTTGTATCCAAGTACTAAGTCTGATACCCACGGGTATCAGGTCTGGTACTCTAGGGTATCGTTGATGGTGTCAAGGTTGATACACATGTGTACTAGTGATTTAAAGTACTAGCTATGCACTATCTTTTACATGATACATAATAGATACCAGAGATTTTATGTACCAGACACAACACCTATATGTATCAAGCATGATACTAAGGCTGTCAACGAGCCGAGCTCGAGCGAGCTTGTCTGTCTAGGCTCGAGCTCTAGCCGAGCTCGAGTCGAGCCTACTTCATCTTCGAGCTTTTAAGCATGCTCGGTTCGAGCTCGGTTCTCGAGCTCGGCCGTGAGTAGTATAACATATATTCTAAGGATAGTTTCTTGATAAAAATAATTATTTTCTAGTTAATTGCACTAATAAAAGAGAAGAAAAAGGACTAACATATATATGATACCAACACATATTGATTCATTGTGTAGGTATATACTAATGTATATGATCTTTTAGTTTATCAAATAAACCCGGTGAATAAACAATAAAAGTCATATACAGTCAAACTCGTTAGAAGCTCGAGCTCGGTTCAGTAAAGTTCGCGAGCTTTGACTTGGGCTCGAGCTCGGCTCGTTTGGAGCTCAAGCCGAGCTCGAATCGAGTCTAGAATGAGCCAAGCTCGAGCTACTTGTGTGCCTCGAGCTATTTTGACAGCCCTACATAATACCTAGGTATCATGTCTAATATCTATATGTACATATATCATACCTGATATCTAAGACTAGCAGAGATGATACGTATGGAGTTACTAGTCCAATACCTATAGTACAAGAGATGATACATGTACCACAAATCTGATATCTCAGTGTATTAGTATTGATTTAGAATGACATATGATAAAGCTTAGGCACATGGTCCAAAATAGTATATGTGGCCTAATTGCCTATGCAAGCAAGCGGAGGTGCTACTCATACAAATAACCCCATGCTGAGGAGGCCCGCATGGGCATGTTCACATGTAGCAAAAGCGTGCACATCGAGGCACTTGGGAGCGCATCATTATATGTACCGTTCCCTGGACGGAATTCTGTCCTGGTAGCGAGGATCAGTATATTTTTAGCGAGATGAGATTATCTGCACTTTATTATGGCGCACTATTTTGAATTTCCTATGGGTATGTACTAACAGAAATTAATGAACTATTCCACAGGCCAATCATGATTTACGACTTACGAGCAGCATCTCTATCTTTTGGCACGGAGTCATCTTGCATTTACACGATGGGCAAACTACTATTACCTTCTTCAGTAAACAATATTGATTTCCAATGCAATGTAGTACTAGCTTGATGAGAGGTAGCTAAAGCATCGAAAAAATACATAATTGATATGACATGCATGATATAGGAATAAATAACGCAACAGTCATCAAAAAGGCTAAAAAAGGCTGGAACTGAGAGAGAGGTCGAACGAACATCCATTAATTTGTAGAACATGGTGCTTTGAGCAGGCAAACAAATCTATTAGGACCTTATTCTGAAATCCTAACATATATCCTGTTGCGATTCTGCCAACAAAAATGATAGCTTACGATGCTTGAAAACAATTAGAAAAATTAGTACAAAGAAGTATAATTTACAGACTACAGCCTCCGTGCTCTTCAAGTACCAGCGAAGTGAGCCGGTACACATTGTCTACCAGAGCGCACCAGCTTCATCAAAATCAACTTGCAAAACAAAACCATCAGGCAAAACAAATTAGCAAACGCATTAGATAAATCATGAAACGAGCACCCATTATTGGTATAAAGCAGAATCAGGAAATGTTCACCCAGTACCTACTCCTCCCTATTACTCCCGAACACAGAACCGTAATCAATGTTATAGAGCATCTCCCTACGATTTTCACCACCCATTCGGTAGCTGAACTGCTTAACCAGGGATTGCACTTTCTCATCGCTATCAAAATCTGATTCACGGTAGCAGCGTCTTTGAACCTTCTTAAGTGTCTCCTTTGAAGGAGTAAAGCCCACATCAACCTGAACGAAACATCATATTGACAAACTATAGATAGACAGGAAATGTGCAAAAGTAAATTGACCATACCATCTCGTCAATTACAGCAAGAGCAGCTTTTGGGTCTCGATTTACAAGATGTGCGTCAACAAGAAGGGAATATGTTGTTGCATTTGGCTTAACGCCAAGGCTTACTAGATGCTGGAAAACGTTGCAAGCTTCCTCAGTCTGTTTAATACATATGAGAATCATAGGTTGAATGGATTGTTCGGTAAGTGGCAAACAGAAGCTGATAAAGGTTTTGAAAATATCAAGTAAATCCATTAGAAAATAATAATACCTTTTTCCGCTTTCCAAATGCATGCAAAAGCGCATTGTACGAATGTATGTCAGGTGTAAGTCCAAACTTTTCTTTTATTGCCTCGAAAGTTTCATATGCTCGCTCAAGATCCCAAATGTTTGCACAGCCTAATATAACACAGTTAAGAGCAGCAACAGATTTGTATGGTGAATCCGCAGAACTTAAATTCTCCAATTGCACATAGACCTGCAGGTAGGAGCCTACAGTGTTAGGGTATTCCATCATGTTCGGTGAAAGAAATGCATAACAGGGCAAATAAAACGTTCCTCCCATAACGTGAGTCAAATTGGTAGGGATAATGCTATGGCAAATTCATAATCACAAAAAAAGAGCACTTCTTAACCATGCTTCAATATTACAAAAATCTTCAATTATCAATAGGTAACTGGGTCGCAAAGAATGAAGAATGTTGACCTGTTAGTAAGAAATACATGGGTGGCAGGAAGGAATCAAACTGGCTACAATAGCCATGACGGATTATTGCCATTGGAGGGAAAAAAAAAAGATGCACCTCAAATACTGCAGTGGTAATGTTAACGAGAAAAAAACAACGGTGGCTAAGAAATAGAGCACCCATTTTTAAACCAAAAAAGGAAGCGGATAAGTGAATAACTAGGTAAAACCTTAACAAAGAATACTTAAAATCAGTGCCACAGCAGAGTGTATGGATGAATTCATGACACTAATAGAACTGCACAAACACAAAGTTTTCATTATTAGTATATCATGGATAATTTTAAACATGATCTCCTAATGAGCATTTTGATCCTTGATGCATCATGCATAGCAAGTGTAAGTGAGTATACCGAGTCCAGTGTGGTGAAGCCATCCTTGCAGCAAGCAACAACAAGTGGTTGCAAGGAAGTAAATGGCGAGAAGAGCTCTGAATCAATATCCTCAAAGTTCCCATAGGTATTTTCAAATTCACGTAGGGTACTAAAAGCCCGCTGAAGTTGACCAATGGATGAATGAGCATAAATCTTGGCAAGATATGCCTCTGGAGTCGGTGCCCTTTTCTGGCGCAAGGACTTTCGTAATATTGACCAAGAAGCGTTCAAGAGATCGGTGCTATAAGTTCTGCCAGCAGCACTTAAAGCTGAGAGTACTAAGCCTTCATCAACTGAAAGATGAAGAGGAGGAATAACACGCTCGGAACGAGCAATCCATCTTGCAAGATATTCCAAAGCAAAAAGACCTAGCTTGCTGTTGTTAGCTTCAAAAGCAGCTTCTGCTATTTCAACGCACCAGGACCATTGTGGGCACAAGACTTTGTTCTGATCTGTTGCCTGAAATAAAATAAATGCACCATCCAAACAGGCAGTTTAATACTTTCTAAAGTTGACAAAATACATATATAGAGCAGATTGAAATGCATATTCAAAAAGTAAGAATGTTGAACGCCCACTGGTATAGCCCACAAACCTATAATGATTAAAACTTCCAGTATTGGAAATTAGGAATCCTAAATAATATATGAACACTGACTTGTCATTCTAAAGAATAAATACCTTGCACTTCTCTATGACTGATGCCAATGTATCCAATCTCCCAGATCTTACACATGCTCGGACATAATCAGAAAAAACAATGGAAGATATTGTGTAGCCTGACTTAAGCATCAAATCCAAATATTTCATAGCTGAGTCCACATGGTTCAATCTAATCAGAAGGTTTACAACCAAATTGTAGGATTCATCATCTGGTGCAGTTCCTGTTTGCAACATCCTGATTTCAACAGATACAATTATTTTCAATGTGAAATGTACTGAGGACAGACACATAAATCTATACCCTTAAAACACCATATTTTGGTAGAATGACAACATGGATTATTGCCCTACTGGACATATAGGCAAAAACAAAACATAAGCACTTACGCATAATACATGAAATGCTATCGTATACAATATCATTCTCATATTAACAGTGCCAATTAGACAATATTCTGCACATTTTATTGAATACAGTAATGTTCTTACAGCTGCACACAAAAAATCTAAGTTCCTGGATGTTATAACACAAATCTCCAAGGCATTTCTTAGTTCTTATGCACTTTCTACAGTATGAACCAACTTACAGTGCGAGCTAACTACCTAAGTTGTGATGCAATATTGACCAAGCATCTGAGAGACATGTTATACAGGTAGTCTCAGCATCAGAGAGACCTTCAGCACAACTGACCATGGCCTTTCTAGAATGAATGTTACAGCCTACCCATGAAACCCACTACATATCAGAAGAATCGACGACATGCTTGTATAGTGTATCACTAAAGATGCAACAAATTCTGATATTTTAAGGCCTTAGATTTGCTGTAAATAACCTACAGTTCCATGGTTAAGTATATGAGCACATTACGAGATCTCAGACAATGAACCAGGCAATGGCAATCTCTTGTACCCAAATCCAGAAAACTCACCGCTCAATGAGCTTCTCAGCGCCCTCAGCCTCCTGGGCTTGTACCATGCTCTTGAGGACGAGGTTGTGCGAGGCCGTGTTGGGCGTGATCTCGAACTCGCGCATCTGCTCGGCGAGATCCAGCATCTCGATCGGCAGGGCCCCCGACATGAGGTGCGCCCGGAGATAGTGGTTGAAGAGGTCGACGTCGGGGCGGTTGGGCTTCCCCGTGGCGGGGTCGAGCGACCTGACCCAGAACTCGAACAGCTGCTTCATTTCCTCCCACCGCTGCTCCGCCATCCACTCCGCGAACGTCTCCTTCAGCTCCGCAGCTCCGGGGCTCGCGGAGTACACCGCCGCGCGGCTGTGCGCGTTGAGCGGGCCGCCGGCGATGACCGCAGGGAGGAGGGAGGAGGACGGGTTGGCGGCGGCGGGGTTGCGCCAGTTCTCGCCGTAGAAGGGGCTCCCCGAGCTGGGCTTCGGCGGGAGCGGCGCGGAGTCCGCCGGGGCGGCGGCGGCAGCGGGGGGGTCAGGGGAGAGCTCGGGCTGCTGGAGGAGTGCGCGGGAGGAGGAGATCGAGGCTCGGAGGAGGAGCAGGAGGACCGCCGGGTGGCTCGGGTGGTGGCGGCGGAGGAGGCGCGAGGTGGTGGTGGCGGCCGACGCCGCAGCCATGGCGGCGAGGAGGTGGGTGGGGTTTGGGGCTAGGGTTTTAGTGAGGTGAGGGGAGGAGCGGGGGAGTGAGGAGGATGGAAGGATGAAGGCGGCGGCTCAGCCCAGAGGTGGAATGGAACGGAGCTTACGGAGGAGCGGCGAATAGAGGGCGTTTTAGTAATTTTGACTTGCTACGAGGGTGTATCTGTAAATTTGTACTTACTGTTACCAGCGTACCGGATTATTTATTCTACGCTTTAAAAAAATGCATTTTCTTAAAGCTTTTTATTCTACGCTTTAAAAAATGCATTTTCTTAAAAAGTTTTATTGTACTGCATTGCCTACATCACCTATTTTAAGCTATTTGTAAGTATATTTCTTAAAATTATCCCTGTAATCAAATCAATAATCCATGGTAATAATTCGTTCAATAATCTTAATCAAACGTGGCCTTATTGATCTCTAAATTAGCATGGGATCAAGTAATTCGAAATTGTTTATGTGAAATTTCTATGAGGGTTGTTTTGGTTCTCTACTCTACTAATTAAGTTTTGACACTACCAAATTTGATAGGGTAGAGTTGCCAAGATCATATTTCATATTTGGTTTGCAAGCCAAATCATCACAAGAGACATTTGGATTGACAGCAAGAAATATTGCCAAAGATTTGGTCCAAAACACTTAAAAGCACTATTAAAACTACCAAAGAATTGGTAGGGCACAAATGGCTTCAATCCAAAATGGCCCTGAATTTCCCCTGAATCTGTAAGAAATGCAAATGGGGCTCTTATTGCTTGGCTATACTGGATCAATGTCAAGAGATTCGAATGGAAATACAGAGATCATGTGGGCAATAACATGGTGAAAATGAGCTGGTAAGAAATTTTAGTCGTTGCGTTTTGCAGAACCAGCCCTTACAAGAAAGTGGCAAACTTGCAAGCAGCAGACCTGCTCCCACAGGCATGAATTTGAGAATTAGATTTCGGCTCCCAGTATTCACTTAATGGAAAATTTCTGTCATGCCAACTATGTTAATGTTACCGATCAGTTTCTTACAAAAAGATTGTTTTCGATCAGTTTCTTACAACGAAAAATGTTGCCGATCATCAGTTTGCATATTACTCATAAACTAAATTCTTCCCCCACGAGTTCTCATCATCTTGTAACTGGATGCATGTTTCTTTTTGTCAGCGCTGTGAATTGCTTAACCTCTGAAGAACATGCCGCATCTGATAATTCCATCCGTGATGCAAAACTTTACTGTGAAAAATCCCACTGGTCTTCTCTTCATCTCGGCAGTCAGCACTGTGAATTGCTTAACCTCTGAAGATATTCAGACAAACATAAGTAGATCACTTCGGGGAGCCATGCATAGCGACCCACCTAACATGAGTTTAGGCCATATATTGGCTCCTTGCAGTATTTGATTACATGGAGTGTACCTATAATTGCAGGAACGGAATTAAAATGCTAAATACCAATAAGACAGAACTTGAGATAATGAGAACAGAACACTTTTCTGTCAGCTGCAAGTACCAAGCAGCAACTGCCAACTAAGTATAATAATGGGACAGAACCTCAAACAGCAAGACTGCAAGACCACATACACAAGGTACAGGATGAGCAAACCCTTCAATATCAGCGCTTGCAACGACTAAATGAATCCTGAAGGATATTGATATCCAAGTTGCGGCCTGGGCAAAATAGGCATATGATAATTAATAACCAATTCATAAGTTGCCAACGCTAAACTAGTGAGTTTTGAAATATACCTATTACAACTATCTTGTTTGTGCGAGATTCTGTCTCAGACCATTCTCGAGCTGGCAGAACTTCATAAACTTCCCTCACTGCCTGCATAAGAGCAAAAGGGGGATAAAATTTGTTTGACAGCTCATCATTGTATGGTTCTTGAGAATACTTCTTATGATGCAACAACCTGTAAGGTATGAACTTGATCCGAGTTATGGACATGTAAAATTCCTTTACAACGATAAATATCCATATCAAACTTCTTTTCCCAAAGAAGATCCTCAAGCCATGATTCCACCTTTAAAACAAATTACATCAGCCAAAGATGCATATATCTCACAATTGTATATCGATGTTCATTGGTCATGAATGGAGAAACCTAGGAAATGCAATGTATGTGCTTCAATATTAAATAGCCTTCCATTCTTCTCTATAGTAGAGTATGGCGAATTCTTCACAGATTCCAATAAATGATTATCTTTGGAATCATGAAATATAACATATCTATCTCAACACAAAGACTTAAAGGGACAATCTATAATCAAATAATGTTTCCAATTGTTGCTGTAGCGTCAACCAGGAAAAAGTGAGTGTAGAGTTCACAATCACTTGCTCATTACAACTTTTCAAATCAACCTAAGCAATACGGAATGGGAAGACTCATATTTCAGAAAAGTAAGTAAAACATAAGGGCACATACCTCAAAGAACTAACAGAACAACAGGTGTGTACAAAAGCATATCAAAATCTCCCAAATCCCAATGATGTAGTTGTCAACCTAAGTCTATGCTTTTAACATTAATAAATACCATTTCAAAGTTGTCTAAGGGAATTTTTTTCTGAATGTTAACTGCAGTGAAAAACTCTATTCATATAGTTCATTTAATGGAAGAATACCTTAGCCAGAGAAACTGGATCCTGCTCACAAATGCACAAGGTAGAAATACTGTTATCATGCCGGAGATTAGGTGGTACTAATTTACTGTACTCCAGAAGTTCTTGCAGCTGCGATGAATTCTAGGAAAATAAATTAAAAATATGTCAGAATCAAATCCTGAATAAGGTGTTCAGATTTTGCTGAGCACAAGGTGCCATCGCCAGCAAAAGCAACAACGACAAAAGAAGTGCCAAAAGGCAGTAAGCAAATTTCTGTAATGCTAGTTAGCATTTGCAAGCAGATGCCCAGAAAACATAGCTCACTAACACTAACTTTTCGTGCTGAACGAGTCGAGCTTTTATTAAGAAGTTAATGGTTATAGAGTTCGATGACCTTCTGAGAATAACTTAGTTTCCATGTCTTGGCATGACTAGATTTAGTGCCCGGATGTTGACATGGCTAATTCATGCCATACTTAATAAAACATTTGTTAACTAATCAAAGTTAAGTGTTTTTTGTCCAAAGACAAAATCAAAGATAGATTCCTCCACATTACGTACAAATAAGAAATAACAAAATGCAAGTTTTGAGCTAGGTACTGACCTTGGCACCATATGCTTGCTGATCAAATATTTTATTTAAGTCAACCTGGCAGCGGACAGACTGCACCACTGTAACAAGAGCGTTGACTTCACGAATCTGCCTTTCCAAATCCTCAAGATTGTCTTCTACTAAGTCAATTTTGTTCAATATCACAACATCCTGTGACAGGAAAGTTCGACGCTTTAGTTATGGTTGTTTGCATTTTGGAATTCATCAAGCAGGACAAATTTCAGCGCAGCAGAATCAACAAAACGTATTCCAAACTCTGTAGCGAAGACAAAATGGTACAAATTGGATAACATTGAGGACAAGTTACCGCAAATGCAATTTGATGAAATGCTTCAGGGAATGATGAAGACTTTTTGTGCTCATCAATTTGCAGCCTGAAGTTTTTTGTGTCAATAACCTGACCAGTAAAATATATATATAAGAAAAAATGTCCAATACAATGCAGTCCCTCAAACTGTTGCCTAACGAGTAGCAGTAAGGAGCAAAGAAGCAGGCAATTTTGCAAACTTGTAAGATACACTCAAACTAACAAATAAGAACATAAGGTTGAACTAACCGTAATGATAGAGTCTAGCCTAATTGATGACTCCAACTGGTCGTCTAGCCACAGAATAGAGACAAGAGGTGCGGGATCAGCCAGTCCTGTTGTCTCTAGTAATATGTGATCCATTCTGCAGCACATAGAATGACTTAACAAATTAGGATAATTTACAAGGCACTATAGTATAATAAAACTACTAATATTATCAAGAAAAAAACACCAATCTTCTTTAATGAAAGATCAAAGTAAGAGCATGGCCTGTTTATATTTTGCATCAGTACATAGTGTACACAGGGAAGTGCAACAAAGTTTTGAATCAAAATTCTAGTATTTACAGAAGAACTAGAACAAGCAAGCAACCATGTTGACTAATCAAAACATGGCACAGAGTAAACATAGTTTTTAGCTAAAAACAGAATATCAATAGCAAATCAGAACAAATCACTACTCACTAGACTTTATTCATCAACACATCACTTGGTACAGAAAATCAGAGGGAAAAAATATAATTGCAGGACACATACTTAAAGGATTATATGATCTATGCTACATATCCACGCAAGATAGCAATATCCGTACTTACCTCTCCTTTCTCTGCACAAGCTGCTCAAGTGCTTGAACCAGGCTGTGTTTCACCGTGCAACAAACACATCCATTTGCCAGCTCTACCCACTCTTCAACAAGCGCGCCACCTTGCCCCTCATTGATCATTGCCCTTTCAACTCCGATTTCCTCTCCGAACTCATTCAATATCACTGCAATTCTCTTCCCATGTTGCGCACTCAGAATGTAGTTGACTAACTGAAAATTTGAAGTGTGGGAGTTAAGTTATCCCGTAACATATCAATTAGTTGAACTTACAAACTGGATTAGAAAGTCCACACAACACTCGGTCAATAACTACATTGCTACTAGAAGAATGGTAAGGTGAGATATAGTAGAAATAATGCCCCCTTAAGATAAATTGCAAATGACAGACTGGCAGAAGGATTAATGGTCTGATGCTAGAATTTCAAATCATGATACAAGTCAAGATAGATCAAACAAGCACTTATAAGGTGAGATAAGAGGTATCCTAAAATATGGCTTTATTCTGCTAAAAAAGCACAGGATAAAACACTAAACACATGGATAAAATGATTGCATAAGGCAATTCTCCTCCGTAATATATCATCCACTGTGTAAAAGGTGTTTATCCATGAGTAACTTGGTAACGTTCTAAGTTTTGTTCAAAACTAGTTTGTCATCAATTGGGAATATAACATTCAACTACAGGCGAAAATCGATAGCTAACACAGGGGCAACATGTCAATCGGTGAGCCATCAAGTACAATTTACATACCTCCACTAGTGCAACTAAATCGAACTTGAATTCCTATGGAACACGGAGCACAGGGTACTCGAAACAAAGTTCTCCTCACAAGACCGCGCACCAAATAGAATACAGGCACTGTTCCAAGCAACCCAGCACGTAGAGAACTACCTAAACTCGGCAAAACCAACAAGAGCTATGGCGCCAAACGCCAGGCAACTCGATCGGAACAAATATTCCAGTCACAAGTCCCCTCCTGGCTCCAGTCCTCCAGCAACCTTCCATAGAGAAATCTCGGGTCCTAAGTAGCGCCACCAATCTCGGATCTTGTGTTTTCCAGAGGGAGCAGTGGGTAGGGGAGGCGGTAAGCGCAGAATCTGCGGAGAAAACCTCACCGTGGACTTGCCGGCGCCGAGGTAGCCAGTGATGACGGTGACTCCGACAGGCGATGCCGCAGAGGGGCCTGGCGGAGGAGGACTGTACGGCGTCTCCGGCGAGAGCTCGACGGCGAGGGGAGGGCACTCGTCGTCGTACTCCATGGACGCCGCCGCCGCCGAGAGACGAGGAAAGAAGGCTCGAGAACTACGGAAGTGTTCGCGTTTTGGGCCGTATAGAGAACCGTAGACGAGAAACCCCGCTGTCTGATCTCATCCGACGGCTCATAAAAACCCAATATGATAGCCCAAATTGCCTCCTCGTTAACGCAATTCTGGGAAACACTGAGCCCACATTGTTTGAAGCCCAACACGAACAGTAGTAGCTGTTCACTCTTGTGCACAATATTTATACCCTCCTTGAGGAGCTTGAGATTCTGATAAGAGCAACTTCAATGGAACTCTCAAATTTGACCCCCTATTGTCTAGAATAGGGGCTCTCTCATCCATATTTAATCTCCTATTTTACTGCGCACTCCAACCGACCCCTCATATTTCCAACAGTTATATTTCCAATTGCGCACTCCGACTGGGGGGTGCTATCGGCGGGGGGCGCTGCGCCTGCGCCCCGGGCGAGAGAGAGCTTCTGCAGGGGGCGAGGCGGGGGGGGGGGGGGGGGGGGGGGGGGGGGCCGACGCCGGCGGCCGAGGGGAAGAGGAAGGGGGCAGGGGCAGTGGCGCGCCTGCACTTGCCTAGAGAAGCCGGCAGAGGGGGGTCGGCAGGGGGGCAGTGCGGCGGCACGCCTGCACTTGGCCGAGAGAAGCCAACGGCGGGGGTCGCGCGTGCGTGTGCGCCTATGCGAGAAAGGCCATAGGGGGTGGAGAAGCCGGCGGCGGGGGGGAGGAGAGGGGCCGGGGGACGGCGACGCACCTCCACTCAGCCGAGAGAAGCCGACGGAGGGGGTCAGGAGAGGGGCAGGAAGGGCGGCGGCATGCCTGCGCGAGAGAGACTGGAGGCGGGGTGGTTCGCTGTGCTGTTGTCGGTTGGGGGATGAGGGCCTCCTATATCTGGGGGGTTGCCTCCCCCCGGATGAGGGCCTCCTCCAGATGAAAGTTCAGTTAGGATTTCGGTTGGAGACTATTTTTAGCCCACAAACTCCTAAATTTGATATGAGGCTTGGTTTGAGGGTTTGGTTGGGCTTGCTCTTAGTAAGTTGATGAGAATCTAGAAAATCTAGGTTTCCTAGCTTTTGATTTCTAATTTATTTTTTGATTCTATAACCACATATTCTAGATTTATTGGGGGAGTTGGAGATTCTACGGCTGCTATAAGCTTCCCCAAATAGTGCCTTAGTTTTTGCACTTGTGAACAAAATAAGCCATAAGCCTAGGCCTTATTTGATTTAGATTATTGAGTGGATTATTATCATGGACTATTCATTTGATTATAGAGATAAATTAAATATTTTAAGAAATAAACTTAACAAATACTACTCCGTTCCAAAATATAGGCATTTATGCATGCTTTCCAAAATATATCTGGACATCCCTCTGTCTAGATTCATTTTGGAAAACGTGCAGAAATGCCTATATTTTGGAACGGAAATAGTAGCTTAAGGTTGCGTTCAAATTAGCTCAACGGCTGAGCTACTCCACCGTTTTTCATGAGCACTCTTCCCAAGTTATCAAACAGTATGTTTTTTTGCAAAAACTTTTAATATAGAAGTTACTCTAAAAATCAAATAAATTTATTTTTAAGTTTTTAATACTAACACTTAATTAATCATGCACTAGTGACTCGTCTCGTTTACGTGACGCTAATAAGCTCAGCTCACTCATTGCTTCGAATGCAGCCTAAAACAAGTTGTCTAAGTAATACAGTAGAAGTAAGGTTTGTAAGAAAACATATTTTTTGAAGTGCAGAGCAAATAATTCGTTTCAATAATTCAGTGAATAAGCTGAAAAGGCCATGGCTTCTTGCACTATTCGAAACCACGGTTGGGCTTATCATCCGGCTGCTGATCGGTCAAACCAGGTAAATAGTGCATGATTAAAATATTAACTATTACAAACTTAAAAATGGATTTCTTTGAACACTTTATATATATATATATAAAGTTTTTTAAAAAATTGCACCGTTTTGTGGCTCGGGAAGTGTGCCTGTGATAATCTAGTAGCTATAATCTAAAAAGAAATCTTTTTTTCTTCTTTTGAAAATCCAGAGCTTTATATTATATTATAACTGGGTTCCATTTGAAATTCAGTCCCTATTTCCTTCATGAATAAACTGCTTCATCTAAATTTATGCCGAATTTGTATGTTCTAAATGGAGCATTAGATTAGAGGAGCAACTTTGTATGAGTATGCCTATTTCAGTTTTCGCTTATATGCCACAGCCAATTTAAAATTTTACAAGTTAATTTTAGAATTAATTTAGGGTTATAAAACCCTTACTCTAAAATTATTTCTTGTTGCTTCGGTCAATTGTCTTTGGCTTACAAAAGTGGCATCATTTTGATGCGCGTGTTGAGCTCCAGCGTGGGAGTTGGAATATTCAAATTCCCATTAAACGTACGTGTCGTCAAAACGAACAAGACGCCAGTTTCAGATTGTGCAGCAACCTTCGTCCCTGATCCAGGTGTTCAGAAAATCCAAGCAGTTGAAAATTGAGTTGAATTTGATTTGACATTTTTTTTATTTGATAGATGCTACCAGTGGGGAGCACTTTGCTTCTAACATCAGCCTTTGCCTCCTTTTTTTTCCATCAGAGTTGTACGAATCCTATTTGCCGATCAGAGATTTCATGATATTCCCTTTAACTACCGATCTTTTGCTCTATAGTGGAAATTGATGCGTTTTCATCGAAGGCAACAAGATGGATTTGATCTGTACTTTGTCGTCTGCAATTTTTACCTTACGGATGCGGTTATACGAGAAATTATGTCTGACAATAAATTTGCGTGCCAAATCTTCTCAAATTGCAAGTATTCACAGGCAGAATGGGGCATGAAGGATTTCAGATTTTCAGGTGAAGCTAAATGAGTACTTGTAATACGTAGTAAGAAGTTGACGGCAACAGCTACAACGTACTAAAATGCACCGAAATTGACATCAAGTTCTGCACTTTTTTCCTACAATATCGTTGAAAATTGTGTTGTTGGTGATTAGTTGGTGAGATCAGGTTAGAACCAAGTAGATGTTAGCTTAGTAATATAGTAACATGGCTGCCTATCTCAAAAGTTGAAAAAGAAAAGAGAAAAAGGGATTTTTTTTGTTTGTTTTGCTTTAATCTACAAAATCTTCTAAGAATCCAAAGCTTATGTTCCTAAGTATGGAGAAATAACTTTTATTTCTTTAACCATCTCAACTACAGAGACTGAAAGCAAGTGGAATGTTATGAGATGATAGCTGATTAGAGCCGCATTTGCTGATTGCTAGTGAGATAGAACTATGATTTGTACATATTTCAGTGCATGTAACAAAGCTTCAGCTTTTCTGCGAAAGAGTAACCCCCAAGCTTGGCTGGTGTGATCTTGGTCATTAACTAATTAATCAGCCATCCCAATTATTACGTTCTTGAATCACAAATGGAGTCTACCTTTGTTTCTGGTAGACCAGTACTCCTATACCATCTAATAATGTACCGAATTATTAACGCCTTTAATTTGGACATAGTATCTTCTATAGGCCACAAGATTAAAAAAACACTAACAAGCTAAAATGGTTAGCTACAATAAATGGCAGTTTTAAGTTAGTGGTTGCCTACTTACCTGGTCACGCATAGCCAATTAGAGGCTAGAGCTCCTATCTTTCAGAGCCTTCTCTTGGCTAATTTTAGCAACATTGTACTGATCACTTAAGCAGGCAGGCAGTCAGATCTGGATCTGTGCTGACTGCTATTGTTTATTTTTTCTTTTAAAAAAAAAATCAAAGAAAGGTTGGTTAAGTGGTTGCAATGCTGCACTGCATTCACTGGCTTCTGCTGAAATGGTGAGAGGCTTCTGGTTAAGCTGCACACATTTGTGGGAGCCACAAACAGAGGTGCCCTGCACACCTGACCTCTCTCATGGACTCTCATGGCTTTATTGATGCAGTATCTTTTCATTGTTTTCTTGCAATGAGGTTATTACCCGGAGATCTTTGTTTCTTCTCTGCATGTGTATATCTTTCTCACAAGTTGGAGTGTGACATGAGGCTTTGGCTAGATGCAAAAGCTTGTGACAGCTCATTTCTTTCTAGATTTTGGCCTGTGGTGTCTGCAGTCTGCTATTCCAAAGGAGGTGATGGACTGCTCGTTCTGAACTTAAAGAAAAAACAGTGGCATTATTCTAGGGACTTGCTGTTACTGGTCAAGGATCGTGCTGTCTGGTTTGGATTGAAATTGGAATTGTAAAGTAACTCATTAAGGGATGGAGGTTCAGAAAGACAAAAAAATGCTTCTGTTTATTGGGGCCTTCAGTTCAAGTCAATGCAAAATTGCAAATGGATGTGTCACTGGCAATTACTTTAAATTTATGTGCTCTCTGAAAGCAAAATGGAAGCTAATCATACCTGAAATCAGGACAAATGGAAGCTAATCACTCCATACATCTTAACTCACTAAACTGAGAATCAAGTTTAGTAGAACAGTACCAGATCAACTATAATCCACTTCAACTTTGTCGTGCATATTTGAGCTTCTTAATTTATGAAACCACGAACTGATCACTCATCAGACATGCTAAGATTATTGTGGTCAATTCAGGCCAACATCCAAACTTAGCACCATAAAGAAACAAGAGACTTTGCCTGACAAGTGGATTGCCAACATCGAGAGCTCCACCAAATAGGATGGGGCCGCAGAAGAACAGCACAAGACTGTGGTCCACATCTGATTGGCATTGATAAAAAGGAAAGAAGGAGGTGCTTGGAGATGGTCATCACATCACACACCTATTTAGCCTCCTGCCGTCTGAAAATTCTTAACTATCAAGCATTGCAGTTTTGCTTGCCTTTTGGCATTCAGACACCTCAATTTTTGACAAGAGCAACATGATAACCAACACCATAACACATATGGACCTACAAAACATTGTTTTCCAGCAGCACAGTTTACTGAAACTCTGAAACTGAAGCAAGGAATATACTATTGCAGAGTAATGTCTCCTACCAGTAACAACTAACAACTCAGTCTCCAACAAGAGAGGAGCCAAGACTCCAATGTGAGACGGCCTGCAGCTATACTGTGTCCTTTGTGACAGATAGAATAAACTACTATAGAACTACCTCCATCCCAAAAAATTTCACTTCTATCTATGCACCTGGACAAAAGTTTATCCAGGTGCATAGCCAAAAAATAAAGTCTGTTGGGACTGAGGGAGTAACAGATTAGCAAGTTTGCCTTAAAAAAACAGATTAGCAAGTTTCCCTGACAAAGAGGCCAGGCAGCCTCTGAGTGTCCTGTGTGCCTCCCAAGGCAAACCAGTTCAACAAAGGTAGGCAAGAAAGACACATGAACAACACAATGTTTGTGTGAGCTGTCTGTGCCTGTCCACCTCTCTCTCTATCTAGAGAGAGGAAGAGGAGAGGGAAAGATGGCATGATTAATATTAATCTTTAGAGAGGAAAACATAATCTATTTAAGCTGCAGGCTTGCTAAAGCAACAAGAAGAGGGGGGTTGAGAAAGAAAAGGACACCGGAATGGTAGAGTGAGAAGACTTGTCCTGGTGCTCTGGTGGACAAGTGAACAACCCCTCTGCATTGATACCACATGCCATCACACACACACATGCATGCTTAATGCTTAAATTCTTCTTTTCTTTTAGTACCTGCTTCTTCATGGAGACTTGTTGTTGCACTGTACTTGCCAATCATTTTCATCACTAGGTTGCAGCTTCTCTCAGCTTCCATCACTCTTACTTGCTTGCCTGCCTGCTGCTTGCACAATGCATTCTGGATTCTTTATGAACATTGCATTCTTGTGTTTTCTGTCAGATATATATATATATATATATATATATAGATAGAGAGAGAGAGAGAGAGAGAGAGAGAGAGAGAGTTTCACAATGCATTCTGAATTCTTTATGAGCATTGCATTCTTGTGTTTTCTGTCAGAGATGTAGAGAGAGAGAGAGAGTACTTCTTGTTTTGGGGTCCAATGCTATTGTTGCTTGCTTCTCTCCTGGCCAATGTCACAGGCACCAACCAATGGCATGACAGTACTGATGTACTAAGCATGCAGAGCAACTGAAGCAAGTGGTTACTTTGAGGCAACCAAGCTGCTGTTGCCTCCCACAAGGCAGATCTCAGATTAGTGCAGCAAAAGTAGGAGCAGAGCAAAGGTTAGCAGTGACCCAGAAATTCACGGGGATTCAGTTACTACTGACACAGGGATAGCTGCTAAAAGCAAGCTGATAGCGGGAGTTAAAAATAACACTGATGACCAGGTGAAAACAGTAGCTTTAAGCTAATCTTAGAAGCTATTAACTGAATCAGTTCAGATACTGTGAGCTCTTATCATCATAGGCTTATTGATTTAGCCACTTCAAAAAGGAGAAAACTAGAGGAAATGTAAAAGAAAAGAGAAAAAAAAATAAAACTTTGGAATAACCTGAGAAAACTCTGATCACTTCTCAATTTTCCTCATGATCTTGGAATGGAAAGCCTGGAGCTTGGAAAGGAATCAAGAATGGAATGAATTGAATCTGTACAGTCCTCCATTGATCACCTCGATTTGCGGATCAAGCTTGGTTTCAGTCAGCTAACGCGGCCAAGCTTCAGCTTCAGGCCACCTCTGATGAGGCCGGCGGGAAGTTGAGATCAAGAAACCCCGCGGCGGCCGCCGGCGCGTGCTGCTCCAGCTCCATCTCCGCGTTGCCGCTCGAGCTGGCGTAGAGCTCGCCGTCATCGGAGCACGCGCCGGCCTTCACGTGCCACCGCTTGCGCCCGCCGAACTTCTCCTCTGCTGACTTGTTGGCCTTGCTGTCGCCAATGCCGGCGGCCACTGAGTCCGGCGAGGCCGAGGGGGAGAGGGTGCTGAGCGAGGCGTACGTCTCCGAGCTCGGCTCCGGCGCCGCGGCGGCGGCGGCGGGAGCGACCTTGGGGGCGCTGCAGCTGGTGTTGATCCGCTTGTGGCTCGCGCGATGGCCGCCGAGCGCCTGGTAGGAGCTGAACACCTTGCCGCACCCCGGGCACTCGTACCCGGTCCGCTTCGCCGGCGCCGCCGCGCGCTGCGGCGGCTGCTGCCTCGGCGAGCCGGAATTGGGAGCGTAGTAGTAGCTTGCCCTTCGCTTCCTGCTCTTTGCGACGTCGCCGCCGCCGCTGTTGTTGACCTTGGCGCCGCCGTACTGGAGCAGAGCTGAATCCTCGTCGGAGTTGTAGCTGTAGCCGTTTCTTGGGAGGGGCGGCGGCTGCTTCACCGTCGCCGTCTTCTTCTTCTGTTCCACCTTCTCGAACGGCTCGGCGGCCTCGACCGGCGAGCGCCACAGGCCGGTGTCGCGCGAGAGCATCAGGAGGCCGAGCGCGACGTCCTCCTGCTCCTTCTCGAACCCGCCCAGCACCGGCCGCGGCGGTGCGGGGGCCGGCGCCGCCACGCGCATCGACCGGCGTCTCCGCCTCGGCGGCGCCGCGATCACAGTCACCGCCGCCGGCGCCACAATCTCCTCCTCCTCCTCTGCCTCGGCCTCCTCCAGGCCATCGAACTCATCGTCCTCGTCGTCGTGATCCCTCCCGCCGGATGCATGGCACCGCATGTGCCCGAACAGCGAGCGCCACGACGAGAACAGCTTCCCGCACTCCCGGCACGCCCTTAGCTCGCCGCCATCGCCACCCTCCTCCTCCTCCTTCTCATCCTCCTCATCATCCGCGAAGTCGGACAGCCGCCGCGTCTTCTTGGGGTTCTCCCTCAGCCCATACCCCACCACGCCATTGGAGCACCTCCCACCGTTCACCGAACCACACCTCACCTCATCACCACCACCACCACCTCCATCAACCTCCGCCACCGCCTCCCCAAATGAGATATGCGACCGCATGTGCCCGCCGAGCGAGCGGCCGCAAGAGAACCCCTTCCCACACACCTTACACCTATGCATCACCGCAGAAGAGAGCTCCACTGCGGCATCCATGGCGACCGACCAAGAAAGCTCGAATTCAGGATCCGGCGATCGATCGATCAAGAAACCGACCTGGCCGCGATCGCGGGGCGACCAAGCGGAGGATCAGAGGCGGCGGCGAGCATTGGGGAGATCCGGGAAGCTAGAGATCGAGCTGAGCTCGAGGAGGCGAGGCGAGCAGTGGAGGAGTAGAGGGGAGGAAAGGTAGGGTGTGGTGTGGTTAAGCAGATGGCGGGCAGCGACGGTAGCGGGTGCGGTTGGGGAGGAGAAATCCATGCATGGAAGCAAAGTTAAAAACAGATAGAAGAGAGAGTCAATCACATGGGCCGATGAGAGAGAGAGGACAGGGTTACTTTAGAGAGAGAAAGCGTGTCCGACGTGGAGCCTGCTTGATGACGTGTCAAGTCCACGAGGACCATATGGAATGGTTTCATAGCTAGGGTTCACAAAACACATGAAAACAGCTCGGTTTTCGTGAAATTTCGAGGATTCAAGCCGGCTCGAGTTGGTAAACCGGTCAAATTTAGAAAAAAAAAATCCAAACTAAGTTTTAAATTTTTTTATAAAACTTATCTAAGTTCCACCTGTTTCTAACTGTTTTTTAGAAAACCACTGAGTAGCGATGTATATAGTATAGAGATTTTCTCGAGCAATTGTAGCAAGCTATATATGTGAAGTATTAACAGCGATGATCAAATGATGTCTATCAACAATGCGTAGCTAGTTGTCGACGGTAGAATAAGCGTAAGCCGATAATGTTCATTGGAGATAGAATGGCTTGATATATGGTAATATTTGCATAAATGGTCTTAATAAAGTAGTCAAAATTTGACTACTCCTTATATATTATCCGATAAATCCATCCATTTTACTTTTTTATGATTATTGTAGATTGTTGCAAGCTTTTTGTAAGCGATGTCATGGACTTTAGTGTTTTTCAGCGTACAGAGGATAAAGCAATACATGATTATTTGGGTACGGTGTTAATTTATTTCATGACTATTGTAGATTGCCACTGACTTTTCTAATAGACAGTATGGCCCCTCAGGCTTTTAATACAGCGTAGTTGCACGCAGGAATAAGATTAGGGATGGCAATCAGGCACAACGGACATGGTTATTGCCTAGCCATGCTTATTATAGAGTACTAATGAGATTATATTAAAAAATAGTCTGATAGATATACCAAATTATTATTTGAGTGAATTACAATGTAGGCCACCTTTTATTATTAAAGTTTTGATTTGGAACACTCTTTACTTAAACATTTTAATTTTTTTAGACAAAAGGGTTAAAGCCATGCTTATAAGAAAGCCAAAGATACACAAGTTTGTGCTGGGGATACCAACTTTATAGTAAAAGAGCATAAATTTTGTCCACCAACAGAAAACCAAGTGAGACATACATGAGCTAGAAAACAGATCATCAGACCCTACTACAGCACAAAGATAGAGTTCATATAGCCAAAAACCTAAACTCATAGCTAACACTCAATCCACTCCACTCCTCTCAGCTCTCAGACTGCCAATGTTTTCTAGAATAAGGCAACCAGGGGCCTCCACTTCTGTCACTTTAAATGATTTCCCCAAAGTCTTCCTCTGCAAAAGAATAGTAATAACACAATGTATAAGCATTAAAGGGGAAGAACAACTCTATCATTAAAGACCAAATCATTTCTGGTAAGCCACAAATGCCAACAAGCAGCCCCCTAAAACCATCAGTTTTACTCTATAATTGCAAGGACCTTTTCTTACTACTGCTATCTCAAAAAAATCACTGAAATTTAAAGGTCTGTGGGACCATTGCATTGAATCCCTGCATATACACCAAACAAAAACTATCATAGGACATCTAAATAAAATATGGTTAGCATCCTCAAGATGACTACAAAACTGAACAAAATATCACCCTCCCAATTCATCTTTTTCAATTGAATAACAGATTGAATCTTATCTTTGTAAGCTAGCCATAAAAAATGTTTAATTTTAAGAGGGATAGGAGCATGCCAGATAGCACATGTTTTTATCAACTACACCTCTAAAAGAAAGGGCTCTATACGTAGATCGAGAAGTGAAAACTTTCTTCTTATCCAAAACCCAAATTAATTCATCTTGATTTATATTTGGGGAGGCAGAATTAATCATCTCTTTCAACTCCATCCAAGAATTCATCTCATAATTGCTGAAATTTCTTCTAAAAGAAAGAATGTTTATCCCCTATTACAATACCATAATGACTAAAATGTTTTGGTGGTTAAACAGGACTAGAAAAACTAACTAAAGAGGACAACTCCCTATCCATATGTCCTCTCAAAAGGAAATAGAAGCACCATCTCCAAGAATCCATTCAATTCCCATTCTACACCAAGGTTTAACGGCTATCAAACCCTTTCAAAATTGAGAGCCCCTTATCCCAGAGCACTAAAAGAAACCCCTTGAAGTTAAGTATTTTTTTTCTTTAACAGCTCAATACATAAGTTGTTTCCATCACTATTAATCAACTTGAAAATCCATTTAGATAATAGAGCTTTATTCATAGTTGTAACACCCTCGTCCTAGCACCACCTACAGTGACACCAGAGAGAGAGCATCGCAGAAGGTTGGCATGAACCAACTCCCACGGAATTGCATTATCGGTACCAGTCCTAGAAAACCTTGCTGGTACCTGCGGTCAACTGAGATGTACCATAGCAGCTATAAATAGAATATATTTATATATTATACCTTTATAAGTTGTAACTTTGGGCAAACTCTGAGCAGCAACCTTCAAACAGAACAGCAGCAGCGGAACGACAGCGCAGCAAGAACCCAATCCATAAGCAACGGCTTGGGATTAGGAAGAAATCCTAATCTTTACTTCAACTTCACTCTTCCTAAAGGAGGAAAAAGAAATAGATTGAGTACATATGTACTCAGCAAGTCACAGGAAAAGTGTGAATATGCAGGCCACCAAGGAGGGCTGAGGTTTATTTTGCAAACATTTTATTTTAAAACATTTTCCAAAACTCTAGGTGTGGATTGATTCAGGTATAGCTGGAAAGAGCCTCTCTCCTCGATCCTGTCCGTGAATTGCTTTGCAACAACTCAAGTGGACGAACAAATTTTAATTGAGTGAAGTTTCTAGTCCAGTCTACCGCCTGTCGGACCACGACAGCGATTCAGTCTATATCATCTATTAGTTTATTTTCACTTTCGTCCTCCACAGGATAAAACCTTATCTCCTTTTTCCTCTATTATTTTACTTTCACTTTCGTCCTTTTCAGGACATTATCCATCTCATCATTTCAACTTCAGCTCCCTGAGCCATCATATCTTCAGCACTGTGCTTCCACACTGGAAGCCTAATCTATGATGCTATCTGACATCCTGATCCACACAGGACCGTTTCAGACCACGTATTGGTCATCCATCAGCCGACCTGGCTAATTCTGGCAACGGTTCCCAACCACAAACACTTTCACAAACATTTGCAAACAAAACTACGCTAGAGGAATCACTTCACATCGCCCATGACTATGGGCACGGCTGTTCAAACAGTTCAATACTCTGCAGAGGTGTACGCTTTTCCCACAAGACGCGAGCTTACTCCCTTACTGGCCAAGTAGGGGAGGTTCACGACAAGGTCTTTCAGGAGCCATCCCAGGATACCTCATGCCCAATAGATGGACCAAACTCAATCAAGCATTCGGCTTGCAATTTACCCCAAACTTCTAGACCAAATACTAGGCAAGCTTCCCTTCCTTGCTCTACTCAGGAACCCGGAGATACTCCCAAACACCTTATCCTGGTGTTCCACATCTACTGGCATACGAGATAACCCTGTTTCGGCTGAATACTTAGCCAAGGGCATCCTATACCGCCCGTGTGGTCACACTGTACTATGATCAGTGCAATTCCCTAAGGAATCGGTTCTTATATGCGAATATAAAGCATCCCTGCCCAGGCGATCACTTTGCATTGCGAGTTTTTGCAAAACATGTCTTATTTCGCAAACTTACCGACACCGCGTGTCGGATTAAAAGATTTTATAAACCCAAGTTTTCCCATTTCGACAACACATGTGATTTGGGTGAAAACCGTTGATACCCATGTTCAGAGAGCATGGATGCCAAGGTAACACTGAGGTGAAACGATAAGGAATAGGGTATTTCAAACTTATGGGATATTGCAACTACTAGGTGGGTCCGTCGGTTCGTCGCACGAATCGAGGCTGAATCAATTTAACACGCGCACTAAAATACAGTTTGGCAAACAATAATATTTTACAAACTGGGAGCAATATGTTCAAGGAGTGACTTGCCTCTGCCTTCGTCTTCAAAATCCTCGAGAATCCGTGTCCGAAATAATTTTCGTCGTCGTCGACTACGCGTAACGAGAGAAAACACACAAAAACCCTAAAAATAAAATACTACTATTAATAACTAATAGTGCCATGAGGTAGATCTCAATTTTAGAAAAATTTTGGGACTTGAACGGGGTCGATCGGAGTTACAGTTGAAAAGATGTGAATTTTTGAAGTTTAAAGTATTTTTCTAGAAAATAAAAGGGATTTATTTGAATTTTGGAAAAAGAATATTCTAGGAATATTCTAGATCTGATAGGTGGGGCCCAAGGTCAGGTTGAGAGAGGGGCTAAGGTGTAGGGACCACATGTCAGTGATACAGAGAGGGGGGATGACAAGGGGGCCCACATGTCATATACTTTGGAGTTGAATTGGGTATTGTGTGTGTATATATATATACACACTGTGTGGGTCCACATGTCAGTGAGGTAGGGTGGATGACCAATCGGGCCCACTAATCAGTGAGACAGAGGAGGAATTAAGGAGTGGGCCCTATGTGTCAATGTGAGGAGGGAGATTGAAGAGATTGGGCCCACAAGTCAATGAGAGGAAGGGAGTGGGTTCACTTATTAGTGGGACCCACATGTAAGTGATCCCCTTATGGGAATTAATAGGCATACTGTGGGTTGGGCCTACATGTCAACCGGTCAGCTCGAGGAAGGTGCAGGGCCATCCTATCATTGAGATAAAGGAAGGGGGAGAGAGAGAGAGGGAGAGGCCCGGGGGATCGACGGCCGGCGGTGCCCTGAGTGGTGCCGGCGAGCGGTGGTGAGCCGCCGGCGGCAGGTCAAAGCGGTAGAGAGTGGAGACCACGGGGAGCAAGATGGCCAGCTCGGATCGGGAGGACGACACGCGATGGCGGTCGGTGGCGACCACCAGAGAGCGGCGACGGGAGGGAATGGCGCTCGGGGGCGGAACGCAGTCGCGAGCGGTAATAGAGAAGGAATGAGGGGTTTGGGTGCTGGGTTTTGGGCTCAGGTGATTGCAGCGCTGGGGAAAAGAGAGGAGAAGGGGGTGCTTACCGAGAGGGAAAAGAAAAGAATGGCGGCGGCGGCGGTGGTGCTCAAGCTTGGGCCGAGCTCGGATGGGCGAGGTGACGCGGCCGCGGTGAGGGACGAGGGGGAAAGAGGAGGGCGGCCGGGTTTTATAGGGAGGAGCGGCACTAGAGGACGAGCTAGAGAGGCGGTGGCGTGAGCTCCGAGCGCGTCAATGGCGGTGGCGTGAGAAGCTAGGCGCAGGCAGCTACTACGGTGGGGGCGCGGAGCACGACGGCGATGCCTTGGGCGGCGAGCTTGACGGCGAGAGGGCCAAGGCGGTCGGGCGACAGTGTCGGAGTGACGGCAATGCGAAGAGTTCACACGGGAGTTTTGTCGAATGGGTGTCGGGCGAGAGAGAGGGAGAGTCGTGACGAAGACGGCGACCTTGATGGGTGGGCCCTGTCTAGCAGTGGGTGCGGGGGAGAGGTGATCGCTGACGCGCGGGCCCGGGGTGGCAGCGGGTGAGCGCGTGCGGTTGGCGCGCGTGCACGGCGCACGTTCTGCGGTTGACGCATGGGCCCTTGCAGTCGGCCGCGCGTCATGTGGCTGATGGGCAGGGCCCCGTTGTCAGGGGGGTGCGTGAGTGAGGGAGAGGCCGAGGGGCCGGGGGGATGAGCCGAGGAGAGAGGAGGGGTGGCCCATTTTAAAAGTGACTCCTGTTATTTTTTTTTAGAGATTTTGTTTTGAAGGGTTTTTGAGGATTCCTAAATGATTTTGATTTTAAATTAGATATTTGGGCTCAAGAAAATTCTAGGATTTTTACTAGGGCTCCAATGACCAAGTTTTGTGAGGTTTTCTTGGAAAAAAAATTCAAAATTTTTGGAAGGGAAGATCAGGGATATTTCAAGGAGATTTCAGAGTCAAATTTTTGGGATTTCCGAACCAGGGATTTTGGAAGAGATTTTTGGATGGGAATTTTGAGCAAGGGATTTTGACTGAGTTTGAGATCAGGTTAAATTTTTGTGGGAGGTTTTTGCAGGGGAACTTCGAATCGTAAAATTCGAATTTGAGATTTAAATTTTTGGGTCGGGATTTTGGATTTGGGAAATTTTAGAATTTCAAGGAGGGATAAATTGAGATCCCGGCACTTTTAGTCCTTAGGCACACACATAAAGAATCGAATTTTTTAAAGTAGGGTTTTATTAAAATAGTTTTTAACAGCTCAAAAATCGGGGGTTAAATAGTCCTGGTCTCAGTAAAGCCCAAGCCCCCCTCCCCCAAAATCTTTTGGGAAGGCTAGATTTTCCCATTTGACCATATGGTACTTCCTTTTATTTCCTACCCCCTCCTAATAATATTGAGCTCTAGTACTATCCATCTTATGGTGAATCTCTTCTGAAAGAAGATAAAAGCCCATGGCATAGGTGGGAATAGAAGAGAGACAGGATTTAAGTCTAATAGCTCTACCACGATATAAAAGATTTTTGGCTTCCCATGTTCCTAGCCTCTTCTCGATTTTTTGAGAAATAAAATCTAAGTCAGACATAATGAGTTTATTAGGACTAATGGGAAGGCCAAGATATTTCATAGGAAAAACACCTAGGGGACCGTTTAAAATATTAGCAACTCTAATTTGTTCATCCATCTCTAAACCACATGAGAAAATTTCACTTTTATGATAGTTTATTTTCATTCCAGACATCTCTTCAAAACAATATAGGAGAAACTTAGTAATAATAATTTCATTTACGTCAAAAGGCATAAATAAGATAGTGTTATCTACATAATGCAAGTGGGTTAAACCCCCATTGAAAATATGAGGAACCAAGTCAGATAACAACCCTGCTCTTTTTGCATTTTTCAAAACTCCAGCTAAAGCATCACTAATAAGATTGAAAAGAAGAGGGGACAAAGGGTGACCCTGTCTTAGCCCTCTTTGAGTGCTAAAGTAATTATTCTTCACCCCATTAATATTTATACAGACTTTCTCCCAACGATGAAAGATTTAATCCACTTAATCCAGAGAGAAGGGAAATTCTTTTTTTTCTAACACTTCAAATAGAAAACCCCAACTTATTTATCATAGGCCTTTTCAAAATCAATTTTTAAGATAATCCCTTTCAAATTCTTTTGATTTAACTCATGCAACACCTCATGGAGAATTACACATCCTTCCAAAATATATCTTCCAAGAATAAAAGCAGTTTGAGTTGAGGAGATGATTTTTTTAGCCACTTCAGTGTGCCTATTGGTAATGGCTTTACTGATAAATTTAAAACACTCATTTAGAACACAAATGGGCATGAATTGTCTAATATTAGTAGCCCTACTAACTTTAGGGATGAGAGAGATAACCCTAAAGTTCAATCTCTTGAGATCAAGCTCTCCTATGTGTAAAAGAGATAGCATCTCAAAAAGATCTTTCCTAATACACCCCCAAAACTCTTTGTAAAATTGAATAGGAAAACCATCAGGGCCAGGAGCAATATTAAGATTTGCACCTTTTATAACTTTATCTAATTCATCTATTGTAAAGGGTTTGATTAGAAAACTCCCATGCCCTAGAAATCATTAGAGAGATGTATTGTAGAAGGACTATCAGCTTTAAAAAGACTCTTATAATAATCTACTATATGATTAGTCAACTCTCCTTGCCCTTCAATAATCTCTCCATTTTCCTTTAGATTAAAGACGGTACACTTTTTTTTTCTACCATTAGCAATATTATGAAAATAAGAGATTTTTTATCTCCTTTCAAGATCCATTGTTCTCCAGATCTTTTCATCCAAAACAGCTCTTCCATCTGATAGATGTTTTCTAGAGAAATTTCTAAGTCATACCTCTCTTTCTAGATTTCTGGGCTTAGACCAAACTCATCAGCCTGGGTGTCTAAATCCTCTATTTTAGTAATCAGCTCTTGTTTAGCTTGCTTTTGGATTTTCCAATTGTTGGCACTCCAACCTCTTAAAAATTTCTTTAGATTAGAAAGTTTTTTATTCCAAAACTCTAGAATATAGCTTTCATCTCTAGTAGGGAGTTTACTTATAACCATCTCTTTGAAATTATGTATGAAGAACCAGAAATACTCAAAACCTAAAAAAAGGGCAACTCAAAATTCTATCATCTCCTAGATTAAGCAGGAGAGAACTATGGTCAGAAACCCTCTCTAAGCATAGTATTTAAAGTATAGACAGGAAAATAATCTTCCTAAGATTGGTTAGCTAGCACTCTATCAAGGACCACCTGGGTAGGCCTATCTTGCTTGTTAGTCCAAGTAAATCTCCCACCATTTCTATATATTTCTCTTAACTCAGAATCAGTAATAAACTTATTGAAATTTTCCATAGCTCTCCTATCAATGTTATCATTAGATTTCGCAAAATCAAACCTATACATATTAAAATCTCCACCAATCACCAAGGGGTTAGTACTATTAGAAACATAAAAAAAATAACTCAGCTAAAAAACTAGGTTTAAAACACTCCAAAACAAGACCATAGACATTGAAAATTTCCCAAGTAAAACCATCCTTGAGATTCTCAACAACCACACTTAGAAAGTAACTTCCCACATGAACCTCTTTTCTCTTTAAGGGATCACTTCTAGCTCTAATTAACAGCCCACCAGAAGCACCATAGGAAGATTTCCAACACCAATCAAAGGATAAGTTACTGTGAAGGTTTTGAAGCTCTTTGTTAGAAAAACTCTCTTTTTTTGTTTCTTGTAGACAAATAACATCAGCTCTATGATTTTGCAGTAACTTTTTCACTTGAACCCTCCTAGCCTCACTACCCATACCCCTCACATTCCAGAAAATGACTTTCATCTTTTTTTGATTTTATGTTGGCCCTCCTTCTTTTTAGGCACAGGTGAAATCTCATTAGTGGTCTCCAACTTATTATTGTTTGGATCATATGCATTATCAGTTTTCTTCTGGGATTCACAACTCTTATTGAAATTAATCTCAGCAATCTTGGCTTGGGCCTGTTCTTTTGCCCTAATAGTGCTAATATTTAAATCTATGTCCTCCTTAGTAACTCCCAAAGAAATAATAGAAGATGAAGCAATATGAACTAAGGAGTCATTATCTAATAACTGGAAAACAGAAAAAGAGTTCTGGTCAAGAGAAGAAGTACCTGGAATCTCTAACTTCTTCTTCTGAGTAAGGAGTTCAGCTCTCTTTGGGACTGGAATGTCCTGGTTTTTTTGCCTATCACCTTCCCTTCTTGCCACCACAGGACTTCTCTCTCTTTTCCTCTCTTTCTTTCCTTTTTTATGAGATACCACTTTGAAATTAGATATTTCTTCAAACTCTTTTTATTCCAACATTTTTTAATGTCTGAATCAGTAGGAATGTCACATTTTTCTGCCTCACTAATTTTACCCAGATCTGTGTCCATCAAATCATCTAGTTCAGAATGGACCGGAGGAGCGCTTAGATTCAACTCTTCTTCTTGAGAGATCTGAACCCCTCATTTACAGACTGATTTTCAGACCAAACCACTAGAGCTTTTGAGTCCTCTATAGCAGGAGTTTCAGTATTGCTCTGGGAATTCAGCTCTGTCAATAAACCCCCATCTTTTTCCTGATTTATCTCTTTCAGCTTATTAGTGGTGCTATCAGGGAGAGATTTCTGTCTAGAATGGGAAGGAATAGATTGGGACCCCTTACAACCCTGAAATTTATCAAATAGGCCTTTAAAATCCAATCATAAAAAATTATCATCATCCTTAAAATCCCCATCATCTCCATCAAAATCCTCCTCATTATTTCCATCTTTGGGGTGGAGGGGGGGGGGGGGCAGGGGGTGTGGGAGGAGGTGCAGGTTTATCTTTTAGATCATAACCCTCTGGCTCCCAATTTGATGTCATAACACAAACTTTATTTGATGTATAAGTGTGAATAGTGAAATAGAGAGGCATAAGGATCAGTGCCCATGCTAGGTGTAACTCTAATTGAACCATCTCTTTTTCAAACTCTTATTATCCAACTCTTCAAACAGGCCCATAAGTTGGACAATAGCCTTTACATAAATCTCAGATTTGGCTATTATAGGCACCCCAAAGAGTTTCACCCAAACAGAAACTAACTCATCTATGGCATCCTCAGTCATGTTGGATGCAATCACACTAGTCTTAATGGTTCTGCATTTAAAATCAAAGCTAGGAAATCTAGTTAGATGCTTCCTATCCTCCTCAGTAGGGAAAGTAATCAAAAACTCTTTCTCATTAAGTTGTTTGGCTTTCCAGTCCCAGACAAGATCAGGAAAAAACCACAAAGCTCAGCAACAACTCTGTTAGTAGACACTCCACCTTTGTCAACAGAAAGTATACCTCTCACAGGCTTCTTAATATTCTCATCCTCCTTATTATCAATTTAAAAATTGTAAAAACCTAAACCCGGGATACCAAAACCACACAACTGAACAGCTTTTTTACAAACTCCGAAAGGACATTGCGCATAGATATGACCTGATTGATGACAGACGTAGCACAGGGGGGGTTAAAGCAAGAAGCTTGGTGATGGCCTCCCTGGCCACATCTAAAGCATTCGAGGTTCATATTCACCCTTACTCCCCTATTGATTTTCAGAGCAACCTCTCTTTTACCCCAGTCACCTCTCACATTGTGTTGATTTTCCCCAAAATTCATTCTCTGAGGGATATGGGTATCATCTCTTCTACCCCATTCACCTCTAAAATTCTGTTGGAAAGGAGGGGGAGGGTTTTGGAATAGGGGGCGGTTACCTTGATCAGGTGCAGATCTCCCTGGCCGATTCCCTATGAGGCTAGGCGCTTGCTTGCCCAGATCCGGCTGCCAGTTCATCTCTCCCTGGCGAGCTTTGATCTATTGGCCATCCTTGGCAAGCCCCCCCATCCTGGCGATTCTGATTCTGAAAGAGAAGTTGCTTGCGCAGATCCTTCTCTTCCTTCTGGTTACCTCTATTGGTTCCGCCTCCTCCAACGCCAGCTTTCCACTTCTGCCATGGATCTAGCTTCTGGAAGGGTGGCTTCCTATCCATGAGCACCTTAGTGTAAGACCAATGATCCATAGTGTAAGACCAATGATCCCTCACTTTCGCAGGAACTCTCCAAACTCTCCTCGCTCTCGATTCCAAAACACGCTATTTCAGATGGATATGGCTGGAACCCTAGCTCTAGATCAAGGCATCTATCTTTACGCACCCAAAACTAGTCGTTGGGAGAAACCCTAGGGGTGCAAGGAGACAGGAATATATCTTCGAGCCTGAATCCTTTCGCATGGGCCGTAGCTCGCTCGCCATTGGAGGCCCATGGAGGAAGCCCACTTCTACCCTTCTCACTCCCTCCCCGCGAGATGTGTTGCCACGTGTTTCCTCTCCATGGTGGGATGCGACGGGGTAGCCGAGCGTAGGGAGGTGGGCACACGAACTCGGAGGGGGGGGGGGGGGGGGGACCGTCGGACATCGGTGGCTATCATCGCCGTTGATGGGATCACCTTCGTCGTCGCGCCGTCTCTATCATCTCGGGCCTCATCGCTCCCGCGGTCAATTCAACCGCCAAAAGAAATGTGTTGGTAATCGCAGATAACCATTTTAATTTAGACTAGGTAATTTTATATTTGCAGTACTTTGGACCATCCCAACTCTTTTATTCATATACATCTAGCCCATCCTATGTCAAATGTGTGGTCTACATAGGGATGTGAGAATTCATGAAGCCAGTATACCTGAGGCCATTGATGTGTTTAAGAAAAGAGTCCAGGGTGGTCCAAAGTGTAACAAAGATAAAATTATCTAGTCCAAAGTAAAAATATTTGTTAAAGGGTGGTTTAAAATGAGATGTTAGTAATAAAAGGTGGTCCAAACAGTAATTTACAATTTTTTTCTAAGCAGTACATTGCACCCAATGTACTAACTACCGTATAATGACGCAGCAAGATGGGGTAACACATGTATGCGTTTATATGGATGATCTCCTGGATAATTGCAAATGTTATGACATGTGACAGCGTATTTACACTTAAATAAATAGTTTTCTAGTTGCTAGGAAACTATTTATCTCTACTATTATAAAAGCAGAGTCCTCCTCCTCTTTTCCCAATCATCGTACTTCCCCACGTAAAAACCATCATCCCTAGAAAACCACCCCACTCAAAAAAACTGGAACCACTCTCCCTAATAAAATCAATCTACCAAAAAAATCGGTGTTTCCACAATTAAAGTCTTCTTGCCGATCCTGTTGCAATGCACGAGCATAGCACTAGTTTAAGAAAGTAAAAGGTCTACTTTACCTCCTGAAGTATTGGGTTGGTTTACTTAACCCCTGAACTAAGAAATGGGGTATCCTACTCCCTGAACTATAAAATCTGGCTCAAATAATCCCTTAGAGTAGTTTTGTAAGTGGTTTGTAATATAGATGATAATGTGGCGGTGTTTTTGCCATGTGGACTAGGGAAGGGACAATGGCATGATGAAAGAGTCGGTTAAGTATTTTTTTCACAAGCGCAATAACTGAGAATGGTATACATTAGTGTTAGTATGTAATTTCTAGGCTTGCTGATCGGTGAGTGAAAAAAATGATTGGATTAATTTGGATTTAATGGACTAATCTTTGTGCCATGTAAGCAATACCATTATCACATCATCATCTACATGGCAAAACCACATACAAAACTAGCCTATGGGGTTATTTGAGCCGGTTTTCATACTATAAGGGTAGAATACCTGGTTTCATAGTTTAGAGGATTAAGTAGACCAACCCAATACTTCAGAGGATGAAGTAAACTTTTTCCTTTAAGAAAATCTTTCTGCTTCGAACAAGCAACAAATTATATAGGGACTTATCCATTCATGGAAAACATTGAACTACAGGACAACAAGAGTTGAATAAACGAGTGATTCATGCTGCCATTTTTTGGGCATTCACAAACTAACTTAATTAAGCTTTTGCCAAGGGACGACATATACGAAATTATGATGTAAATGCATGAGATATAATTAAAGAACTGCTTGATAAACGGGAGGTATCAAGAGGAACAGTATTTACTGCCCATTAGGTGTTCAGTAGCACAAAATCCTTAATCTGTTCACCTAGAAAATCTTCATCCAGTCCTGAACACATAAACAACTAAGTTTGCTGCTGTGTTTAAATACTGAAACAACAAAAGTTGCCAATTAACAAGTTGATTAGTTCTGGCTAGTAGAATTGCCGGACACCCACATGCCTGGCCAGTGAATCATCATGCTCTGCATGGACCAGCATTATGTGGCGCCAAAACTAGTTAGTGTGAGATGACCAGCAGCGATTGGTAAACTGGCTCAATGGAGTTGTTGGAACATCCAATGATCCAAACATGTATCTTTCTGTTCTGCAGGTGCTGATGCTGCCCAGCCTCCCCATTTGCTGCATCTTCTACTGGCATGTCTCCCTGTACTTTACTACCTCCATCAACTTTGCTTTGCTTGTTGCTTATCTTGCATAGATACGGACGGCTTTCCCTTGGGTGTACACATCACAGCAAATAATTAATTCTCCATCATTGCAAGTTAGCCAATTTTTTCCTGAAAGATTAATCCTTTCAGAAGGAACATTAACCAGAAACTCCAGAAGGTGACTTTCTGTTCCTTCTGAAGAAAATAAAGGGGGGAGTATCACTGACAAGGCATAGAGGCTAGACTGTTCTACCTGAAAAATTTTCAGAAAGCTACCACTAGTTGTCTTTGGCATGGCTGGCAACTGGCAACTTTATTATATTCCTACATAACCTCATCACTGGGATAAAAGGTACGAAATCTAGAGCTAACTATGTTTATTAGTGTGCTGCTTGTGTTGAGCTATTCAGCAAAAGAGGTTTACAAACTGTCAAACTAAACTGTACTATACCGTCTTTAGTCAGTTCGTACTTGACCTGTTGACCAGCAGTGCTGAGTAATGATCTTCCTGGATGGGGTGATACTGTCATAGTGAAGAAACAGGTGGGGGACAGTGTGTCCTTATGTCCTCATTTGTGAGACATTCAAGAAGCAGGACTAGCAGTGTACTAGATTAACTAAATGAGCTGCATTCATGAAGGACACAAATACACAATGCAGTGCATTGGCAGATTGAGTAGCAGAGAATAAATGTACGCTTCATAAGTAACTTAGATTGTGATTTACACATATCAGCATCTCATTTGATGGTGCAAAGTTCAGAATTTGAAGTGCAGTGCTCTATATAGTCTGAACTTTGAAGTCTGACCCATGATAACCTCAATTTGTAGTCAGTAGTAAGCTACTAGTACTCCCTCCGTTTTACAATGCTTGTCCATTTTGATTTTGCATCGTTTTAGTTTGTCCTTTCATAAATGAAATTATAAGTATTAAAAAATATACCATACTACTGAAGTATGTTACACGGTAAATATAAACATACAGAGCCCATTCATCATAATCAAATGATTTGAAAGATATTACTGATCAAACTAGAGTAACTGCTAGTTAACATTATGAAATATTATAAATGGAGAGAGTAGTATTTAGGGGTCGCCTATAAATAACGAGGAGGACCTCTTTGTGTGAGACAAAGCTTCTTTACAAGCTTAGCATTGGAACAAGTGGACTGCACAAGTTTGGGATATGTCTTTCTTGCAGTCGTTGCCCCTGAAGTTCCTCCCTTTTTACGTGAAGATCGACTGAATTGATCAAGAGTTTGGACAAAATTTTGATAGATTTCTTAGCTGGATGCTTGATTTGAGTCAGTCATTAGGTGAGTTTGGTTGACAAATTTTGTCATGTTGGAGACAGTGAGTTTCAGAATTCAGAGAAGCGAAATGGCGTGCATGTTGTGACCAACTCTCGAGAAAGGTGGACAAGCCTCTATAGGGCGCGCCCCACTCCGTAGCGGGGCGGAGCGAGCAGGCACCCCCTCCCGAGCGGCCAAGTCCTCACCACCTTGCGTTCACCCCCTCCGGCGACCGCCCCGCCGCACCGGCCCACCCCGGGAGCCGCTGCTGCCCGCTGCCGCTCCCGCGGCCGCCCGCCCTCGCCGCTCCCGCTCCCTTATCCACCTCCCCTCCGCCGCCGCCGCCACACGCCAACCTAACTGGGGCTTGTCGTCGGCCGCCCCACGCCCGATCACTGCCCGACGGCAAGCCCGCGGCCGGCGACTGCCCTCGCAGCCCACCGCCGAACCCTCCTGCTTGACTGCTTCCCGGAGGCCGGAGCTAAGGTCGGAGGCAGTGGTGGAGCCCAAAACCTGCCCCCAACTAACTCGATTTCGTCGACGGTACGCCCCGGCCGTTGCTGGAGTTGGAGGTTGCGGACTCTGGTTGCTATCAACCGCGCTTGGTCATAGTGATTCCTGCTGTACTGTATCCATTGCTGAATCTATTTAGAGGTACACTGTTTTCAGGGTACGGCTTCGTATGCTATGTAAATATTGGATCCGCACTTTGCTTACTTGGTTTGCAACTATAGTAGCATGACAGTCCATGCTGTCTAATTACCAATCTCTAGCTTCTATATGGTAGCGTAGTAACTAGTAATAACTATATTCCTAGTGCACGGTATCACAGGATAGTGCCATTTTAATGAGTTCCATGCATTTTCTGTCTGTAGGACTTATCCTTTGCTTAATGTGCAGATGTCTAGTAGCTCCAATGGCAATGGGCATTATCCTATTCATGGTGCAAAGGTTCTGCAAAAAAGAGAGAACAATCAAGAGGTACCTGACATGTGTTCCATGATTTATTTCTTGTAAAAATCAAACTTTTGGGAGCATTGATATTTGTTATTGTACGAAAAAATAGTAAGATCCTAGGTGATATTGATGCTGACACTCTTTTTGTTCAATGATAACCCTGATAGTGGCAGTTGGATGATTTTCTCACTTGCTCTGCAAATTAATGATTGATAACAATGATTTTCTCAAAGTTCTAGAGATACCATACCTCCTTTACACCTGTTTGTTCTTTCCCAAAAGACTTTCTTCTCAGCCTTTTTCGTCTACTCACTTGGTCACATGATTAACAGCAAATTACCCAACCATTTCTTGATATGTATTGAGGATTAGCTTGTTATTTGCACTCGGAGGGTCAGTTCATATGGTTCACATGGATTTGAGTACTACTCCTGGCACCATAAGGCAGTGTTATCAGACCCGGCCCTGTCATCGACCCAGTCGGGGCGTCAGGTCAATGACCCGGTGGTCAGACTGCTGGGTCACCGGTCGGACCGCACGTTTAGTAATTAAAATTTGGTAAATAAATATATGCCTCAAAAAATTTAAAAAAAATCAGAAATACATAGATAGTAAGCAATCATACAAAATCCATTGTAACAGCAGGAAATCGTGGTGGCTAGTGGCTACGTGAAAATTGAAAAGACGTGGTTGTCCAATACATTGTTTGATTGTTCAGCTCTCAGCCGACTAGCATGCAAACAAATTGAAAATTTTAAATCACGGATAAAAATCTCATGGTTCAGGTTCATCAACCCTCTCATCGTCATCTTCTTGTTGCGATGGGCCTCCATGTTCTGCAATATCCATGTCTTCTCCAAGACTACTTCTTGCTTGCTGCTGAGCTGCACTCAGTACTTAGCTAGCAGGGCCAAGGAATGCTTCTTCACTTACATTTGAACCTGCAGCTGCCGGCGGCACCGGACCTAAGGGCTGCTTGTTGATTGATTTGCTCAGGTTGCTTCTTGCTTGCTGCCGAGTTGCAGACCTGCAGGGTTGCAGGCTGCAGCTACTTGCCGAAGCCAGCGGCGGCTGCTTGCTCGCTGATGAAGTGCCGGCTCGCTAGCAGTGTCATCAAGCGCCGTCGCCGCCGAATGACTGGAGGCTAGATCTAGTCCAGCACGAGTTTCTCACCTAGATATTTTCTATTACCCTTGAACCACCCAAAAGACAAGAATGTCCTTTAGTTTTCTCTTGAGAAGCCCTTTCCACCAAGGGTGCTTTCACCTACAGGCATACAAATTTGACCCAGCTGGGTCAATCAAAACCGGACAGGTCAGCCGGTTCATTAAAAACCCGGCCGGGTCACCCGGGTTTTATCGGGTCGATTACATCTCCGGTCGTATGAAGGTGATCGGCCCGGCGAAGCTTCTGGGTCTGGGTTTTTCCAGTCGAACCGCCGAGCCGGTCCGGGTCTTATAACACTGCCATAAGGAGATGTAACTAAAGTAGCTTCAGGAGCTAGAAACAATAAATCAGTTCCTGTGCTCTGAGAACTGTTTCTTTGTTATTGCTAAGCAGGTGAGCAATCTTGGATATTCATACCTGGTATATGTATCAATCTATCACTGTAAAGTGGATTTTTTTACCTAAGTAGATTTTTTATAGAATCCTCATATAATGTTTCTAAAACATGTAAATTGAACAAAAATATGACAAATTGTAAGCTACCTACTCCATGGAATTTTTTGTATACTGGTGTGACAATGTTTTCATCTCAGTTTGAAGTGATACTCCAGATCATGTGACATTTTGAGATGTTTAACATCTTCTCTAAAAAATTGTAACATAATAGAGAATTTTGCATGTTCTCTATAACATAAGAGAGTATCACGTTATTGATTTGTGAGCACTTTGATTGATCTCATTGTTTATTAATGCAGAAAATGCTTCTAGACAAAAATGCAGCGTTTAGAGCCTGTCAGAAGGACAGGCATTACATCGAGAAATTGGAAACAGAGCTGAGGAACTGCTATCAGAAATTGTATATTCCTTTGTTTCCACTTTCTCTATTTCCTGTTAGTCTGGCTATTGTTAACACAATAACTTGAAGAGTCTTTGTTGGTTTCAAATGCAGACTATTTGCAGGATCAGCTAAATATCCGAAATGTTAAGCAAACATCATGGGAGAGCATATCCACAGTCTTGAACTAAAACTAACTGAACTTGAAAAATTTCCTGAAAGAGTGAAAGTTATAGATGATGAGCTGATGCGGTCTGATTCTCAATGCTGGCTTCTGATGGAAGAAGTCCGATGCCAAGAAGAGAAGTTGAAAAAGGCAGCCTTACAAATAGAGAAGCTTGAGAATGTAAATTTGGATTCACAATGCGAGATTGAGAGCTTAAAACTTGATTTAACTACACTTGAACAGAGACTGTTTGATGCTGACAGCTTTGGTCAGCATGTTTCTGCAGATAAAACCATAGCAGAGAATAAACTGAGGGAATGTGAGCTCCAGCTGCAAGAGGCACAGAAGACTATTGACCACCTTGTACTTGAGAATAAAGAACTAAAACAATTGTTCCATGGAGGAGCTGCTAAACAATCTGCTTTGACATCTAATGAGCAACTTGACAAAATAATTGAGAAGATTGAATTGGTCAAGACAAGAGGGATGGTGCAATTCTTGAAAAGATGGCAAAGCATAGTGAAGAATCTGAACTACTGATTGAGCAGCTAAAGGTTAGTTGTTGTCTACTAAATGTACTTCAGCTTTTGCTTTCCCTCCCACTCCTCCCGCATCCATGTCCTACTACTTATTCTGCTTGGTGTTTTTAACAGTATTTAAATAGCTAATTTAAGATCTATCTATTTTTTTGTTTAATTTGAATAGCTTGATACTTGGTGTGATTTAAGCATTTTTTTTAAAAAAAATGTTAGGAAGAGCTTCGAGAACAAAAACTGAAGGCCAAGGAGGATGCAGAGGATCTCACCCAAGAAATGGCTGAACTAAGGTACCAAATAACTGGCATGCTTGAGGAAGAATACAAGCACCGATCTTGCATTGAGCAGGCAGCTATCCAACAAATTCATGAAACTAGAGGCTCAGTACTGATACAATAAAATTTTAAAAAGTTAGATGTGTAACTATAGCTAGGAAAGAAAAATGCAAGTTATAATTATAGTATATAACTACAAATGAATTTGACACTTTACCTTGGTTTTGATATATTGTGGCCTATCTGGTTTACTTTACATTTTATTCCTGTTGTACTAAACAGGTCTCCAAAGAGCAGAGAAAATTGAGCGGAGCCTGAGGAGACTCCAGAATCACATGAACTAGCTCACAAGCATCTATCGAGATAAAGAAATTGAAGGATTCTTTAGAGGTATGTGCTTGCCGGTGATAGTGGTGCAGTACCATCATCGTTTGTTAGTCTATACATTGTTCTTCTACTTAGAATAAGTAGCTTCATGGTACTGATATGATTTACGCATCCATTCTAGAGGTTTAATTCCGCGTTAAACCTCAGGACAGTTTGCAGATCTTGCTCTTGCGGGTTCTGTGCAATGTTGATAGAGCTGTCTAACTGCTCTATTGAAGGACCTATTGATGTTGTATCTTCCGATGAGAAGCCACAGAACCAAGCTCTACTACAATGGCGTCCTGATGAAGCTTCGGATGGTGAAGCCGGCCAGAATATAATAGATTGCTAGATGACATCTGTACTCATGCATGCAGTTGTTGTAGATAATTCTTTGTACCAATATTGTTCTGTAAATCACATGCATTTGTAAATCTTAGTTAGCTGTTTTATTTTTCAGATTGCTTTTCTAGCTTTCTGTGTGAGTTGAGCTGCAACTAGCAGTGAAAAATGTATGTTAAACTTCATGTTTTTTTTCCATGAAAATTAGGGTGTGCCATTTGTGCAGCAAGTTGAATGCTACACCTTTTCCTTCTCACATAATGCTAAAAGAACATGCATCTGAAGCTATTATGGTCTATGACATCCGTGTCTAACTGAGCAGTCGGACACTTTGGTGATGTGTGTGTGTTCTCTGATTCTCTCTAGCATTGTTTTGTGAGATTTTTCACTGTGAAGGAATTTTACTAATAGCAGATTGTAAACTCTTTTAGATTATAAACTCAAATTAACCACGCCCTACAAATCAAATACTCAGCATTCAGCGTATTACTCCATCCGGATAAAAATATTCGGATAAGATTTGTCAAACTTGTAAAACTTGTACCATCATTTTTATATTAAAAAGTTTATAAATTCTGATATCATGACAATACCATTTTAGACAAATCTATGCGCACCATTTTTTTATTTTTAAAATAAGCAGAAATATTACTGTCAAAGTTTTAAAAATTTAATCAAATCTTGTCCCATAATATCAAATATTACTAATTTATCACCGCATAAACCATTTCCTAAATCCAAGAAATTTGCACAACCGCAAATTTAGCCTTTGAGCGAGAGCAACCTTTCATCGCCTCAAACCCAAGAGGGCCCAAAGGGGAAAAACCCCAGATAACCCCATGGCCTCCTCTTCCTTCCTCGCCGCCGGGCGCCTCCTGATCCGCCTCGGCCGCGGCAGGTTCGTCCTCCCCAGCCACGCCCGATCCTATGGCTCCACTCCCATCCTCATGCGCGCTGCTGCCTCATCCTCTCCTCGCAGCCACAGCGCGGGAAGGCCGGCGCGGCCCCCGAGCCTGCAGTCCACGCTGTGGCCGCTGGGCCACCCGGGCGCGCTCCTGGTGCCGGAGATCGAGCGGTGGGCGGCCAAGCCCGGCAACCTCCTCCGTCCCGTCGAGCTCGAGCGCATCGTCAAGGAGCTCCGCAAGCGCCGCCGCCACCGCCAGGCCCTCGAGGTACTACCTCCACGAGTCCCCGTGGCCTCCTCACTCGTTAGCTGTTAATTTATTTTTTTAAAAAAATAAATGGCTCTCACGGAGCGTTCGATGCGATGCGGGTGGATCGCTGTTTGGTTTGAGTATGCTTTCGATGAACCATGAACCCCCTTCGATTTGCACTCATCAAATTGTTGGCCTCCTCCATGCATGCGAGGTGTATGATGTAATGCCGCACGATGAACATGAGAGATGCAAGCATCGTGCTGTTGAAGTCAGAGCGTTCTGAACTGGCGATGGGCTTCACTCTGATGCCATGCCATATTTTTCACCTGAAAGACCTGTGGTTGTGAACATCATGAGGAGGATTGCATGAAAATTTGTTGTCATTTACGAGCTAGATGCACGTTCCAATTAGAGGATACGAGTGCTATGTGCTAACCTGTAAACACAGGGTGCATGGGGAAATGAATGGTATGTTCCATCGCTCTAACGTCTTTGATATGTGACGGGAACTCGGGAAGTAGTGAGTTTTTGGGAGAAATGACAGTTTCATTCTACACAATTTATGGTTGCAATTCTGATTCATATCTATAATTTATGTTCCAGACTCAAGAGCTTATCGCCATTGGTATGTTCAATTTAATAATCATATTCACTTCCTAGCTGGCATGTTTCATTAGATTTCTGCATACCTTTATTTTGCACAGGTCTCTGAATGGATGAATGCCAAGGGACATGTAAAATTTCTGCCAAAGGATCATGCTGTTCACCTGGATTTGATTGGTGAAATTCATGGAAGCAGCGCAGCAGAGGCCTACTTCAATAACCTGCCAGATAAAGATAAGACGGAGAAACCCTATGGTGCACTTCTTAACTGCTACACACGGGAACTCCTGGTTGATAAATCCTTGGCTCATTTTCAGAAGATGAAAGAGCTGGGTTTTGTGTTCTCCCCACTCCCTTACAACAACATCATGGGCCTTTATACGAACCTAGGGCAGCATGACAAGGTTCCTTCAGTAATTGCAGAGATGAAAAGCAATGGTATCATTCCTGACAATTTCAGCTACAGAATATGCATTAATTCTTATGGCACAAGGGCAGATTTTTTCGGTATGGAGAACACCCTCGAAGAGATGGAGTGTGAACCTCAAATCGTTGTTGATTGGAACACCTATGCTGTTGTGGCCAGCAACTACATTAAGGGCAACCAAAGGGAAAAGGCCTTCTCTGCCTTGAAGAAAGCAGAAGCAAAAATAAATATAAAAGATTCAGATTCCTATAACTACCTGATTTCCTTATATGGACATCTGGGGGACAAATCAGAGGTCAATAGGCTCTGGGCGCTCCAAATGTTGAACTGCAATAGGCATATTAATAAGGATTACACTACAATGCTTGCAGTGCTCGTAAAGCTTGATGAGATTGGAGAAGCTGAAGCATTGCTCAAAGAGTGGGAGTCAAGCGGAAATGCATTTGACTTCCACGTTCCAAATGTCCTGCTCACTGGATACCGTCAGAAGGACTTGCTGGACAAGGCTGAGATGCTTCTTGATGACTTCTTGAAGAAAGGAAAGATGCCTCCTTCAACCAGCTGGGCGATTGTGGCAGTTGCTATGCGGGGAAAGGTGATGTTGTAAAAGCATATGAGCTGACAAAGAATGCCCTCTGTGTATATGCTCCAAATACTGGTTGGATCCCTAGGCCTGCTATGATTGAGATGATCCTTAAGTATCTTGGTGATGAAGGTGATGTCAAAGAGGTTGAAACTTTCATTGATCTGCTGAAAGTTGCTGTGCCAATGAACTCAGATATGACCGACGCTTTGTCAAGGTCTCGAACGAGAGAAGAAAAGAAGGTTAAAGTTGCAGTGTAAACTCTAAGGCTTGACTAAGGAATAGTGCTCAACTAAGGAATAGTGATAGTGTTCTCGAGCTCTTAAGGCTGTTGTCTAGTTTGCCCTGTTACTAATATTCTTGCTGCCTTTCTTCTCTTTTATGGGACTGTTTTTTCTTTTTCTTGTTTGGAGAATTGGGGTGGAGATGAGAACCAAAATGAAATATTTATCTAACGTATAATAGTTGTAGCATTGCCTGGACCTGAGTAAGCTTGATGTCATTCTTTTGGCCACTTAAGTAGTTAATTAAGTTGCTGGGATTCATTTCATGCAATAGTTCGCTGCTTATAAATCATCGTAGAGCCAAAATCGCCCAAACAGAGATGATTTTGATCTTGAATTTGCCCAGATGTATAACAAACGCTCATCTCATAATCGTCTATAGCTCATCTCATCACTGAACTTATGTTTTCACTTGATATTTCGTCAACCTTCTTCGGCCTCTTTATGTGTCTACTGAAGATTAGAAGTTTTAGAGATAACAGCATATCATGCATTCATCCAAGATCCAACCACTTCTCCCTAACTCGTAGGTGTTCTTGCGTAAGCTAAGCCGTTGGATTTGCCTTCCCCAATTCCAAATCTAAAACTTGTTTGCATGGATGCATGAGAAACAGCTCATCCTAGAAACTCTGCCCCTCTTAACAAATCCAAATCTGACCAAAATCTTTATATTACCTATTAAAATCACTTTTATAAATAGTTTGATCTGACTGCAAACCATCTCTGGACGTTCAGTAACACTGTGTAACAATGGCCGCCGTCCTTCCCCTGCTCGTCGCCCTCCTCTTCTTCTCCGGCCTGCAGCCCGCCGCCAGAGGCGAGGCGGCGACCGTGCTGGTCAAGGCGGTGACGGCCATCTCCCGCACCGACGACAACTTCGTCTGCGCGACGCTCGACTGGTGGCCCAGTGACAAGTGCAACTACGGCATGTGCCCCTGGTACAACTCCTCCATCATCAACCTGGTAATTAACATGATTATCCACCTTAATTACTTGTTAGAAACTTTCACATGGATCAATCTGCTACTAGCTGACACTGAGTACTGACCCCTTTTCACCTCACAGGATCTGGACAATCCTATTCTCTACAATGCAGTCAAAGGTAACTAATTTACAGATCAGTGATCTATCAGAATTTTCTGCAGTGACGATGATTAACACTTGCTTAGCAAATTTTGATAATTTTATAATGAAATTAAGCAGAGATTTTTGTGCTGCAGCTTTCAACTCGCTTAGGATTAGGCTTGGAGGATCTCTGCAGGACCAGGTGACGTACAAGGTCGGTACACACTACGGCCATTGCCGGAGCTTCCAGCGAGACGACGGCGGCCTCTTCGGCTTCACCGACGGTTGCCTCCATATGAGGCGCTGGGACGAACTCAACGTCTTCTTCGGCAAAACCAAGTAATTAATTATCCACACACAAGTGTAATTATCGGCTAATTAATCATCATTTTGAAGAGAGATTAATTAATTTAATTGTTGCATGCTATGTGACAGCACGACGGTGACGTTCGGGCTGAACGCACTGAAGGGACGGAGCAAGGCGGCCGGTGGCAACGACACCCTGTACGCCGGCGACTGGGACGGCCGGAACGCGCGCGACCTGATGCGATACACCGTCGGCAAGGGGTACCGCGTCGAGTCGTGGGAGCTGGGCAACGAGCTGTCCGGCGGCGGCGTGGCGGCGAGGTGGGCGGCGCAGTACGGCCGCGACGTGGCGAGGCTGAAGAGGGTGGTGGAGCGCGTGTACAACGGCACCGGCGAGGAACCGAAGGTCCTCGCGCCGGGCGGATTCTACGACGGCGCGTGGTTCTCGGAGATGCTGCGCGTCTCCGGCGCCGGCGCCGTCGACGGCGTCACCCACCACATCTACAACCTCGGCTCCGGCAAGGACAGGGACCTGATCAAGAAGATGGAGGACCCGGGCTACCTCGACCAGGTGAAGAAGACGTTCCGCGACGTGGCGGCCACCGTCCGGGACGTCGCGCCGTGGAGCTCGCTGTGGGTGGGCGAGTCCGGCGGCGCGTACAACAGCGGCGGGAAGGACGTGTCGGACAGGTACGTGGACAGCTTCTGGTACCTGGACCAGCTCGGCATGTCGGCTGCGCACGGCACCAGGGTGTACTGCCGTCAGGCGCTCGTCGGCGGCAACTACTGCCTCCTCAACACCACCACCTTCGTCCCCAACCCCGACTACTACGGCGCGCTGCTCTGGCACCGCCTGATGGGCCCGGTGGTCCTCAAGGCGGCCACCGGAGGCGGCGGAAGCTCGCCGTACCTCCGGTCGTACGCGCACTGCTCGAGGGAGAAGCCGGGGGTGACGGTGCTCCTGATCAACCTGTCCAACTCGACGGCGTTCGACGTGGCTGTGGCCGGCGGGGCGCTCGGCGCGGCGCCGTGCGGCGGGCGGAGGGAGGAGTACCACCTGAGCCCCCGCGGCGGCGACATCCAGAGCCAGGTGGTGCTGCTCAACGGCGAGCGGCTGGCGCTCGGCCCGGGCGGCCAGATCCCCGAGCTGCGGCCTGCCGTCGTCGCCGACGGGTGCTCGCCGCTGCGCGTGGCGCCGCACGGCGTCGCGTTCGTCAGGTTCACGGACTTCAAGGCTCCCGCGTGCGCCTAGCTAAGCTAAGCACGTAATCAAATCACGTTGTAGTAGTAATATGCAGACATGAACAACATTGCGTTGTATCATGAGTTAATCGTTTTGATAACTCTTGAGAAATTAAGACGTGGTAATCAGTTTTCCTTGTGGTTTGATCATTGTAAAGCCATCGTCCTCTACAAAGTACAAAGAATGCGTAAGGGCAACAAACACAGGGTGATTTTTGATCAATTCCAAAGGAGAAAAATTAAAAGACGTGAGTAAATCTAGATTTTCTACAAATGCTAGTGTGATTTACTGCGAGTAAATATAGATTTCATGTAAATACAATCTAGTTAAATCAAACGATTGAGAGCTTTGTTCGTAAGAGTTTTGTAAGAAATTTTTAGTAAGTGTAGAAGTGCTTGGCTTTAATAGTAATTAGTTGAACTAGCATTTGTTTACTTACCCTACTATGTACAAATCGGTCAAGGTAGTTACATCCAGTAGATAGACGTCAGCCTTACAAATTAATCGGACCTAGTAGTTGTACCCAGTTGATCACCAATTTATGCTTTGCTTGGTACGTATAATTTAAAACGTTTTCTTATTTTTAAAGTTTGATTAGAGTAAAGGTAATTTCAGTTGTCTATATCCTCGATGTCACCTAACTAGTACAAGACCTAGCTTGGGAACTCCCCTCTCATGGTGCCTTGAATCGGGAAAGCTCACCTGCACGCGCGTTGGCACAGCGTGCGCACGAGCTGCCCGCGAACATGTGGGGCTGTCTGTTTGGCCAGATGCCGCCCTAACCTCTGTCTATCTTTTTTTTACCATCAATTATGTATATTTTAAGAGAGAAAATCAACCATGCAACAAAATATTTTATGATTGGGATAAAAATTTGATAACATGAGTACAAACTTCTTGAATATTTAACTTAAAAATTAGAAGCATGAGTAGAAAGTTTTGAATTTTGTAGTTGAAATTGAAAGATTTTTTATTTAAAATTTGAGTTGAAAGTTTAAAATTTGATTTGAAAGTTTCAAATTTTGGATAGTGTTTTTTTAAAAAAATATTTAGTAGAAAGTTAAAATTTTGAGTTGAAAGTTTCAAATTTGGTATTCAAAGTTTCAAAATTTGAGCTGAAAGTTTTAAATTTAGAATTGAAATTTTCAAATTTTGAGTTGAAATTTTCACATTTTTGAGTTTAAACTTTTAAAGTTACAGTAAAAAGTTTACTCGGATTTATCAAATTTGAGTTAAACTTCTGTTAAAAATTGGAATCCACGCCCCAAAATTCGGCCTCGTTCACGTGTGGGTGGGTCCGTCTTACTCACATGTGCAGTAGCGCGTCTGACTCGCATGCACGGTAGCGCTTAACCCTAGTCAGACCCAGCGCTAATCGCCGTAATGATGCATCTTTTTTCGATGCTAATGATGCCGCTCCAGCTGCGCGCGCGAACTAGCACCGCCCATCTTAAATAGTGTGTAGAAACTAAAGTCTCACGCATGACCTAGTTTTTCTACATTGAGCATTGGGGATGCCCTAAAGAAATCAACTAGATTTCAACGCAATTTCATGGAAAGCTAGAAAGATATGGTTTTAATTTTTTTAAAAAATGATTACGACTGGGCGTCCAAATGCAATACAGTGGAAAAGATCGGATACTGTGCTGCTCAGAGGAGACCCTCTGTAGCTTGAAGCTTCCAGATACATTTTTTTCTTTCCTCTCTTTCCTCATCGCATCGCTGCTTGATGGAGGTCAACGCCTTCCACAGCACAGCATGGCCGAGGCTTCGCCACCGCTTGGGCCCTATCTCTGCACAACTATCGAATCTGTGAAGCTTCTTTCACCCGATCTCGTCTGCTCCCCTCCTATAGCTCCTCAATATCACCCTTCGTCGAGCCGGCGCGCCGGCACCAAGGCGGTGGAAGAAATGGTGGAGGCATGGTAGGAAGAAATGGCGGGGCCCTTTGGCAGATTTGGACGATGATATGGTGTTGACGAGGTTCGGGAAGCCTGAAATGGTGGCAGCGGCGCTTGGAGTGCACCTCCTCCTTCCTACTACGGGTACTACCGAAGTCAAGTAAAAAGCATGGTTATTAGGACCGAACCGGATATCGAACCGCTCACGATCTTGGTTCACGGTTTGCACGGTCCAACCGGTTGAACCACCGGTTCAATCCGGTTTAAATATACCTAGATATATATTAGAAACACCTTTGGAGCAATGGCCTAGTGGTAGAAACCACCGCTCCTGGGGGGCAAGGTTGGGGGTTCGAATCCCGGCTGAGGCATTTTTTCTTTGATTTTCTCCTCTCTGCACCGAACCGGCCGAGGCCCTGGTTTCGGTTTTTTTCGACCGGACCGCCGGTCCGGTCCGGTCCTAATAACTAGGGTAAAAAGACAAATCCGATCATCCGAGTAAAGAAAGAAGACACTTGCTGCAATCTATTATTTGTTGCATTTTGGGTGTACTCGAGTGTTTTAGGGCCCATTTAAGGATTGTTTGGCTTTAGCTTATTCTGCCATGAGAAACGAGACGAGCCATTAGCATATTGTTTATTAAGTATTAGCTATTATAAATTTGAAAAATGATTTATTCGATTTTTTAAAAGAAATTTCTATATATAAAGTTTTTTTAAAATGACCCGTTCTAAGAGAAGCGTTCTTACGATAAACGAGGAATTAGCTCCCTCCAATAAACCGAAAAGAACGATGTCTTACTCTTTTTGGTCGAGATGTTGCACATAATGTATACCTGTGTTTTTTTTAATTTTACACATGGTAGGGTCTTGGTGTTGCAATCAGACTTTTTCATTGTACTTGAGAATTTTTTAACAAGCGATGTAATATTTTTCACTGAGAGATGAAACATCGGAAACATTTCTTGTTGAAACATTTCTTATCAAGTGATTAAATATCTGAAACATTTGTTTTCATGTGATGAAACACTGTCCTATAATTTACCAATATCAGATGTCCAGGGCCTAGTGACATCCTTTTGTTTTTTCTAATACAAATGTATTGTTTTTATATAACCACATCGGTTAGTATACACATTTTTAATCTTTTAATGTGGTAATTTATAGGCTTTTGGAACAAAAATATGCCTGTCGGAGGATGAAACCTCGACGGCGGGAAGTCAGAAGACCCCCCTTTGAGATTCGGCCAGGGGAGTAGTTCTCAGGCGAAGCCGACGTCAGGGTGTAGAAGAAGGGTACTTGAAGAAGACGTAGAAGAAAGGCGCACAGAAGAGGCAAGAGGATTTATACAGGTTCGGGCCGCCGGAGCGTAATACCCTACGTCCTGTGTGTGATTTGATATCTGTGGTGGATGAATGTGGAAATGAGGTTACAGGGTGAGCTCAGCCGGAGCCGAGGAAGAAGAACAGTAGCTACGGAGTAAGCTCAGGAACAGGTAGAGCCGGGCGAAAGCCAGCGAGTCCCAGCCCCTGTCTGTAAACGTGGCATGGATTCTCCTTTATAGAACCAGAGGAGTCCACAGTGCCGAATATACGTGAGAGAGAGCAGGTATGATTTGTCTTGTCGCAGTCTTGTCGCAGGCGTCCGCACTGTCAAAGTCAAAAGTCTCTGACTCTTCTTAACTTCAGCGCACACTCTTGCCTCAGAAGTCAAAAGGCTTCTGACAGCAGTCGGGTGTCCTTGGGGGGCCGTCCTGAGGCACTCACGCGTGGCGGAGCGGACGACAGGGGCGACGTGCCCCGTCGCTTCGTCATTAATGCTGTAGTGGCGAAGCTGGTTCAGAGCCTGCCGGGGACCGACATGTGGGCCCCGGGCAGGCAGTGAATAGTGCCCGGAGGCAAGGCTCGGGCCCGAGGCCAAAGAGGACCCGGGGCCGAGCTGATATATACGACGCCCCGGGGGCGTGCCCGGGGCCGATGGCGGTCACGCCCCGGGCACGAGCCCGGGGCCGTCGGTGGTTGCGCCCCGAGCACGAGCCAGGGCCGATGGAGCGGTGCCGCCCCGGGGACGAGCCCGGGGCCGGTGGAAGGGTGCCCCCCGGGGATCTGCCGTGGCCGAAGACCCACGCGTCCCCAGGGCATGTGGGACCCCCTGTCCCATTTCGCCGACAGTGGCCCCTGGACCTGTTGCTCGGCCGGGATCAGCCCCGGGCAGAAACAGGGCCACGTCTTGAAGAAAGGAGGGGACGCTGGGTCCGCCTAGTTTGTCATGGACTGACGTAGCTTGGCGATTTGTTGATTTAGATGCGATACGCACCCGGGGCCCGGGCTGAAAACATGGAACGAAGTGTCGAGGAAGGTCGGCGACAACGGTCGTGATGGCGATGCGACAACTTGACGCCCGTACTGTCGCCACCGAGTTCTTCGTGGCGACCGCCGGCCGGAGGCCGCGGCAGCAGAGGGGTGCGTCGTTCAATTGGAGGGCGCCGCCGAATCCGCCGCCGACGAGTTCTCCCGCGCCTGGCCCGAGATGGAGGCGTGGGAGTAGGAAACACTCTCCCGGGGAGAACGCATGCAGGCCCAAGAGGCCGGGCTCGCGTCCCGAGGGTAAGAGTTCGCTGTGGGCGAGGAAGTCGCGGTATTTCGCGAGGAAGTCGCGGTAGTTCGCGAGGAAAACGCGGGAGGCCGTGGTCGAGTCCGCTGCCCCGGAGGCAGGGTTCTTCGACCGCGGCGACCATCTTGTAGAGCTGATGCTTGACGAAGAGGTTGAGGAAGACGCCGGTTTCCTTCTGACGCCATGCGTGGGCGCCTTCGGGGCCCGGGGGCCCTCCATGCCCCCGGGCGCCCTTCTTCTGTCGTCGTCCGGGGTCCGGTCCGAAGGAGGCTAGCGACCTCTCCCCGTGCGACGGCGTCTCCGGGTCTCGCTCGTGCTTGCGCTCCGGTTTTGCCTGTCTTGTACAAAGGGAGACATTTGTATATGTATATGATTATGTTTATATTTTCGTACCTTGTTTTATTGTGTTGTTTGGAGGTCGCTGGTGTTCGGGAAAGGAGCTCAGACTCGCTTCCCTCGCGAGCCTCGAGGCCGGGAAATGGCATGCGCTCGGGACCCGGGGGCCCCGGCCAGCGCTAAGGATATGTATCCGGGACCCGGGGGCCCCGGACTGAAATACGGTTTTGATATAAGCCGGGTTCCGGGGGCCCGGGCTTGAATATGGGATGTGAGACGACCCTCCGGATGCATTCTCGCCGGGGCGGTGCTGTCCGGGCTATCGCGCCCTATTTCGGGTGTCGCGTTCCTAGGCTTGCGCTCGCCTTGGCGATGCTGCCCTGGTTCGGCTCCTCGGTGTCAGGCCCGGGGCGCGGATTCAGGAATCCGTGCCTCGGCTCAAGTATGTGCCCGGGACCCGGGGCCCCGGGCGGTAATGTGGCTTGATATGTATGGTCGTTACGTGCCCAGGTACGGAGGCCCGGGTAAGGACATGGATCATATTGGGATGGCCTCCCCGGACCCGCCCTTGCCGAGGCGATGCTGTCCGGGTACTCGCGCCCCGTGGGGGTCGTTTTCGGGCTCGGCTTCCCTTGCGAGAGTGCGAGCTCTTGACTCCGGGAGGAGATCCTCGACCGGGAACGGTCTGCCCAGACTCGCGCTCGACAGAGCGGCGTGGTCCGGATTATTACACCGGGGCCCGGAGGCCCCAGGCTGAGTCGGGATGAGCAGCCCGGACTCGCCATCGCGTCCGATGGGGCCCGGGCCGTCGTACCCTATGTGCGTCAGGGGCCCGGAGGCCCCGGACTGAGTCGGGACGGACCGCCCGGACTCGCCATCGCGTCCGATGGAGTCCGGGCAGTCGTACCCTATGGCAAAGGAAAGGGGAAGACTTTCTCTAATAAAGGAGGAGAGGAGAGATTTTCATTAAACCAATAGCCAACCAAAGGACCAGTACCGATACAGTCGACGCTTCCCGGGAAGGTGGGACGAATCGGGATGATCTCTCCGGCTTGGCTGTCCCGGGTGCCACGTTCGAGGCTCGCACTCGTTTTGGCAAGGCGGCCTAGGTTCGGGCTTCCCTGAGCTGGGACGTTTGGTCGGCCTATCCGCTGCCCTCGGCCAGACCGTCCGGCCAGGGGTCGGACCATCCAAATCCGCGCGTTCGGACCGTCCGAGCCGGGGCCGGACCGTCCGAACCGGGCTTGGCCGGCTAAGGCTCCTGCCGGAAGTACTTGACCTGCTTGGCCAAGCTCTGGACGGCGCGGCATTCCGTGAGATCGTGTGAATCCGTCTCGTGGACGGCGCACCACTTCTGGGCTGCTGCCGTTGAAGGCGGTGCGCGTGCGGCCCTTGGCCGCTCGCCGGTGATGTTGTCCCCGCGGACATCGTCGGACCGTGGGGCGCCCGCAACAGCCAAGGCGAAGCCGTCGGCGGCCGCCTTCTCCTTCTGTCGCTTCCTCCTGTCCCGACGTGCCGCGGAGCGCGAGGACTCGCCGTATTCTTCGGGGTCCTCGTCAGGGGCCCCGGGGTGTGGCTCGTTCCATGCCCGGGCCTCCTCCTTGCGGGCGCAGAGATCGGCGAGCTTGAATAGCTCAGCCGTAGTCTGGACGTCGCGGGTGCCCATCTTTTCGAGCATGCGCCTGTCGCGCACACCCGAGCGAAAGGCATGGATAACCGCGTGAGGAGCGATGTGGGAGATGGTATTGCGAACCTGGCTGAAGCGCTGTAGGAAGTGCCTCAGCGTCTCGTCCCTGCCCTGGCGTAGGGCATGGAGGTCCGCCTCGGTCCCAGGGCGCGGAAAGGTGCCCTGGAAGTTGGCCACGAACTGGTGGCAGAGGTCCTCCCACGAGTAGACTGATCCCTCGGGGAGGTTCATCACCCAAGAGCGCGCTTGGGCCTTGAGAGCGACGGGGAAGTAGTTCGCCATCACTCGATCATCGCCACCGGCCACCCGGATGGCAGTAGTGTATATTTGCAGGAACTCCGTGGGGTTCACGGAGCCATCATACTTCTCCGGCAAGCTGGGCCGGAACCTGTCCGGCCAGCGAACCTGCCGGAGGCCTGGGGAGAGCGCCAGGCAACCCGAACCGTACAGCGCGGGCTCGGGTAACAGATGACGGTTTCCCGTCAGTAGGTTGGAGCTGGAGGCCTGGACCTCGGAACGCGTGGCGGCGTCCGCCCGCCGCTCGCGCTGTCGCTCCATGGTGACCCGGGCGTCCTCGTCGGACCACCCCCGGTTCAGCCGGTCACGGAGGTCGCCGTGGCCGCTGTCTGCCGGAGTCGTGGCGTGTTGCGCCGTGCTCCGGGCTCTGCTTTGACTCGGGGCGGGGGGCCGGCCCGCGCTAGACGTTGCGCGGTCGGCACTCCTGGCCCCTGCGCTGCTGTGGGCAGCGACCTGGCGATGGGCCACGCCTACGAGGTCGGTGACTTCGTTGAGCCAGCGCCTCTCCCGGCCCCCGCTCCCGTTAAAAGCCGGGGGGTGGCGCAGGAGGGCTTCCGCCGCCAGGAGGACCCCCTGTGGCGATGCTGGCTGAAAGTCGAGGTTGCGGCGTGCCGTGGAGCGGCGCCTCCGCTCGCGCCTCAAGGATGAGGCCGTGGCAGACCCGGCGGGGCACTTGCCGGTTCCTTCCGAGAGAGAAAGAGCCGACGCCGCACTGCCAGGCCGCCGAGGAGCGAGCTCAGCCCGCCTGGGTTGCACGACGCGTCTCCTGGAAGACGGGGAGCGCAGGGGGCTTACCACCGGGCTTACGCCACCCGGCGGGGTGAAGTCGTCGGACTCCTGGTCGGAGTCCCGCGGACGGTGGCCTCCTGCCATGGAGTGCGCTGGTCTTGGGGACGTCGGCGTGTCACCTGAAAAGAAAACTCCCCCTACCTGGCGCGCCAGCTGTCGGAGGATGAAACCTCGACGGCGGGAAGTCAGGAGACCCCCCTTTGAGATTCGGCCAGGGGAGTAGTTCTCAGGCGAAGCCGGTATCATGGTGTAGAAGAAGGGTACTTGAAGAAGACGTAGAAGAAAGGCGCACAGAAGAGGCAAGAGGATTTATACAGGTTCGGGCCGCCGGAGCGTAATACCCTACGTCCTGTGTGTGATTTGATATCTGTGGTGGATGAATGTGGAAATGAGGTTACAGGGTGAGCTCAGCCGGAGCCGAGGAAGAAGAACAGTAGCTACGGAGTAAGCTCAGGAACAGGTAGAGCCGGGCGAAAGCCAACGAGTCCCAGCCCCTGTCTGTAAACGTGGCATGGATTCTCCTTTATAGAACCAGAGGAGTCCACAGTGCCGAATATACGTGAGAGAGAGCAGGTATGATTTGTCTTGTCGCAGTCTTGTCGCAGGCGTCCGCACTGTCGAAGTCAAAAGTCTCTGACTCTTCTTGACTTCAGCGCACACTCTTGCCTCAGAAGTCAAAAGGCTTCTGACAGCAGTCGGGTGTCCTTGGGGGGCCGTCCTGAGGCACTCACGCGTGGCGGAGCGGACGACAGGGGCGACGTGCCCCGTCGCTTCGTCATTAATGCTGTAGTGGCGAAGCTGGTTCAGGGCCTGCCGGGGACCGACATGTGGGCCCCGGGCAGGCAGTGAATAGTGCCCGGAGGCAAGGCTCGGGCCCGAGGCCAAAGAGGACCCAGGGCCGAGCTGATATATACGACGCCCTGGGGGCGTGCCCGGGGCCGATGGCGGTCGCGCCCCGGGCACGAGCCCGGGGCCGTCGGTGGTCGCGCCCCGGGCACGAGCCAGGGCCGATGGAGCGGTGCCGCCCCGGGGACGAGCCCGGGGCCGGTGGAAGGGTGCCCCCCGGGGATCTGCTGTGGCCGAAGATCCACGCGTCCCCAGGGCATGTGGGACCCCCTGTCCCATTTCACCGACAATGCCTCTTTATATGACTTTTTAAACGCTCTCTTTATAATATGATAGATTAAGAGAAGAGAAGGCATATGCCTTATCACTATAAGAGATGGTTTAATAGTTAGGATGAAACTTACCAAAAATATAGTGGAAATTTAAGACAATTCAAGAAAAAAATATTAAACATCTGGTGCAAAAAACACACTATACACAAAAAAATTATTCATTTTAAGTTGACGTGGTATGTTGAAATTTGGCTCCACAACTATCATGTTTATGTAAAGATTACTCTTCAACTTCAATACCGGGTATTAGATACGGCTTAACTATTAAAACCTTTCGATGCATCCCTAGACCAAAATGGAGTGATTTTCATCACGTGGCAGTCCAGTAAAAAAAAAAGAATAGTTTGCCCCACATTTGAGCAACCTCACCTTCAACATAAATAGTGTTCCTGTGTCAGATAGAATCAAAATGGTTAATGCACGAATATTTGAACGCTCTAGCACAACCGCCCACGGCTTTCTTGTTTGGCATACACGCAATTTCTTTTTTTTTTTGAAGTTTATATACCTAAAGTTTATATGCCCAAAGTTTATATACCAAATTTTTATATATTCAATTTCGATTCGGACTTGGATTTGAATTCAAATGTTTATATATAGAATGTTTCTATATTAAAATTTTCTACATATAAAATTTGTATATATAAACTTTCGAGGATAGTTTTTCATATTAGACTAGACGCACATGAATTAGACCGAAAGTATTCACACCTAAGCCACGCGCGAACACTCGTACATTACATTAGATCGACGAGATAGAATGGCCGCACGTTAGCCAGAATACCTAGTTGAAATTATCGTCCGTGTGGCACGTGTTTAGTGTGGCTGACTGGACTGTGGCTGAGTGCGGACCGTTACAGTTGGGCCGGATCTGCATATCGGCTTGTGTTTGTTGTCCTATGCTAAAGAACATATCAACCTAAGCAGTGAGGTCCTCTAAAAAATTCTTTCTTTTTTGCAAACAAGTACTTTAGTAGCTTGTCTTTCACATGATTGTACTCTGCATTTTCAATTAAATACACATTGTTTTTTTAAGACAAATACACATTGTTACTACTGCATCAGCATGTGAAGTTGCCCCCAAACAAGCCACAGTTGACAGCAACTCAACATTGAGTATGGGTTAAACTGGAAACAAATTTTCAATTTCCTTTCCTCTTTCACAATCATTCCATAATCCACAACGCCGCCTGACTAAACAAAAGACGGTTGCAGATCACAATCAAAAGGTATACATGCATGAACATTATGCTTGGCCACATTCAACAAATATATGCACAAAATATTGGAGCCATTTGGAAGAATATATCCACCTGTAGTTCACATGGTCGCTGTGCCAGAATCACCCAAACTCAGGAAACTTAGGAGTAGGCACTGCCAGGTACAGCAACCAGCAAAGACTTGTCATCTAGTTCATCTGCTGCTTCACTTGCCTACAATGAAAACAAAAACAGTAATTATAAACATAGTCAAGTAATGTTAATGAGTGCATATTTAAATAGAATAAAAGATTAGACAAGACACTATCCTGATCAATCTATTTACTATATGGGTTGCCTTGTAAAGTGTTCACAAAAAATATCATTCTTCACCACGCTTAAGAAATGACACGATAGCAAATTAGCAATAGTAACAGAAGCTAATACAGGAGAAAATATCATCAATAAGCACAGGGAGAACCACTATCTTTTTATAATGTCAATAAATTTCAGACTTCACTTCAGAAAATTTTATTTTCCCCAAAAAAAAAATGGTGAAGAGTTACTTGAAATAGGGACAGGACTACTGACTTCATCCTTCTGCTGATTATTGACGGCGTTTTTCAGAAGCTCTTTAGCTTTCTTTGTAAATTCTTTTCGCTCCTTTTGCTGTGCTCTTGTGACCTCATCATGACAAGCCACACATAGAGTTCTCAAATTCTCAAGTGTGCATTCCCCTGCAAAAGATCAGATAAATTAGATCATGCTGTTCAGAGTCAAGCACACAAAGCTTGTGCACATACTTTACCTCCTCCTTTATATACAGGTACTATATGATCTGCGTGCCAAGCATTACCCTCACTTGGCTCACCTACAAGCTTATCTAGCCTGTGGTATAATATAGTACAAAAAATCAGAGTGTCATCATCCACAAATTAGGAATGAATCATTAATATTTTGTGACTCCAGACCACAATAGTCTTTAAGTTGCCTAGATATGCAAAACAGAAGTTAACATAAACACAAAACACTGGAAAAGTATAGTATCAAAGTATAACACTTACAATTTCGATCTACTTGCAATATTTGGAGCAACATTCCTAATGTATTCTTCTCTCTTTTCCTTGCGTAAGGGTTTGATATGCTTGACAAGCTTGCAACAGTCAAGCTTGCACTTGGAGCATATACCATGTTCAATTTGAGATAGTTCCTATTAATTAGACAAGCAGAAGCTTCAGTACATATAACTCCCATATTTTCGCATATAGCTGGCATACCAGCTTTATTCACCAAATAATGCAACTTCCGTTTTTTTATCTATGCTAATTGCAGAAGATAAAAGGAAAATGACACACATGTCGCAAGAATCTGTTGCTAGTTCTCGATCTGTACACCTCAAAGCAAGTCAGACCACAGAACAGATCTTCAAAATATTCAGGAGACTTTGCAAGCTTTCCACTGATTACAAGTAACAACAGTGTTAAAAAAAATCATTAATGAAAACAAGTTCACAAATGAGTGATATTACTTGCAAGGTCCTTGACATAATTTGCAGAGAGGTTCATCGTGAACAGTCCAGCCTTGAGTGTACACTTTCTCTTTAGTTGTGCCATTATGCAAAACCACCTTTCTCCATTCAGCATTCTCTGGCAAAGGATTACTAACATCACACAATGGTGTTACACGTCTCTTACTTCCTCCTTTAAGCAACCCCTAAGAAGAAAGTAGAGCACAACAGACAAAAAAGGAAGCATGATTAGACCAAGGAATGCAAAGACTCCTGTTTTTCATTTCACGTTCTTAGTTTGGTACAAAATCAGATTCGATGCATGTAACATAAACCAACTCCTCGAAACTGTATTTCAAATGAAAAAAACTAATACATCAGAATGATATGATAACAGCACATAAGCAAACCCCTAGCTACCATGAGATGCTCAGGGCTAGCGCAGTACTGTGGTGGGCCTGGTGGCTTAAAATCTGCCGTTTTATTTTGCATTTTTTGTATAAGCTAAGCCACCAATTATATTTAACTACATCTATTTTATAACCAAAAGAAAAAAAAAGCTTACATTCCGCAGCACAGCTACACTAGGCTGGCCCTTGGTAGTCTGCTGCTAATTTTAATTGACTGAAGAAAACATCCAAAGTAGTTAAAAGCCAAACATTCAATATCCCACATTAGAGTAAATCCTGATAGAACTTGAGCAATTTCATGAACTAAGAGAAACTTGCATAAAGAATCATATGATATAGATAGATATGCTTAATATCATGGAACCAGCATTGCTTTTGCATATTTTCTGCAATATTTGGAATTAAAGCATAAAGAATAAACCAATATTCCAATAGATCACTCAAAAATCAAGAGGAATGTACTTTTGTGCTGTGGTTGCTGCTATCTTTCAGGTAGCACAACTCAAGGCTCAAGGGAAGCTGTAACGGCTTTCCCAGTAGTCTCTTCTGCTCAATTGGTCTTAACGCCAACCATTCCTTCACGAATGCTTTGAATGTATTGCAAAATGCAGGATCCCTCTTCAAGAGCCGATTACTTGCTTTCGTGGCATTATCAGAACATAAAGGTGACTCTACTTCTTCTGGCAGGAAGTTTTCAAAAAGTGGTCTGGGTCTTGAATCATGCCCTGGAACACATATGTACATATGAATTCGACCTGTGTGCTGGCTAACCTGTAAAATATGAAGATAAATCAAAGAAATTCAAAGAATGAAGACAAAATGGAATGCGAAATGAAATTAACTTCATATTAATGAGACAGGTCATGAAAACAATATGTGAAGAGAGAGTGAAAGAATAAAGCATAAACAAGTACATGTAGAAGACAGTTTAACCTCAAATCGCAGAAATTTCACTTGAATATGGCAATCTATAGTTGTTGGAAGGCCTAAAGTCTGAAAAATTTCAGAAAGCTTCCGCCGAGCCTGCGATATTTGAGGTGATGTTGCATAGGATATAATGCAAAATATTGTATAATACAAGCAAGAACTTTGTATTACCTTTACTGATTTAGAGCTTGAAATTGAAGGGCAAACAATTGAAGTTTGTGAGATAGAACTATTGCAAGCTATCTCTTCATGTGCTGTTGGAGATGGATTATTTTGCATTACCGTATGAAGGCTTTCATCCTGAGGGGCAAGGCACACAAGAAGAATCAGCTGACAATCATAGGACTCCTGACTGATAAGTAGCAAGTAGTAAACAGGTACCAAACTTTGAAAGGAATGCCTCTTTTCTACCTCAAAGTGAAGAGGGATTGTCCTAATACTGAAGAAATCTGACTCAAAATCCATATCGTTGAGGCCAGGAAGATTCTCAATGGACATATCATCACTTCCTAAATTCTCTTCTGGTCCATGCCCACAATCTGCATGAGGTTCAAATAACTCAACCTTTCATTTCACTTACCAGCTAGTGATAATAATTGGTATCAACACATCAATTCTCTGTTAACGATTTTCAGATGTTCTACCTGCATTATGTTTCTCCAAAGGAAGAAATCCATGCCGTGTTTTTCCCTCAGTTTTACTGCTTTCCTCAAGGTGGTAAACTTGATCAACCTTAGAAAGAAGGAAGCTAAGTTGAACAAATAAGCACCAAATAGAACAATACAGTCCCTTAATTGGTCTGTTAACCATGTTCAAGATTCTACTAGGCCAATTGATTCCAGCAGTGATATAAGAAACTATGTCTCAGCTGCAAATGTATATTGAGTAGTGTACCAAGCCCTTCTCTTAAATTTTGAAGGTTAATGGCATCAGACTTTTACAGTACTTGTAAAATATTTTGGTTCATTTTATAAATTATTTTCTACTTTTAAAGCAGTAAACATGAAATCAAAATGATTGAATACTTGCAAATATTCAGTACAAATTCAGCTTACTTTTCTAAAGTTTATTAGCAGTGTTGAATGTGGCACGTATCACTCCAAACAATGAGTGCATACTTACATTTTGTCATTTGTTACAGACCACGGAAGCACCTCAATCCAAACAACTGTACGCTTACATTGTAGTACAGCCCATCCCAACCTCCCTAAGGAACAGTATAATAAACAACTACTTGACCTACGGCCTACCTCGATCTCTCTGATAGCATCTTTCTTTCCATTCATCAGTGATGAGACACGGAACAGACTCTGGTTCAAATGAAGCCAATGCAGCTCATCTGATGTATTCTGTGACCAAGACAAAACAGAACAATCTATAGTTATAATTTAACAAAACTACAAAATACACTACAGGAAAAAATAAAAGGAACTAACCTTAGCACAGAATATATATATGTTGACAGCGTTTGTTTGACCTCGCCTATGAGCTCTATCCTCAGCCTATCATCAACAATCAAATGTAGCAAACAGTTAGAAACACAATAAAGAAACAGTAACAGTAGGGCACACCATGCATGTGTCCAAGAGAGCACACACATTAAGCATGTGAAAGCATGTAAACTCATGCGCATGGACCATGAAATGTAGCATTTTACTGTGCATTATTGAATTGTTTCATTTACCAGCATAACTAACAAGATGATCTTAGTCCACATCGGGTAAAGACCATGCAGAATGGCATTTGAAGCAGGCAAATAGACATAGATTGGGATAAGAGGCGTAAAGGGCTGTCATGTTCCAACAAGTGTACACCAGGCGCCATAGGGCCCGCGACATACGCCGAGCCCAGGAACGCGCTGCTGCACGCACGGCAAGCACGCAGGGCATGGCCTCCAGCAGTGACTAGGAGGGAAAGTAGGAGATCTTTTAGATATTTTGGTTAGTCCTTAATTAGTGGAGTTTGTTACTCCTTTTGTTGAGCCGGAGGCTATAGATATGCTGTAATCAAACACTTGGGAATCAAGAAAGATATTACCATCTAATCCTCTCTCTTCTTCTACCTAAGCCGGCGGCCGGGGGAATAACCCACCGACGAAGAACGGCGGCAAGGGGGTATAACCCGGCCGGCCATCACGGACAGCGGCTACGATCTACGTAGCCGAGGTCCTCCCACCCTCGGGCTCACTGCCCTTGACAACCTGGTATCTCAGTCTCGTCGATCCTCTTCCACCACCTCCACCCAATCTCCCACTGCCGCCTCACCACCATTCCAGCCGCCTCCATCTCCTTCCTCTTCGTCCACGGCAATGTCCGCACCGTCAACCATGGGCGACGGCGATCAACCAACCATGGCCGATCTGATGAAGATGCTCAAGGCCCTAACCACCGACATGTCGACGCTGCAGACCGACATGGCGGGCATGAAGGAAAAGGCCGGCTTGTCGACCGACTCCAGCACCCACCCCGACGGCCAGCACCACACGGATCGCCCACCGCGGTTCCAGAAGATGGATTTCCCGCGTTTTGACGGCAAGTCCGACCCACTGATTTTCATCAATCGGTGCGAGTCGTATTTCCGCCAGCAACGCACCATGCCGGAGGAGAAGGTGTGGATGGCGTCGTACAACCTGGAGGATGTGGCCCAACTGTGGTTCATCCAGCTTCAGGAGGACGAGGGCACACCGCCATGGGGGCGCTTCAAGGAACTCCTAAACCTGCGTTTTGGGCCGGTGCTGCGGTCCGCCCCGCTGTTCGAGCTCTCCGAGTGCCGACGCACGGGGACGGTCGAGGAGTACTCCAACCGCTTCCAGGCGCTTCTCCCTCGCGCGGGCCGGCTCGAGGAAGGCCAGCGGGTGCAGCTCTACACCGGCGGTTTGCTGCCCCCGCTCAGCCACCAGGTGCGCATCCACGCGCCGGAGACCCTCGCGGCAGCCATGAGTCTGGCACGGGCGTTGGAACTGGTCGAGCTCGACCGCCTCAACTCCGCCCCCGGCAAGGCTGCGCCGCGCGCGCCCGGGCCACCGCCCGCTCCACGTCCAGGCGTCTTGGCGGCCCTCCCTGCGCCCATCCGGCCGGCGCCCGCGGCCCAGGCGCTACCAGCACCCCAGGCGCAGCCCCTGGCACTACCGGCGCCACCACCACCAACAAGCAGCGGGGGCAAGCGCCTCTCGACGGAGGAGCAGGCAGAACGGCGCCGCCTTGGCCTCTGTTATAACTGCAACGAGCCATACTCACGCGGCCACAACAGAGTATGTCGCCGCATCTTCTATATCGAAGGCGTCGAGCTGGCTGAGGACGAGCCCGCTGAGGAGGCACCCGTCTACTCCCTCCACGCCGTCGCCGGCGTTCCAGTGTGCGGTACTCTCCACCTCGAGGTGCAGGTGGGCGCGGCCACGTTGATCGCCCTCATCGACACGGGCTCCACCCACTGCTTCATCGGCGAGGTGGCCGCACAGCGGGCCGGCCTGCCCGTCGAGCCTCGGCCTCGGCTGACTGCGACCGTGGCCAACGGGGAACGGATCGCCTGCCCGGGCGTTCTGCGCCAGGCGCCCATCGTCATCGACAGCCGGCCGTTCGCGGTCGACTTGTACATCATGCCCCTCGCCGGCTATGACCTGGTGCTAGGCACTCAATGGCTGGCTACCTTGGGTGATATTGTCTGGAACGTGGCCGCCGGGACCATGGAGTTCAGGGTGGCGGACCAGCAGGTCTGCTGGCGCAGCGTCGCCCCGCCAACACCGCCGTGCCTCCACTCTGCCTCGGTGGCGGAGCCCCTCCTCGACGAGCTGCTTGCCTCCTTCGCCGACGTGTTCGCTGAGCCGAAGGGCCTGCCTCCCGCGCGTGGCCGAGCGCACCGCATCATCCTCAAGCGGACACCGCGCCGGTGGCAGTGCGGCCCTACAGATATCCGGCCGCCCACAAGACTGAGCTGGAGAAACAGTGCGAGACCATGATCGAGAATGGCATCGTCCGGCGCAGCGACTCCGCATTCTCCTCGCCGGTCCTTCTCGTCAAGAAACCGGACGGCTCGTGGAGATTCTGCGTCGACTACCGCGCCCTCAACGCGGTGACGGTCAAGGACGCGTTTCCGATCCCCGTCGTCGACGAGCTTTTGGATGAACTCCATGGCGCCAAGTACTTCACCAAGCTCGACTTGCGCTCGGGTTACCACCAAGTGCGCATGCGGCCGGAGGATGTTCACAAGACGGCGTTCCGTACACACGACGGCCTCTATGAATTCCTGGTGATGCCGTTCGGACTCTGCAACGCCCCGGCCACATTTCAGGCGCTCATGAACGACGTCTTGCGCCCGTTTCTTCGCCGGTTGTACTTGTTTTCTTTGACGACATCTTGATCTACAGCAAGTCATGGGCCGACCACCTGCGTCACCTCCGCGCCGTCCTCAGCGCGCTTCGTCAGCACACCCTCTTCGTCAAGCGCTCCAAGTGTGCGTTCGGGGTCGCATCTGTCGCCTACCTCGCCACACGATCTCGGCGGCAGGGGTGGCCATGGACTCCGCCAAGGTGCAGGCCATTCACGACTGGCCGGTACCTCGCTCGGCGCGGGCGGTGCGCGGCTTCCTGGGGCTCGCGGGATACTACCGCAAGTTCATCCACAACTACGGCTGCATCGCCGCGCCGCTCACCGCGCTGCTCAAGAAGGAGGGCTTCGCGTGGGGCCCTGAGGCTGCCTCGGCCTTCCTCGCCCTCAAGGAGGCGGTCACCTCGGCACCGGTGCTCGCTATGCCGGACTTCGACAAGCCCTTTGTCGTCGAATGCGACGCGTCGTCCCACGGGTTTGGTGCTGTCCTTATCCAGGAGGGGCATCCGATCGCCTTCTTCAGCCGACCGGTGGCACCTCGACATCAAGCCCTGGCAGCCTACGAGCGTGAGCTCATTGGCTTGGTCCAAGCGGTGCGCCACTGGCGGCCGTACCTCTGGGGACGCCGTTTCACCGTCAAGACGGATCACTACAGCTTGAAGTACCTGCTGGACCAGCGCTTGGCCACCATTCCACAGCACCACTGGGTTGGCAAGCTACTGGGCTTCGACTTCTCCGTCGAGTACAAGCCAGGCGCGACGAACGCCGTCGCCGACGCGCTGTCCAGGCGCGACACCGTGGAGGGAGAGCTCCTTGCCCTCTCTGCGCCGCGCTTCGACTTCATCGCCAAGCTCCGGCAGGCTCAGCTGGACCACCCGGCCATTGTCGCTCTCCATAGCGAGATCACAGCGGGCACCCGACCAGCTCCCTGGGCGCTGGTGGACGGCATGGTGCAATTTTCAGGCGGCTGTACATCCCGCCCGACTCCCCGCTGCTACAAGAAATTGTGGGGGCCGTACATGAGGACGGACACGAAGGCGTACAGCGGACGCTCCACCGGCTGCGCCGTGACTTCCATTTTCCTAACATGAAGCAAGTTGTGCAGGAACGGGTGCGCACGTGTGAAGTCTGCCAACGCTACAAGTCCGAGCACCAGCACCCTGCGGGTCTCCTTCTTCCACTGCCGGTGCCCCAGGGCGTGTGGACTGATGTCGCGCTAGACTTTGTGGAGCGCTGCCACGGGTCCGCGGCAAGTCGGTGATCCTCACCGTGGTGGATCGGTTCAGCAAGTACTGCCATTTCCTTCCATTGGCACACCCGTACTCCGCTGAATCCGTCGCCCAGGCTTTCTTCAACGACATTGTCCGCCTCCACGGTGTTCCACAATCCATGGTCTCCGACCGGGACACGGTGTTCACGTCGACGTTCTGGCGGGAGCTGATGCGGCTCATGGGGACCAAGCTGCAGATGACCACGGCGTTTCACCCCCAATCCGACGGGCAGTCCGAGTCGGCCAACCGCGTCATCCTCATGTACCTACGGTGCTTGGCAGGAGACAGCCGCGCGAGTGGCTCCGGTGGCTTCCATGGGCGGAGTTCCTTTTCAACACGGCATACCAGACGTCCTTGCGGGACACCCCCTTCCGCGTGGTTTACGGGCGTGATCCTCCTTCCATCCGGTCCTATGAACCCGGGGAAACCAGGGTGCCGGCCGTCGCCAAGAGCATGGAGGAGCGCGCGGAGTTCCTGGAGGACATCCGCTACCGTCTGGAGCAGGCACAGGCGTACCAAAAGCGCCACTACGACCGTGCGCACCGCGATGTCACCTATCAGGTCGGTGATTGGGCGCTGCTTCGACTACGTCAGCGCGCGGCGTCGTCTCTTCCTCAGGCTGTGGGTGGCAAACTGAAGCCGCGCTTCTTCGGGCCGTACCGCGTCGTCGAACTCATCAATGAGGTCGCCGTCCGGCTGGAGCTTCCTCCCCGCGCCCGCATCCACAATGTGTTCCATGTGGGGCTGCTCAAGAAGTATCAGGGGCCGCTGCCAGCCGCGCCTCCACCCTTGCCGCTCCTGCATCATGGCGCCATTAGCCCAGAACCCGAGCGCGCGGTGCGGTACCGCTTGGCTCGCGGCATACATCAGGTGCTCATCCAATGGAAGGGCACGTCGGCAGCATCAGCAACCTGGGAAGACGTTGCGCCATTCCGCGCCAAGTTCCCCCAATTCCAGCTCGAGGACGAGCTGGCTCTCGACGGGGAGGGAGATGTCATGTTCCAACAAGTGTACACCAGGCGCCATAGGGCCCGCGACATACGCCGAGCCCAGGAACGCGCTGCTGCACGCACGGCAAGCACGCAGGGCATGGCCTCCAGCAGTGACTAGGAGGGAAAGTAGGAGATCTTTTAGATATTTTGGTTAGTCCTTAATTAGTGGAGTTTGTTACTCCTTTTGTTGAGCCGGAGGCTATAGATATGCTGTAATCAAACACTTGGGAATCAAGAAAGATATTACCATCTAATCCTCTCTCTTCTTCTACCTAAGCCGGCGGCCGGGGGAATAACCCACCGACGAAGAACGGCGGCAAGGGGGTATAACCCGGCCGGCCATCACGGACAGCGGCTACGATCTACGTAGCCGAGGTCCTCCCACCCTCGGGCTCACTGCCCTTGACAAGGGCTCAAAAGGTAGCAAATAGAGAGAGGTATTTAAGCAAATGGAGGAGAGAAAAAATTCTTCTTACTTGACTGATAGGGAATGACTTGACCTGATCCCTCAGGAAAAAATCTCTATCTGTAAAGAAACCTATCTCTAGTGCATAGAATATATCTATAAAGAAGTAAACCCAACAAAGAAGCTAACTATTCTTATCTCGAAATTCCAATTAAAGCTACACCAGCAGGCCCAGTGAACAATACTGCACTTGCTACGGTACACATAAATGATATCATAGTGTGAACTGTGACTAGTGATGCTACACAACACAGGATGGTGAAAAAAACTCAAAAAGTCTTCTTGTACGTATGGGTGAGGAAAATGTATGTGCAAGAGAAGAAAAAGATAAGGACCTGAAGCAACTCTGAAGCTGATTTTGGGAGCTCCACGAAAACAACATTCTGAGCAGATGAGAAATCTAAACCAACACCGCCAGCAGTAATTCCAATAATTGCAACCTTTACCTAGTTGGAAGAAAGCAAAGAACTAGTAAAGTAGTAAAGAATGGATATGCAGTCTGACAGTAAAACTGAGCATCATATGGAATACTAAGTATGAATCAAATGGAAGGGAAGGGACAACCTCTGGATTTAAACGGAAAGAATCAACAGCATCTTTCCTTTCCCTAGGAAATGTGCTGCCATCAATGCGGACAAACTTGATCCCCTGCTCTGTGATAAACACCTATGTACAAAGGAAAACTTCAGTGAAAAGTATTGGCAAATGTTTTTCATAAAGTTAGATGGTATAGTTTAAATATGATCTAATGCTATCTAACTATTATAAAGTGAAAGCATGCACCAGATTGATCATAAATTTGGTTTTGTCCACGTATTCAACTGATTAATAGACTATCTTGAACATGGTGGCAGGGGGGATGTGTTTGCTGATGAACGTGAAGTGGCATGCACATCAAGACTTCCAAATCATTGTGAGAACATTGACACTCCCACAGAAAGAGTATTATATGACAGAGAATGCTAGATATGGTGCTGGTGGCTTGTATAAAATTGTGCCAATCACACATTGCCAGACCAATCTTACACATGCACCAGTGTTACTATTCATATGAGATCCTATAGTCCAGCTTCTCGACACATATCATTTATTTTCTTCCATTTACTTCAAAGATGAAAACTTCTATTTCATTAGGTGGAAGTGAAGCTTACTAAGATATATAGAGCTACAAATAGTTGAAATGGTATTTGCAAAATCAAAATTACATAAAGTAACATACTCATTTCTTATACTCCAAGATGTTATTGTCAATCGTGAGAGAAGTAGCATGATAAACTCGCAAATTACAGTTATAACTTACAAGAGACCTCAGAAATTACCTGCACTCCATCTAGGACCTTTAAATGATGGGCGAAAATTATTGTTTTTTGGCAATTAGACTGAGAGTCCAGACTATCATTATCAGCTGGTTCTTTCATGATGAAATGATTTAAGAACCACTCGCTGAACCCAGGTATTTTCGCAACACCAATTTCTTGTGCAGTGAGATTGCAACAATCAGCTGTGGGCAAATGAAAAATACATATAAGGGAGTGAGAACAGTTTACAAGGAGCAGACAGACGAGTGTTACTAGTCTTGAACACTAAAACGGTGGAAATAATATTCTTTATCCCAAGTGCTAATAATATCAGAGGTAGGTTGTCTCCTTTAAAGTGGTAGGCTACCCTTAAAAAAAGGTGGTGTGTTTTCAAAAAGAAACATGATGTTTTGATCATGGTAGTTCATGTTTAACATATCAGAAGTTTAGGAAAAGTACAATGATTGGAAATGATAAGTATTGTTCTTCACCTGTAAAGTAGAACATAATGTTGCACAGTTGCACCAACATTTCTACTTGATGTACATACAGTCTTCTTCAGAACAGTTATCAACAAAAATGCTGGTTATCTTTTTCTTGACGTTTTGATGTTCTCCATTACTACAGATATGAAAATGGCTCTTTTTGAAAATAATTTGTAAATAAAGTTCAATTCAGATAGTGTCAAGTACAATATCATACTGCGCCCTATTGCATCGCTTATGCCATGACCAACTGTCATATGCAAAGCTGTAACTCCATACATGTTTGGTATTGCATATGCCGCAAATGCCAAGCAAGCATCGGTGAAATTACAGTTTCTTTGAAGTTGTTGCATTTTGTTATAGTTATGATATCTATAGCCAATATCAAACATTCAAATACAACAAAGTGTGTATTACATATTTCAGCATAATAAAGGCACATTAAATTATAAATGATACAAGGAGGTCACGTTATCATATCTGCTATTAGCACAATGAAAAATACCTTCTTCCATGTTCACCTCCTCAAAGTCATTGCTATTGTCTGGTGAGATAATTGTAGGAATATCATTGCTAGTGTTCACCCCTTTTATACAAGAAGATGTAGCTGTCTTGATATCTGATGCATTAAGCTTCAACCTAATAATCTGTCGACGCTTGGGAGGTAGTTCATTCAACAAATGCTCCTTCAAGCGCCTAATCTACAGCACAAAAGCATACACCATCTGTTAGATTTGACATAGAATGGTCGATGAACAATCAATTACCAGACAAAAACACCATGTGGTTGACATGGGTTGTGGCAACAAAACAATCCAACAATTGACGACATTTGCAAGCATATTAATAATAGAAAGAAATGGTATAATAAAAAGGAACTTTGCAAACTTCTGGTGGTATTAAAGTGTACTTTGATCTTCCGATGGTATGAATCTAAACTGGTGAACTTTCAGTATCATGGTACCAATTTTTCCATTTACAAATCCATGGAGAAATATCATCAACATAACATACTGGGACATTTTCAGATTTAGAATAAATTAATTATGGATAGTCTGAATATCAAATTCAGATACCATATCATGAATAAAATGACCGAAACAAGCTATGCATAGTAGGCTTAAATAACAGAGAGAAAGAACAGACCATGAGAGTCTGACTGAGCAAAACATTTAACTCTGTCAACCGAGCACCCTTCGAAAAATCCTGCAGAGAAAAAAAAATGGTGACAGCCCTCAACAGAATCAAATGTTTATCTACAAATACTCCCACTACCGGCACAAATTATTTGAGAGTACTGGTTTTCTGAGGTTTTCATAAACTATTTCACAGTTTACTGATATTGATTTGTGCATGAGCAGCATAGATGGTATGCACAAAATAAATACTCCCCCTGTTTCGAATTATATGTCTGGTTCACAGTCCAAGAAGGCACAAAACTGTAGTATAGTTGATAAAACCAGACCAAATTTGATGCCATTAGATAAAGTAGTTGTACATCTATCTAATAAAGCAACCATAGTCCAATCCACTAAAAACCACTGGAGTGTTGTGTCCGGTATGCACAACAGAAAAATATTGTGAAATGGAGGGAGTAACAACCTAATAGAGCTTAGCAATAGAAAGCTAGAAGTCTGCCTAGAGAAACCAGACACTCATAATACCTTGTAAGTTCTCCCCTCGCTGCCCTGAACAATATGTGGGAAGCAATATTTGTTTGCAAAGTCATATTTATCGCTGCCAAGCAAGTGTGGCCTGAAAATCCAGGGAAATGTGATCAGAAATTCGATAAGACTAACACAATACAATGGCATTCACCTTTTCCTTACCATAGCATATTTATCTGATGATAGATGTCAAAAGGTCTATTGTCACCTAGGAGAAAACAAACTGTGAGATACATCTGACAAGCAAATAAAAGTCTCCAATCAAGGCTATCATAAGTAAACCATACATCAGTACCAAGAAACCAAGTCAATCAAGTAAAATACGAAACATATATGAATGAAAAAAAAAATGTACTTGAGCGCTCTACAATATCCTCAGTACAAACAGACACAGACATTGAGCCCAAACATGGAAAAAGGAAGCTATTGTATGTACCAGTAACCAATGAACATAGTGCAGGCAATACATTTGAAAATATATTGGTAAGTACAAATACACTAGATCAACAAAAATGGTTGAAATAGTAGAGAAAGAACTTTCTGAAAAATTTCAGAAAATTGGACCATGATAGTAAGAGCTTTTATTAATCCCTTTTTGCAATTACAAGGCGCAGGTAGCTTGCATATTGCTATCCATTTCTGGAATTTTAAAATCATTTAGATGATGTACACAAAACATGTCATATTTTTTAGGGAATGCGCAAAAGACTTGCGCATCTTTGCATTAAGTTTAACAAACAGCCATGCTAAGAGCAAGCAAGACACATTACACGGACTTCTCGTGACATATTTTGCGACGTACAATGGGCAGCCGAGTGCTGCTCAAACTGCCAATGAGGAGCTTTAAGAGAAATGCAACCAATATCCTTAAAGTTACAACCTTGACAATGAGGGTGTCCCAGAGAGCAGCACAATGTGACTGATATTTGGCACTAGTTCCAGTACAGCCTGTGTCTGTCACGAGTCATAAAACAGTATTAACAGTCACTTATCATTACTTAAAGCAAGTACAACGTTGATACATAAGGTGGCTTTAAGTAATTGGAATAAATTGCTCGACATAATTTCAGCATTTATGCATTATAATATTTTAGAAAGCATGGAGAAATGCTGAAAAATATAACCAGATCAATAAAAATCAACTGGAAGAATTTTATTTCATAGTAAGTGAGCCATTGCTAGCACAATATAATATGATCTACAAAATGGACAAAGCACAAAATCACCATCACGGTCTCATGGGTTGGGGAATTCAAGAGTTGAATACTTAATTCTATTGATACATAAGATTGTTGCATGACAAGCTGGCGATATAAACCTCATTTTTTTCGTGTTTTTTCTTTGTGCAGCGTATGTTGTGAGATTCATCAATAATCATCAGTGCCCATCTCCTATTCATCATGCTTTTCCGAAGACGGCTTAGCATCTGGTATGAAATAACCACTGCCTTCGGACAAGTTCCTAAACGTTCAAGACTGTCTTGATGACCAAATACTGCAAATTAAACAATGGCAATTAAACTGTTAAAAGTGTAATCTTTATTAAAAAATTAAGTATATAACAAAACTGAAAGCCAGGCTAAATAGAGTAGTATCTAGAATTGAAGGACAAGTGACGGGAAATATGATATCAGCCATACTTTTTAAAACAGTATCTTCAGTTCTTCACTAATATAGAAGAATCAAATTATGATATTGCACAAATATATGACTCGGCCAAAAGTTAAAGGCACTATTTAAACATAAAGCGTGCTGGTAAACTTAAGTAAAAGACTTACATTAACTAATTTTCAACTCAAGTCAAAACAATCAATCTTTGGTAAATGCATTATGATTCCTTCCGTAGTGTTCATGAAAGCATTTCATTTTGAGCTACTGCAGCTTCACTACAAGATTTATAAAAACTCTATCTGATCCTAGGAAATAATGAGTTCAATAAAATCCCAAGATAATTCAACTAAACAAAAAGGAAAGTAGAGTGGATCAATCAACAAATAGATACAGCCCATCTAATCTGTGACATCACTCTACCCGTCTACCGTAGTTCACATGGCACAATGATGTGTGCCAGGACAACTTTGACCTGCAAATTTTACAGTGAAGCATTTCAACTGGTTTGATGCAATGAATGTAATTTTCCCAATGTCCACTATTCAGAATTTTCAACACATCAAATATAAAATATGCAACATCTATACTCCTTTAAAAGGGAGTAGTGGTGGTGGTGAGTGGTGAATCTGCCACCACCCCCACCACCAACTCTCTACTTTTTTTAAAAGGAAAAATGACATTGTGGGTCTAGAGGACCCACATGTCAACCACCCCCACCAACTCTCTACTTTTTGTGGGAAGAAAAAAGGACAGTGTGAGGCTAAAGGGCCCATATGTCAGTAACAAATAAATGCAGCAATTAAGAGATGATATATGCGGAAGATGATGGTAATAACCAGTTAATGATAATTTTCTTTAATTAAAATCCCGTTGCAACGCACGGGCAATATGCTAGTATATTAAAAAAACTACAGTCTACAGCCTTTGAAGAAATAAAAGGTATATGTTTTAAATTGAAAAGTAAAAAACACTACACTTATTAGAATCCAACTAGGGTAAACAGAAAGCATTGAAGACCCTAAAGGATCACAACAATGAAAATGCGCGCAAAGATAAGATAGGCACTTCACAATTATCAAAGGCGAAATGAGTTTTATAGACCAAAGCATTGCAATCATTGTATTTTACATCAACAGACAGTAAAGACTAATAGATCTTGAATGATTAACCAATGAATTACCAAGATGAATATCTTTTGGCAGAAATGAAGGATCCCATCGTTCCAATTCCTCTGCCCATGTATAACGCAAAACAGCTGGACAAACTACTAACACAGGGCCCTCATCCTTGTAGCAACAAGCTATTGCAATTGCCTGCAATTAAATGTATGAGAATGTGCTTCTTTCACAGGGAAAAAGGACACTCAAAAGCCCATTCATTCTATTCATATGATGTAAAAAAAGCAATTGTTATTACAGTTGTTTGGTGATGAAACTAAAATAGAAGTTGCAGTTTATTATTCATACAAGTGTAATTTATTACTGTTAAAACAGATCATGCTTGTGCCAAACATGACCAAACTACAGCATTCTGTAGGCTCCAAAACCTTATTTTCAACTATAATGCTTTATTCATGTGCACAAACATCCCTCCAATAGTCATACAGAATATCAATGGTTGCATGCTCTCATGTAAAATGCTCACCTGGAGAGTCTTACCAAGCCCCATCTCATCTGCAATAAGGCAGCGCCCATGCCTTCGAAGCCCAAACCTCACACCTTCAAGTTGAAAGGGTAGGAGTGCATCTCGTAAGTGTTGTGGCAACTTCATGAGAAGCTCATCTACTTCTTTATCAGAAGCGCAGCTCTCAGCAAAGAACTTAGGGAGATTCTTGATAACATTCCTTGTTTTGTATGGTATATCTTGCAAAGCTACTCCAGGCAACTTCTTCATGTGTTTTAATACCAGCTCATAGTCCATGAGCTTAAATACAGAGAAAAGATGGCCGCTTTGACTTTGTGTTGTAGAGAATGGTACAACCTTACCAACATTACAGGGGAAGGATCAGTTTGATTCTAGATCAAGAACATATCATCCAAGAAAACTGACCAAAACAGGTTAAATGTAACAGCAAATATTTGTTCTTTTTATGCTTGAAATTTACTCATTACTTTACACCAAGAAAACAATTACTCTGAATTGCATATCCTCCCCATCATAATGCTTCCCCATTTTGTGCTTATAGCCATTGGGTGTCAAGGCTATTTATATTGCTCATAAAAATTAGTGGCATGGTCATTATTATTGATAAAAGATCGAATAGAAATAAAGAAGAAATATCAATTGCTGCTATTCATAATAAAGACTCAATAGGCACCACTAAGGCCATAGTTATCCATAAAACTTATATTTTAATGGCCGTGCTAAAAGTCAGTAACGCTCTCAGTGTTCAACCTCATATGCTATGTTAAGTGCATATCGAGATAATTGGTCAAGTATGTCAAAGGTACAAGGTCGTTGAGGGTACAAATCTATATGAGACATCAGAACAAGTTGATTTTGGATTTACCAGGTTTGGTGTAGCAAACTAGGGTTCATCCAACAAACTCCCGACGAAAATAATCCAAATTAACAGTGCATTTGTTCATTTGTGTGCTCAAGACTATCTTCCACCTCAACTTAGCAAGGAAAACCTCTAAACTCGTCTCAACAACTAAGTGAAGAAGAATCCAAATGGAAGAGCATGCATTTATCAAGTAACACCATCGGACAAAGAACCACCAAATTCTTGAAGCAATTCAGGCACGCCAAATAAATATAACACATATTTCAATATTTGCCAAGAAAAACTAGCAAATATCCACGGACTTGCCAAGTTATCGCCAAGAAACACTAAAACGACAAAATCTTGAGAAAGAAACGCTTCGAGGCACCAAGAAAGAGCCGATTCCCAGTCAGAGCCCACAGACTGGCAAAATGCGTACACTACATTAGAGAGTCCGTACCGAATCGACGCAATCTTGAACGGCGCGGAGGCACTCGGCCTCGCCGGGGTAGGCCACGCCCTCGGCGGGCCCCACCGCCACCGAGAAATCCTCCGGGCTGCACACCTCCAGCACCACCTTGAACCCCACCGGAGGCTGCGGCGCTGGCGGAGGAAGAGGAGGAGGGGGCAGCGTTGGCGCAGGAGGAGCGAATCTTGGGCACTTAGCGAGCCTCCAAGCTACCGAGGCATCGGTGCCGCCGCCGCCGGCGGCGGCCTCCGCGAAGCGCTTGCGCCTCTCGAGGGCGGCGAGGCGGTTGGCCTCCATGCGGCGGCGCTGCTCCTCCGTGATCCCCATGGACTAGTATACCTCCTACACTAGGTCTGCGGCGTCACTTGGGGGAGGGTTCGGCGCCGGCGCGTCGGCCGCGTTGGGGTTCGCGAAACGGGCGGGCCGTTGGTCGGAGGAGGGCGGGATCGGGATGTGAGGAAGCTACAGAATATCGAGGAGAGACTACACAGTAGTGGGCCGGCCCAAATTAGCATGAGATTCCCATACGAAATTTGGAATATTCTAATCCCTGAGAATTTTCTCAATTTAAGGAATTTTCTCAAATTCAAAAAGAAAAAAAATCGATCTAAGAGGAGAAACATTGTAAGAAAAGGCTCCAAAAGCCAAAATTTGGAATATTCTAATCCCTGAGAATTTTCTCAATTTTAAAAGAAAAAACTAAAAAAAAATGCCCCCGAAAGCCGACTCTTACCGTCCGTTGCCACATGCCATGTTTTAACCCATAGTTTAGTGGACCATAGCAAGGGGCCTCTTTTTTTTCATCGATACATCTTTGTGGTGACATGAAGTACTTGTAAAGAAAAGGAACGTAAACATTCAAATTCCAAACAAAGAGTAGAAGTTCCACGGACAGCAAAGTGACTTTTAAAACTAATGCAGTAGGAACAGGGGAATTTTTTACGAGAAAATAATGCATGTGAGCACAAATTTTACATTTGGACAGTCCAAGTAAGCTAAACAACTCCTTACATGCTGTGAACGCGTCGGACAGGACAGAAGGTTGGTGTCTCGGTTACAATTAGGGGAAGCAGTGACGAGGCATCAATGGTAAAAGAACAGTGTAAAAATAGCTTCTTTTTTTTTTTCAACGGATGCAAAGCACCAGGAAGAACAACACTGCAGGCTGTTAGATGAAGGCCATTCTTGTCATTCTGCAGGTTGCTGTGCCCATGCATTCTCACTGTTAGTCACAACCAAGATTCAGCAACGGGCAGCATTCACAAATCCAGGGCTTCAGTCTTGCAAACCTGTCAGCAACAAAGGCTTTGTTCAGAACATCTTGTTTTTCTTAAGAGAAACAGATTTTTCAACTTCTTGCGGAAATTATGGTCCCAGAAGGGCAGAACTTGCGTTGAGCTGTTTTCAGCAATTCTGACCATGCTCAAAGAGAACTCACTGTAGATTTATTTTCTAGTCACTGCTACATACTACTATAACTCAAGTATTAAATAGCTCTGCATTTAACTTTCAGATTGTATATCTGCTTTGTTATCTTAGCTAGCAGCTTTGTAAAACAAGGATTAGGGAACTTGAAGATTGCTGACATGGGATAAGATCGTCACTGCTTGATGGATCACTTTGAATAAGTACTTCAGTTCAAAGTATAGTTTAATAAAGGGCCTTCATGGTTCTAATGTCATTTAAAAAGGCACTAAGACTGGCGACTGATTAGATGGAGCTGATCCAGTGATCATATGAATACTACAGAACACAACCATGTAAACACATGAGAATAATTATAATTAGTAGGGACTGCCTATTGGTCAAACGTTTGAAAAAAATGAATTAATCAAACGATTTTTTCTGCATCCAAAAGGCCAAAATACGAACCGTTAGATACAGTTGCATATATTTATGACTCAGTTGCACAAATTTATAACTAAAGTTGCACAAATCGATCATGGCAACTACAACAAGTTAAAAGTGCAACTATAACATGTTGAAAGTGCAACTTAGAACTCGCTTCCTCTATCCCTAATCTTAAAGTTCCATCCAATGACTAATGTTGTTGTTTGACAGAATCTAAAAAATCAAACGTTTGATCAATAGCAAATCTGTAATTAGTAATGTCTACCAAGCTTTCAGACATGAAATTATCTGTAGTATGGTTTCCCAACAAGTGTGTGTTAATTCTTTTGGAGCTACTAGAAGTAAATAGGGTAGTAAATATCAGTTATCACATAAGGGGGCAAGGGGCAAGCCACATGTATTCAGGACAGGAGTTAAATACAATAGGGTTAAGCATGTAACAGTTTGACACATAATCTACCGTTGCACATTAATCATTCTAGACATTTCTACCCATGAATATTTGCATTCAGAGTGATGAAAAAAATCTGACATAACAAACAAACATTAAAATACCCAAATGTGCTTCGGTTTGTATATTTATAATGAAGATATCTATATATTTATCTTCACAGTTAGTCAATAAAAAGTCAGGCTTTACTGTTTCAAATTCAGTTAAGACAACAAATAAGCTGTAATTTGCAGGATAGCAAAAGAAAAAACATAAAATATGATCACCTGATTCAAGTTCCTGATTATTACTCCTCTGGTACCTCTTCAGAATCAGAGAGAGGTAGAAGGGTACCAATTCCAATGACATGTCCATTCAGGCATACAAAATACTCAACAGAATCCTCATAAGCACCAAGCCTGGCAGAAGAACTCCTCGGCAACATATTTGCCTCCAACATGCTCCACAGCTTAGCCTTACAATAGGGACATACCTCCCTTGGATGGAACCTTGCCCGCTTCTCAATCAACATCTTCTTAACCCTTGAGGTGGCGAACGACTTGAAGATGCCTCGGAAGAAACCCAAGTCGCCTTCCTCCTCTTGATCAAGATGCTCGCATGGATCTGAGACATACAAGACATCATTCCTACACTGCTGAGGCAGGAAGCTCTTGCCCGCGGTCCTCGAAAAGCGTGTCCTGAACACAAAGTGCCCAGGGACATGAATGTTGTTAAAAAGTCCCCCTTTTGTACAGCCATTGCAATAGATGAGGAGCTTTCCGAGCGCCTTCCAGTTCCCGTCAACAATGTGGCTGCCACCCGAATGCAAATCCAGCATCATCTTCGGCGCCCTGGCATGGCAGAACTCCTTCCATAGCACCTGCTTCGCGACCTCGTCAAACCACTTGCACACGCACGAGAGCACGGCAATTAGCCTGGGGTTCCAGTTCATGTGGCGGAAGACGAGGAACAACGCGTCCTCGCTAAGGTGGCCCTTGATGCAAACGCAGCTCGCCGAGTGCGTGCATCGGTGCTGCTTCACCACCAGCACCATTTCCAGCAACCAAATCAAATCAACTCCAGCTTCAATGCTCACCTATTCATACCCCCTTCAATCCTGCATCACACTGGTATTTCAGTTACATGCAGAGCAATGGGTTACTAATCAGAGCAACACATCTAAAAGAAGGTTGAGCCTCTGATAGGTAGATCATGCAGTGAACTACAGGAAATCATTTTGGACAGTTCGACGGACTCAACCACCAACTGTGCCGAGGCTGAGGACCTAACGTAGGAGCATGGGGATTCAGCTGAACGCCCAAACTTTTTGGGGGAAAAAACTGATTTTAGTACTGACCACGCATCAAAGAAATCCGGATAAAACTGGATAGGTTAATGGGAGAGAAAGTTACAAAGAGATCAACCCAAGTCGGGATGGATCTCCACTCTACGCCACCCCGGCTCGTGAAATGGCGCGGAGGCCAGAGGGGGAGGGGGAGCTCAGAGAGAAGAAGGAATACCTCCACTCGAACCGACACGGAGGGCGGTGGAACGATGCCGGCCGCGTCGCCCCCCTCCAAACCTCACCGGTCGCGCGCGCGCGCGCGAGGAGGCAGCTCAGGAGAGAAGAACAGGGGCCACGGCGGAGTCAGGAAGGAGTGGAGGTTGTCCACACCGTGCCTCCGGACCAGTTCGCCGGCCGCGCGCGACGAGGAGAGGCAGAGCGGGGGAGAAAGGCCGGCCGTGCCACCGCCGGGGACACAGAGAGAAGCGAGGTGAGGGGGAGAGGGAAGGAGACGACAGATGGAAGGGGGGCGGGGGCATTTTGGTCATCGCTATTTTCTCATTTTATTTAGGTGGCGTTGTTATGTGGCCTATAACCGGCACGTAAATCGAAAAATATCATTAGCGTGTGATTAATTAAGTATTTACTATTAAAAACTTAAAAAATGGATCTATTTGCTTTTTTAAGAGATACTTTCATATAGAAAATTTTTATAAAAAACGTATCGTTTATCGTTTTAAGAAACGCACGTACGGAAACCAAAAATTTAAGCAGCTTATTTAAGCTCATGTGAACATCACCTTAGTCTTAAGCTGCATTGTAAACTGGTGTAGGCTTGGCTTCTTCCTCATTCTCTGTAAGCACACTTCTCGAACTGCTAAATGGTGTGTTTCATATAAAAGTTTTCTATAAGTTTATTTTAAAAAAAATCAAATAAATCTATTTTTAAAATTTATAATGGTTAATATTTAATTAATCATGTGTTAATAACAAGTCTCGTTTTACGTGCCAAAAAAAACTTCAGCCAACTTTAGTTTCAAAGACAACCGTACTCCCTCCATCTTAAAATATATAGTTATATTTGAGATTTAAATTTGTTCTAAATATAGCTATGATTATAAAAAGTAAATTTTTTAACTAACTTTTCCATTATATCCCTAGCAATCCACGTCATCCCAACTAGAGCGGCCCTACACACCTCACCTAGCTTAGACTATAATAAGAGATATTTTTGACCTTATATCTTAATCTTTAATATCTTAAAAAATTTACTGTATACTCTGAGGGAGTATATTTTTTTATGGGGAGTACAAAACTACTCATACTACTACAAACAAAGATCTCTACTGTTTTCCCTAAAAAAAAAAGATCCCTACTATTTGGTTTAAGAAAAATGATACATATAAAGAAAACCTTCTAAACTCTTTGGAACCTGATATAGCACACTATGTTTGTATGTTAATTTATATAACTATGAACTGATTAAATCAAATGTTCAAGAATTTTATTAGTAAGAGTTTTACAATAACTTTTTAGTACTATCAGTTGGTAGTTATAGAAAATCAAGATACATATACATGGTGCCACATCAGCTTTTTGAAAAGTTTGTAAGAATCGCTTTGTATGGGTATTGTTTTGAACTTAAAATTCCCGTCTAAATCTAACTTTTGTTCAACCAGCGCTCGATAGGAGTAGATAAAAGTAGTAAATTTCGTTTTAAATCCCAAAATTAATAATTATTAAACTTTATGTATTGAAATAGTACGAAATATCAGTTATTAGTGGAATGGCGAGGCAGAAGGCTTATGGAATTACGAAATTACCCCTCGGCCAGTCGGCGAGATGAGCACGAGCTGGGGCCGCCTCAGGATATTTCTGAGTTGTTAATTACAGCTTGTTAAATTAAATAAAGTAAAGTAAATGGCAGGCAAGATCGTACGGTCTAATGTAGTTATTGCTGATGCATCTCTTCCATCTCTCTGGTTATGACGATAGCGACGTGTACTAGGCATTTTTTTGGCATCGACTAAGGTAGTATCCATCTGGCTATTATAATACGTGAAAATACAATAAAAAATACTACCAACTTGGGACGTACAGCGACGCAAAATAAAAAATATCATTAGTATGTAATTAATTAAGTATTAATTATTAAAAACTTAAAAAATAAAATCTATTTGATTTGTTAAGATACTTTCATATTGAAATTTTTCGAAAAAACACATCGTTTTCTATTTTAATAAGCATGTTAACGAAAACTATGGGAGCAACCATAAGCTATAAGCCAGTTCTAACATCATGTTGGTAGATGGATTCTCTACAAACAATGCTACCTTTTGTACCAGGGTTGTACATACGCTAGGTATCCTATGGGAAAGAAGTAGTAGAGCTCAAAAGGGCTCATGGCTCCTTTGGAATATATTACTTTTGTCTGATTTTTATGGTTTAGTTTACTTTTTACTCTCTCCGTCTTAAAATATAAAAACCTATTACTTTTTTATTTTAAAATAAATAGAGTATAAAATAATACTTTAGAATTCCTTCGGTTCAAATGAAGCCTCATCATTTTCACTGCTTCCCATGAATAGGCTTCCCATGAATAGCACCCTTTACTAAATGATTGCTTGTGAATTTATAGTACCCTTGCACCAAATGATTGCTTGTGAATTTAAGGATGTTTAAAACTTTAAATTAGAGAAATTAACAGGTCATAGAGCACCAAAGCACATCCTTAATTGCACGTGCTTAATTACATGTTCCATTCATCTATGCTCTTTAATTGGACTGGTGCAGCTACATGTATATTATATTATACAAGTATTAAGCATCGATTTTGTACTGTGACAAACCTTGAAAAACTTTAGAGCTCGAGCAAATTTAAATATAACTACTATTTACTATAAACATTCTATGTTAATTTTTTAAAATTACATAAAATTTTAATGAATCAGCCGTCAAAACCAGATCTCCGGACGGTGAATCCGCCCAGTGGTTTTGTATTTACACCACCAAAAACAAACAAAGAAATCCATGCATGGTCCACAGCGACATATGGAGATGCGCCGGCCACGGGCAACAAGTTGCTCCGATCCCAGTTGGCCACTTGGCCGTGTCAGCTTGCCAACTTGGCAACTTGCAAGGGAGCCCTCCTGTGTCCTGTCAATAGCTTTTCGTGCAAAGCCACGTCAGGCCCATAATCCGGGCCCACACAACGCGGTGCCTGCCCGGCTCACGTACGGGCGCGGGCCCCATGATATAGCGGGTCTTTGAAATGTATATGCACTAACCAAATTGATCGAACATATTCATGGAACAATTTTTCTTGTTATCATTAACATTGGCAATAATACGAGTCATTTCCTCCCTCCGTTTTTTAATAAATAACGTCATTGATTTTTAACATGACGTTTAATAATTTGTCTTATTCAAAAAATTAATGTAAATATAGAAAAAAGAGTTATTCTTAAAGTTTCTTTAATAATAAATTAAGTCAGAACAAAATAAACTATACTTACTTAAATTTTTTAAATAAGTTTTTTTAAATAAGACAGCTAGTAGTCAAAAGTCAATGACATTATCTATTAAAAACCAAACCAGAGGTAGTATTTATTATTATAGCAACATTTATGTAGCAAGGGCGAGAGATGAAAAAAGCAGAAAAATAAATAAAATATCTAAGAAGTTGTAGGAATTTAGGATAACACATGTTTGAAGAAGAGCTGAGGCTAAAACTTGAATTTAATATAACAATCTAAAATGACATCTTAGTTTTTGCATTAAAATCCAAATTTGGGGTATCAAGCGTTGTCACTGAAATAGCAATGCTGTAGCTGTTAAGATTATGTGATAGCTCATAGTTCTGTCAAAAATTATGTTCTGAAATCATCTTGATACACCATGAACCAAGCAGCCAGATAGCTCCTCTCCAGAAAAGCCTTCGTCCAAAGTTTAAAAAAAAAAAATCAGGGAAACAGCTCAGCTTACTATGTGGAAACATTAGAAATAGCAATGCTGTAAAATGACATCTTAGTTTTTGCATTAAAATCCAAATTTGGGGTATCAAGCGTTGTCACTGATATAGCAATGCTGTAGCTGTTAAGATTATGTGATAGATCATAGTTCTGTCAAAAATTATGTTCTGAAATCATCTTGATACACCATGAACCAAGCAGCCAGATATCTCCTCTCCAGAAAAGCCTTCGTCCAAAGTTAAAAAAAAAGTCAGGGAAACAGCTCAGCTTACTATGTGGAAACATTAGAAATAGCAATGCTGTAAAATGACATCTTAGTTTTTGCATTAAAATCCAAATTTGGGGTATCAAGCGTTGTCACTGAAATAGCAATGCTGTAGCTGTTAAGATTATGTGATAGATCATAGTTCTGTCAAAAATTATGTTCTGAAATCATCTTGATGCACCATGAACCAAGCAGCCAGATAGCTCCTCTCCAGAATCAGGGAAACAGCTCAGCTTACTATGTGGAAACATTAGAAAGATGAATACCTAAAAGCAATCAAAAAGAGGAAATTCAGAACACATGATGGATGTCAATCTAGCAAGTTGAGTTTGAAGAGAGAAATTGAGCATTCAAAGGGAAGATTAACACAAGAAATGCATATTCCACATTATCAACTTGGTTTAGGAAGACTACCAGTAGTAGGCAAATAGCCAATATTTTTTGATGAATTGCAATAACCAAACACTGGAACTACAAAAGAAATTGTAGGTAGCATCCTTCCAGCATTTGACCATAATGATGATATGAATATATGACAGCAAAAGGAAAATCATAAGGAATATGAAAGAACATACCAGCTGGCCTGTCAAAAATGATATGCCAGAAACACCATTGCCAAAGCAAGTCCCTCTGAATGATTACCTAGGTTGTGCATATTTCTCCTTCAGTAATCATAATGATAGTTCTCAAAGTTTGGCCATGAAATTTCCTGCCTTTCTTTTGGCATATTCATGAACTATGCCAGCTGTGCTCTCTCTATGGCGCAAATAAAACTCTGCAAGCAATATTCTACTTTCTTCAGGTAAGAGATCACCATGATGACCCTATCATGAAAAAAAATCTCCCAGTAAGATACTGTCTGTTTTACAAAGAACTTACAAGCAGCATGCACTTGGCAGCTCTCTCGTTTGAAGGAATAATTAGGCAGAATGGACAGAGAAATGAATGTAAGAAGACACATTTAACAAACAAAGTAAGTTCAGACAACCATGTCAAAATCCATCAGTGAGTTGAGACTGAAACTAACAAGTGATGATTCAAACCATTTGGATATATTAGCTGCAAATTGACAGGATAAGTAAACTGGCAAACGCTTCACTGGTAGTTATACCTTTGTATAAGTGATATATGAGTTTGGAGTCATGGTCAACCCACTAGCACAAACTGAATTTGGTGTTTATTCTTCCTGCTAGTAAACTTAATAGTAACTAGTAATGCTTGAGACACTTACAAGGCGGGAAACTCTATCACAGACAGCATGGTGCATAAGGATTCCAGCTGCAACAGATACATTAAAAGAATCCACCATGCCTTTCATAGGAACACTGCAGTGCAAGTCTGACAACCTTAAAGCATCATCACTTATGCCCCTGTCACAGACGTAGAATGGCTTGTTAATGTACAACTGGACAAGTAGGTCCAACAAGTATGCCGAGATATAAATGCCCAAGCTAGTGTGACAGACTGACTGCTATCTGAACTTTCCAAGGCATAAATTCATGGAAATTTGACAATGGAATATATGAAACTTCTGTAGTAACAACAAACATGGCTTTTGTAGTTTGTAACATGAAAACATCTAAGCAAGCCATTCTGTATAACATACATCAAGATATCAGTGTGGTAATTTATTTATGGCAATGCAGCTAGGCTATTCACCAAGGGAAATATGCAAATCCCTTTCAAGAGGAGATACCAGATTCTTCACCCCAAGGTGATTAAGCAGATCTATAAATTATAAACAGTTGCTGGTGTAAAAAAGGTATGAGAAAGTACAACAGAAAGCAAGTAGAAAATAGGACACCGTATCTGATCATTTCATTTAAATACTTTTGAGAATCATTATAACATGATTGCAAGAGAAGATGTGTATCTGGAGAAGAGGAAGAGTTGTACATAAGCTCATTGCCCACAACAATAGCTGTAGGATGCGACCAATCCATGCCGTACACACAAACCTACAGATCCATTAAGTGCATAGTTATTTCTTGAACTGTAATACTTAGATCAGGAAATGATAAAGCATCTTTTCATGCAACAGAGAAAAGAAAAAGGTATATTGAGAAAAGGACAGTGTAATATTACACTCTTGCACAATCCTACAAAAGACTGAAGTTACCAATTCACTAAAGAATGTGTAGTTGGGACAGAAGAATATCTTGCATTCTAACCTAAACAGTCACTAATCTACTCTCAAATAGGAGATGGCGAATAATTCTTCAATCAGTTATTAACAGCATTGGTGCTGGCCATGGATGGATGGGCCACACACCAATCTATTTCAAGGCTTTTCTAGCCTAATTTTACAGCAAATGTTTCTATCATGTCGATGTAAGTTACTGAAAATGTTCTTTCTTGAAAAGAAAACAAGAGCTGCTTTTCACTGCAAATAACAAATGACAATGCATATAATAAGTTCAATCATGTTTTTTTTTTTGCTTTTAGATTGTTCAAAGTACGAGAGAGCTGAAAAGGTGTGTAACAACAAACTACCGAATCATTTCCCAAACAAGTAGTTGCAATGCGATAACCACGCCTTCTCAAGGCATCGAAGCATTCCGCAGTTGAGTTCCATAGTTCGATATCAAGCCATTTCTCAGCACCCATGCTCACATGCCTGTTGTCTCTATACCTGCAATAGTTAAGAGACATATTCATTCAATGGTCTTACAAGTTGAGAGATATATACAATCTTCAAAGGATGCAATACGTATATAATTTCATTCAGATAATCAGAGCTCTGAAGTTATATATAAAAATCTAGGAAACTAATAAGAAGGAAAAGGTTTTGTGTTTTTCAGAAGTTTTCTTTGCTAATCACTGGAATTACCAATCCAGTAGTCTAATTAGGAAAATTTTAGCATGAGACATCACTCTCTTTGTGTTGGATGCTAGAATTACATGAGGCACCATTTACCTTCCAGTCAGCATTTCTGCAGTTTTTGTACAAGCTACTGAATGAACAAATAAAATGCACATGCTACAAAAAATATTTCTTGTTTATTATGCACCTGAATGGAAAATAAAATGATACATGCGGCATTCAGGTATTGGTGCTTTAGGGTATTACTATAATGTTATTAGATGCAAACTGACATACTGTATGCTGAAATTAGACGGTTGAGCATCATTAAAAGTTCACAACAAAATTCTTAAAAGTTCACAACAAAATTCTCTTCACGGGATAGCCAAAACCATCCATCCACGCATAATTCTCTACAACTATCACAGTTCGCTGAACCAAACCGATATGGTATGAAGAAACCTGAAGCAAGTTAACATTTTGGTTTCACCTCTGCACCTTTTGTTGTTGTCGCAGGAGATGACGTGCACGGACTGCACGCCTAGCGCATCAGCTGACCGGAACGCCGCCGAGACATTCCCGAAATCGGAGAGCCCCTCCACGACCAGGCAAACGGAGTAGCTCCGGTTCTCAACGGCGCGGCGGATCCGCTCCCGCCGTGCCTCCAGGATGTGAGGCTCCAGCACCTCCACCACCTCCCGGCTAGTCAGCTCCACACCCCCCGCCGCCCGGAACACGTCCAGGTAAGGGAACCACCTCCGCCCCGCTCCGCCGGGGAAGTCCCCATCCGCGCGACGCTGCAGCTTCATGAGCCGGTCGATACGGCCCCTGCCGGAGGAGGCGGGTCTCGTGACGAGGATCTGCTCGACGGTGTCGACCCCGTCGGCGTCGCCATCATTGGCGGCGGCGGCGGTGGTGGAGAGAGGGGATGCGCGGATGCGAGACCCGGGGGCTACGTGGAGACGGATGGAAGGAGGTGGAGGAATGGGTCTGGGGCGGTGGATGGAGGCGAAGGCGGAGGCGAGGGAGGAGACGGACAGCGTCCTGGAAGCCATTGCGGCGGCGCCGGCTCGTCGGCGTTTGTCTGCTGCAAGCACTGAACTGTGGAGAGGAGCAAGTAGCCGCCGCCGCCTCTTGGATCGCGCTCACCGCTGCTCCTGTCCAACAGCTAGTGACCGCTCGATAGGCTGGCAGAGGATCCAAGTGGGGCCGAGTCAATGTATGTTTTGCACATTACCCCCTGTTTAGTGTACTCCATTCGCTAGTCGCTACCAATGGTAGCACGATCATAATTTTTGCAAACTAATCATAGTTTGGACCATTAGCAACTGTAGCAGCTTGAATATCCGACCGTCATTGTTCGAGGCGCACCAAGCACGAGGATGTTACTCCCTCCAGTTTGTAAATAATTATGGTTTGACAAGTATATGGTTGGCTGAACTAACGGACGGCACGGTGAACAAACAACCGTTCACCTCGTTAGTTTAGCCATAATACCGTTTCAGCCCAACAACTAAGGGTGTATTCGAATCTACACTAAGCTGCTTGGAACCTGTCACGCGTCTCCTGAGTTGAAAAAAGGATAGCTCTAATTGGACATCCACTCGGACAGAGGATGGACCGAACCATATAATTAGAGATAAGATAACACCCGACAGGCTTTACCTTGTACAATGAGAAATAACAGTCTTAGTCGGATATGTTTCTATCTTTAAGAAGAAAATCCCTTGATCGTATCCAGCTGGGATCCTTATCATGTATCCCGGTTCCCCAGTATATAAAGGGAGGCAGGGCGCCCCTCAGGGCACGGAAGATCATTGATCACAAACCACCTCAGAGGAATAACACCTTAACTGGATGTAGGGTATTACCTCACATCGAGGGGCTGAACCAGTATAAGTAGCCCTATAGTTTTATTGCCGGTGCAAAGCATCGACAGTTGGCGCGCCAGGTAGAGACTCCAGCGAATTCTTCATCTGCAAATTCGATGGATCCAACAAACGGAGTCGACGGCAACAAGTTCTCCCCTGGAGACACGATTTCCTTCGGAAGCCTCGATTTCATTGCCAACCAGATTGGCAACCTTACCTTGGCTGGAACAGATCCAATCCAACCGGCCGAGGAGTTAGCCGACATAGCGCCAGTCGGCCTACAGGACGCTGCGATCTCCTTCAACGACTTATTGCGGCAGTCCTTCACATCGCCAAGCATCGGGACAACTCTTTCCTTTGGCGTCTGACTTGCGGTAGGCCTTGAGCCAGCTCGGGTTGGGCCGAGAAGGGGAGAGATCGTCAATCTCCCACATGGACTCGGCGACGCTGCGGATCTACATCTCGCACAACAGACCCGATCTCCTGCGATTCAGTTTGGACACGGCCAAGTGCCGTTTCAGATTGGATCTAGAGAGGTTGGGGTTGTTCTCACTCTGATAAACTACTCGGAGTCCGACTCCAAGTCGGATAATGGTTCGAACGCCAGTTCGGACTCCAGTCTGGCGAGTTTTCTCCTCCCCGCGAGATCTTCATGGCTTCAACACCACCCTCCGAGGTGCGCCGACTACAAGAGGAGCAACAGGAGGAGGTGCGCCGACTGCAACAACAGGAGGAGGCTGATCGCGAAGCTCGCAACAACGGGCTGCGCAGAGTTGGGCGAGCAGCCCAGCAGCAGATTCTGCAAACTAAAGTCGGCGATCATGACGTTTTCGTCACGCCGCAATAGAATGTTGTGGCCGCCTCAACTTTGCTAGACACGCTCCAGCTCGGGCCTGATCACCAGGCCACCCCAACTATTGCCAAGATCAAGGCGATGATCACGGCCGCCGCCTGCCAACAACAAGAACAGCAGTCGGGCGACACCGTGGTGCTGACTAATCGGTCAAGATCTCTAGCAGCCAGCTCATCCACTTTAGCACGGCGTCGGGCAGCCGGCTCAAGTCGGCCACGCGAGGAGTCTAGGCAAACTACACTCGGCAATACCAATAACGACAACCGGCACCGTCACTAGTATGATCACCGACAGAATCAAGACCTTCGAGAGCGCCTACAACATGACCTTCGCCACACTATCAGCGCCCGGCACCGCGAACGACGCGAAGATGAGCGTCGCTGACTGGAAGACGAAAACGAGCGCTTTGGCCTCCATCACGAGTGGTTTAACCGCTGTGGTCGAAACCCGAGCCCTCACGAAGACGAAGGCATCCCAGCTTTCACTCGGGAGCTACAGGACGTCCATTGGCCGACTGGCTTTAAGCCCACTGGGATCGAAAAGTATGACGGCAAGACAAAACCAGAGTTCTGGCTCACCGTATATACCCTAGCAGTCCGAGCTGCTGGGGGCGACAACAAAGCCATGGCTAACTACCTCCCAGTCGCGCTAGCCGACTCGGTGAGGACACGGCTAACAGGGCTCCCGAGACGGTCGATCGGTTCCTGGGGAGAACTCAGGGATTGGTTCATCGCCAACTTTGAGGGAACCTACGAGAGGCCGTCTTCAAAGCACAATCTTTATCAGCTGCACCTGAAGAAGAATGAGTCTCTGTGAGATTTCATCAAGAGGTTCTCCGAGAAGCACAACAAGATCCCAATGATCAAAGACGAGGCTGTCATCGCCGCCTTCCGCAAGGAAGTAAAGGACGCCCCGTTCATCGCGAAGTTCACTCGGAAACCACCGCCATCTATCCGGGCTCTGTTCGACATGGCTAACAAATACGCCGACTCGGCCGAAGCGGTCGCAAAGGCCCTCGACGAGAAAAAGGAGTCCCGATAGAAGGACCAAAAGGCGAAAGCCGACAACGAGCCATCTTAGAACAAGTCTGGCAACCGCAAGCGGAAGTCGGACAACGAGGTGGCCAACATGGAGCGTACTCGGTCATGGCCCCAGCGGAACAACGACTACCAAAAAGTCATGAGTGGGCCATGCCCCTTCCACCCCAAGGGCAAGCACGCGGCCAAAGACTGCTACATGCTCAAGAAGTTTGCCTCCGAGCAGGCTTCATCGTCTAGCGCTGACAAGGACAAAGACAAGCCAGACTCGGGTCCGGCTAATGATTTTCAAGATCCTCAAGCCAAGCTCAATCACATCTTCGGGGGGCCGCAGTACTTGCAACACGGTCTCTACAACGGACACCCCCCAGTACCTGCCATAGAAGTTTTCAGCGCGCGACATCAACACGGTCTCTACAACGGACACCCCCCAGTACCTGCGCTGGTCAGAGATGGCCATTACCTTCAATCGCGCGGATCACCCAGATCGGGTTTCTCACCCGGGACGTTATCCACTCATCCTGGACCCGGTCGTCAGAAACATCAGGCTGAAGAAAACCCTCATCGACGGAGGCAGTGCGCTCAACATCTTATTCGCCAAGACTTTGGACGAGATGAAGATTTCTCGTTCAGAACTACGGCCGAGTACTGCGCCCTTCCACGGGATAATTCCCGGCCTGTCATCAACTCCACTCGGGCAGATAACCTTGCCAGTAACCTTCGGCACGTGGGATAACTTTCGCACGGAAAACATCTGTTTCGAGGTTGCCGACTTCGAGACCGCGTACCACGCGATACTCGGACGACCGGCACTCGCCAAATTCATGGCGATACCGCACTACACATATATGGTGCTCAAGATGCCTGGGCCAGCAGGAATCGTCTCCCTCTGCAACGACATCAAGCAAGCCTTCACCTGCGACAAGGAGAGCTGCGAACTGGCCCAATCACAAGAGGTGGTAGTCGGGCGCGATAGCATTCGGCAAGCCATCACAACAGAAGTCGAGCCAGATCAAGTTCCGGTGAAAAAGGCAGCGAAGTCAAGAATTTCAGCGGACTCTGACACGAAGAAGATCCCCTTGGACCCTTTCGACCCCTCCAAAACTGCTCTAGTCGGGACCGGACTCGACCCCAAATAGGAAGACGCGCTCGTCACCTTCCTACAAGCCAATAAAGATATCTTTGCATGGACACCGTCCGACATGCCGGGCGTACTAAGGGAGGTGATCGAGCACGCCCTAAATGTGAAGACAGATGCCAAGCGAGTCAAGCAACGGCTGCGGCGCTTCTCTCAAGACCGCAAGGATGCTATTCGAGAGGAGATTACCAAGCTCCTCGCAGCCGAGTTCATCAAGGAGGTCTATCATTCGGATTGGCTGGCAAACCCAGTCCTAGTCCGGAAGAAAAACGGTAAATGGCGCATGTGCGTCGACTACACCGATCTCAACAAGGCGTGCCCCAAGGACCCATTTGGTCTTCCCATGATAGATCAGGTGGTTGATTCCACGGCAGGGTGCGACCTACTCAGCTTTCTCGACTGCTACTCGGAATACCATCAAATCAGCCTGAGGGAGGAAGACTGCTTAAAGACATCTTTCATCATGCCGTTTGGAGCGTACTGCTATATCACAATGCCGTTCGGTTTGAAGAATGCTGGAGCAACCTATCAACGGGCCATTCAGTGATGTCTGCACACTCAGATCGGGCGCAACGTGGAAGCCTACGTCGACGATGTGGTGATCAAGACCAAGTCCAAAGAAGACCTCATCGCTGACCTGGAAGAAACCTTCCAAAATCTTCGACGATTCAAGATGAAGCTGAATCTGGAAAAATGCGCCTTCGGAGTGCCATCCGGCAAGTTACTCGGCTTCATCGTCTCGCATCGTGGCTAACCCGGAGAAAGTCAACGCCATCAGGAACATGGCACCCCCGACTAACCTCAAAGACGTCCAGAAGCTGATAGGCTGCATGGCGGCACTCAGCCGGTTTATTTCCCAACTGGGCGAATGGGGCATGCCCTTCTTCAAGCTACTCAAAAAGGCGGACAATTTCCAATGGACTCTGGAAGCCCAGTAAGCCTTTGAAGACTTCAAACAATTCCTTACATCACCTCCCATGCTGGCATCACCTATGCCCCAAGAACCGCTAATGCTATATCTAGTGGCAACCACTCAGGTAGTCAGCACGGTATTGGTGGTCGAGCGATCCGAACAGGGTCATATTCAGAAAATACAACGACCAGTTTACTTTGTCAGCGAGGTGCTTGCCGACTCGAAGACGAGATATCCCCAGGTCCAGAAGCTGCTATATGGCCTACTCATCACAGTCCGGAAGCTGGTGCATTATTTTCAAGCACATCAAGTCACGGTGGTCACAGCGTTTCCACTCGGGGACGTCGTTCATAATCGCGAGGCCACCGGCCGAATCGCTAAATGGGCACTCGAGTTGATGGCGTTCGATATCACCTTTCAGCCAACGACAACAATTAAATCACAAGCTCTAGCCGACTTCGTGGCCGAGTGGATAGAAGTTCAAGTGCCTACATCAACAGCAAAGCTAGAGCACTGGACAATGTACTTCGACGGTTCTCTACGGATCGGCGGCGCCGGGGCTGGAGTCATATTGACATCCCCCACCAGCGAAAAACTGAAGTACGTTCTACAAATCCACTTCCCGGCTTCCCACAACGTCGCCGAGTACGAGGCACTTATTCACAGGCTCCGCATCGCTATATCACTCGGCATATGTCGACTGGTTGTGCGCGGGGATTCTCAACTCGTGGTAAACCAAGTCATGAAAGACTGGACTTGTCTCGATGATACCATGGCGGCATACTGTTAGGAGGTCCGCAAGCTGGAAAACAAGTTCGATGGGCTAGAAATAACACATGTCCCGCGTCAATACAACGATGCAGCAGACGAGCTGGCAAACATGGGATCCAAGCGAGAAGCAGTTCCGACTGGAATCTTTGTCGAGCAACTCATGGAGCCATCAGTCAAGAAGAAACCGGTGTTGGAGCAGTCGGGGGGCGAACCTACCCCGGCCACAGACGAGGTGCTACACATATGTCAAGATTGGAGGACTCCTGTTGTCAAATTTCTCCTGGACGATGAACTCCCAGAAGATCGCAGTCAAGCCGAGCAGATAAAGCATTGAAGCAAAAGCTTCCTACTAGTCGGAGAAGACCTGTACCGAAGGAGCGCATCCGGTGTCCTCATGCGTTGCATCACCACCGAGGAGGGCAAGCAGATTCTGCAGTCGATTCATTCGGGCATATGTGGCAACCATGCCACATCCAGGACGTTATTCGGAAAGGCTTACCGGCAGGGATTTTTCTGGCCCACAGTAGTAACAGACGCCAAGGACAATGTTCGCGAGTGCGAGGGTTGCCAGTTCTATGCAAGACAAACAAATCTCCCAGCCCATGAACTCCAAACTATCCCTATTTCTTGGCCATTCGCAGTATGGGGGCTCGACATGGTCGGGCCTTTCAAGAAAGCGCTAGGAGGGTTTACACATCTATTCGTCGCGGTAGATAAATTCATCAAGTGGATTGAGGCTAAACTCGTTGCAACAATTATAGCGGCACGAGCAAAGGACTTCATCATGAGTATACTATACCGGTTCGGGGTCCCTAACTGCATCATCACCGACAACGGTACTCAGTTCACGAGCGGCGTATTCCAAGACTTCTGAGAAGATTTCGGCATCAAGATCTGCTACGCATCCGTGGCACACCCGCGAAGCAACGGGCAGGTCGAACGAGCCAACGGTATGGTCTTACAAGGCATCAAGGCCAGGATATTCGACCGACTACAACCATACGCGGGCCGGTGGGTACAAGAACTCCCATCGGTTCTCTGGTCTTTAAGAACCACGGTCAGTCGGGCAACAGGGCAATCCCCTTTCTTTCTGGTCTATGGTGCCGAGGCTATGCTACAGACAGAGTTACAGTTCGGCTCTCCGCGAGTTCGGGCTTACTCAGAAAATGACTCAAATAATACCTGACTGGTCGAGCTAGATCAGTTGGAAGAAGCAAGGGACACCGCAACAATCCAGTCGGCAAGGTATCTTCAAGACTTGCGTCGCTACCACAACCGCAATGTTCGTGGCCGTGCCTTCTTCGTCGGGGATCTCGTCCTGAGGAAAATACAAACCACCAAAGACAGGCACAAATTATCCCCAATCTGGGAAGGGCCGTTCATTATAGCCGAGGTCACGCGGCCAGGCGCCTACTGACTAAAGACCGAAGACGGTGTCCTCATCAACAACTCATGGAACATAGAACAGCTACGTCCTTTCTATACCTGAGTTTTATACTTTTTCATGTGTACAGTTTCTCTGACTCACTACGCCGCTTGCATCAACCGAGTAGTGAGTCGGGGGCTGCATGTATATATGTGCTGTCAATAATATACGAGCTTGTCTTACTCAGTCACGAAGCTTTACTACAACTGTCGCATTTGCCCGAGTCCAACTTCCTACTTTGAACAATTTTATTAAGTTCTAACAGAATAACTCAGCACAGACCGCACGGTCAAGTAAAGCTAATGACGACTGAGTACATAAGCTTGGTGGCGCCGCACATATATTTACACATGTTTTCGACAAAAGTTCATACATACCGACTACATAATATGTTGCCCTTACAGACTCAGGTCTCAGGTAATTATCTCAGCAGTTGGCTTCGCCCGGGCAATCAGCTCCAGTGCCTCCTCGGGCGTCGTCTCCTCGGCAAACCCCTCCCCGATGGCTTCAATATTTGCCCTCGGGTAGATGGACTTGGTCATCGCTAGGGTCTGGGCCACGCCGGCAACGACACGCTTATCTGAGTACCTCTTCAGGGCACTCGGTGCGTCCTCAAGACGCGCCTCTACTTGAGAGATCCTGCTGCAACTGGTCCCCACAGGGCTGGGATCTACAAGGTCGAGGAGCCCTTTCACGGACCTAACGAGGGCCTCCCGTGACTCCCCGATGACTCTTATCTCCTCTGTGTAAAACCGATATTGGGCCTGGACATTGACTCTCATGTCTGTCCGGGTCCACCAGCAAGTAAACTTGTCAGACTTGGTTGCAGACGGAATGACTAGTGGATTGGTTAAGATCACGGTCAGGTTGAGGACTTACTTTCGTAGTCGGCCTCCCACCCGGCCACGGTCTTCTCCAGTTCAGCTTTTTCCTTACCGAGCTTGACGACGGCCTGTTTCAACTCGGCCTTCTCCCGATCAAGCTCGGCGTTGGGCTTTGTCAGGTCGGCCTTGACCTTTTCAAGCTCGGCCCTGGCTTCTTCGGCCTCCTTCAGCTGGGATTCCCTCTCTGTTCGGGTCTTCAACTCTGCTTTGAGGGCTGCACGACAGATTAGCCAAGAGCTCAACCATGCGGTCAAGACATAACTGGGCAGTCGGGAACAACGCAGGTGGATGAATACGTCAATGGTTCAGTCGGGAAGGTGCATTCGGGGAATTTACCTCTGATCTTTCCGGCTTGGGCCCAAGTCTCCTCCCTGAGCTGGTCCATGCCACTCTTTAGCCAGGCTTCCCTCCCCGCGTGACGCGCCTCCAGCTCGGCCTTCAATGCCCGGAGCTGCTCCAGTTCCGCGAGATGGGGGGCCATTTCGACCAGGATTTCGGTCATCGCCTCGTTGCAGTCAACAAGCTCCTGCTCAGGGAGAGAGCAAGTTAAAATTAGAGTCAAGACGTCAGAACGAGAAGACCATCAAGACTTTTATCACAGGGGTCATACCCGAACCCCCTCGGACCCGGCAATGGTGGCACGGAGCAACCTTTCGCGTTCCCTCCTCGCCGCGGCCTCGTTAAGCCTGAAGCTCTTCACGGTCCTGTCAGGCGCCGTCCAGGTGAACGTCCGGGGCATCCTATGTGGGGGAGCTTCAATCCGCGGCAGGTTCGGGATCTCTGGCGGCGGCGACGACGGCGACGACGACGACCATGACGGCGATGGGGTCCTGGCCTCCATGCAATCATCCCCTGCGGCCTCGGGGATTGACTCGGGGGCTCTAATAGCGGCGTCTGCAGTGGGCGACACTTTAGGGGCTGGGGCCTCAACCTCAGTAACTGCCTCTTGGTCTGGCGGCGACGGTGACCCCGTAGTCGGGACCACCCCAGTCTCCGTGACTGGGCTGGCCACCAGCTCAGCGGGTAGGTTCACGGTCGCCGGCTCAGCTGGGGCAAGCTCTTCAAGGGGAGCGGTTGGATTGGTCTCCTTGAGATCGATATCGGCCCGCTTCCTGCATGATGAAACAAGACATCAGAAGACTACTTCAACAGACAAGAATCCCAGAAGACCCGGAGCAGCTTACCTCTTGGAGAACTTGAGTCTCCCACCGGGTGATTCAGGTTCCGGCGCAGTGCGCTCTGCAGTCAGGCTAGTCGGCGTCATAATTGGCGGTGGCACATCAGCTTGAGTCGGCCCCGTCTGTGGTGTGGCTGGCTTGGGCAACCCCGTGGCTCGCGGTACCCGCTCTGGCCGACCACTCGGCGGTGCTGTGGCCGGACTCGGCAATGTTGGGCTCGGCCTCGCAGGTCTCAACCTAGGGCTTGATCACCTGGGCGTCGCGGCGGCGGTGTCCTTTATCTTCAGCCCTCCTACCGCGACACGCGGTGTCATGGCCCCCTCGCCCCGATAAAGAACAGGTTTCTTCCCGGCTCTCTTGGAGTCGGGTTGGGCGGCAATGGGGCTCCTTGGCCTTTTCTTTGATGCAACGGCCGACAACGGGCGGGAGTCCTCATCAAACTCCACGCACCACTACAGAAGATTCAACAGAATACATCATACGATGCCAGGTAATCACACATACAAGTCCGTAGGCATTTGCTACAAAGGAAAGACGGAGGTTACCTCGGGGCAGGGCCAACTGCGCCTATAAGACGCAATGCGTCTCTTCTTGTCTTCGGTCTCGATCGCCCCGCTGGAGAAGTATCCGAACAGGGTTTCCGTCACCTTCTGCTCATTGGCCGACTCATGGCTGACCCGGTCAGGATCATGTTTTCCCTGGTAATCCCAGCCAAACGCACTCCTCAGCTTCAGGGGCTGGAAGCGCCGAGTCAGGAACCTCCTGGCCACCCAGGGTCTAGTCAGGCCAGCCTTCTTGAAGTTATCTAACTTTGTCAACAGTTGATGTACTTGGCCCATCTCCTCAAGGGTTGGATCTGCCGACCAATTTAGTAAAACTACCGGTGGCAAGCCGGTGAATGGCCGCAAGGAGGGAGCCAAATCTGTGCAGTAGAACCACTCCTTGTGCCAGCCTTTTAAGGAGGATTTCAAGGGAAGATCAAGATATGACTTTTTCCTATCGCTCCTTAGCTGAAGACCAGCCCCCCCAATTACACTGATGTTATTTTTGGAGGGCTGGGGTTTAATGTGGAACAAGTGCCTAAAGAAGTTGAAATGGGGTTCCACGCCCAAATAACACTCGCACAGAGTAACAAATATGGAGATCTAAAGGATTGAGTTGGGATTCAAATGCACCAACTCTAACTTATAGAAGTCAAGGATTCGGTGGAAGAATGCAGAAGAAGGAAGGCACAAACCCTGGTTGAAAAAAGAAGCAAAAACTACCGTTTCGCCAGATTGGGGATTTGGAGCCGACTCACCCTTAGCCGGCCGCCAGCGGATCACTTCTTGGCTTGGTAACTTCGATTGATTCTCCATCAGCGTTAGTTTCACCGAACCACAATCCGACATCGGCCAAGTATTCTCCGGTGAACCTGCAAGATCCAAAGCTTTCGGCATGGTTGGGGGCGAAGAGATTTAGGGGAAAAGCGATTGGGGGCTTGGAACAGATGAGGAAAACCAGAGTCGCCCGAGTTCGCACGGGAAGCAGCAGTAACAGCTAACCCTAGCCGAGCGAGAGGCGAAAAGTTGGGCGTGGAAGTGGAAGATGAAACGATTGGCTAATTTGGGGAAGATGAAGGAATCTTTTTCTCTCTCCCCGCTTTTTTATACAGCCGATGCTGACTAAGTGGGCTTGTGCCTACATAGTTAGCATTGGGCCATCAAGATATGAGTTCCTATAGTAGCATACTCCATGTGGGCTGCCCGCAGGCTGAGTTGAAATTATAGTGCTGGTGCTACTAATAGGAATCGATGAGGTAAGCAGATATGCTTCATAGGAGCCTTATTGCTAAACATATATGTTTGGGTATCTGTTTTATCCACCAGATCTCGAGGATATATCCTTATAAGGATCACAAGCTAGTCTTCATTAAAATTGGAGATGCAGGTATCTTTCTCGGGTACACCTGACCACGCTATGGATTTATTTTCATAAAGTGCCTACATGCGTGGCCACCAGTGCCATGAGCAACGTCATTCCAGCCGACATGACGTTGAAGAGTCTAACTTTCGAGTAGTGCACTACTCGGGAGAGACTATAAATATTTTTTCCCGCTGACATGATACGGAAGAGTCTAACTTTCGAGTAGTGCTACTCGGGAGAGACTATAAATATTTTTTCCCGCTAACATGATGCGGAGGAGTCTAACTTCTAAGTGGGACGCCACTCAGAAAAGACTATAAACCTCTTTTTCCAGCTGACATGATGCTGAAGAGTCCTATATATGAGTAACATCCTACTCGGCAAGACTATAAACATACATTCCGACTGACATGAAGTCGAGGAGTCCTATATACGAGTGGCATGCTACTTGGCAAGACTATATATTAAATTCCGGTTGACATGATACCGAAGAATCTCATATACCAGTAGTAATCTCCTCGGGAAAGATTATCAGGGTAAAGATCTTTGACTTTATGTTTAATTGTCTTCACAATTAAGCACAAAGTCGGGGGCTACACCTAATAGGTGCGCCTATTTAGCGCACACTATTCATATATCTACATGAAGCCCTTCATAGCCTCGTTGCCAGTTGACATGAAGCAGGACTCGGGAAGAAGACTTACTCGGACAAAGAGTACTTGGGAGCATCGCACTTGGGCAATCTTCACCGTGGAGGACGAGCACTCGGCATCAGCTGTGACTCAACTATAAAGGTTTCAGGGGCTACTGTGAAAGCCATGGACCCCGGGTACCTCACCACCAGCATATAGGCCACTCGGATAGAGGATGGGCCGAACCATGTAATTAGAGATAAGATAACACCCGGCAGGCTTTACCTTATACAATGAGGAATTGCAGTCTTAGTCGGATAGGTTTCCATCTCTAAGAAGGAAATCCCTTGGCCGTATCGGGCTGGGATCCTTATCCTGTACCCCGGTGTTAACGCCAAAATTTGGTATGGCTCTGTATCAGATTCGGTTAAGAAGAAAATTACAGTTAACTAACGGGAGTTGATCCAGAAGGGACCGAATCCAGGAAGAAGCCGTAAAGACCACAGTATGGCAGTTAATTGTTAATTAGGCAAGGATTAATATTTTATCTTTAGGAAACCCGACCTCGTGTCCGGTCGGGTCCTGTTAGTGTTTCCTGGTGTAATTAGGAAATCGTGTACCGTGTCCAATAAGGACTCGTATCAACTCGGGTATAAATACATATGCCCGGGTGCTTTGTAAGACATCTACATCAACCAGATCAATATAATTTCGGCGCATCGCCACCCCTTCGACGGGTTCTTGCTTCTCGAGCTGGGCTGCATCGGTTAAGTTCGACCTCCTGCGAGAGGGTAAGTCTCGTCACCCCGAACACCGCATCGGCTAGGACTTCCTCGGTTAAGTCCGATATTCTAGTCGGTTCACGGTGGATGGCTTACCACGATATATCTATTTTATCTATGGCTGCATCAGTTTAGTTTGACCTCATAGATCGATTAGGTATATCACATCACGCGTGCATAGATCGTATCGGCTTACTGGGTGTAACTTATCGACAGTTTGTGCTGCATCGGTTAGGTCCGACCTACTAAACTGCCTCCGATAAGTTATTCCTGCTAGATTGATATTTTTTGTGCAAGCGTCTTATTGGAATGTATAGCCGATAAGTTATCATCTAGTTCATCACGATCGCATTAGATCTATTGGCTCATCGAGGTCTTGTTATCATCACCAGTCTGTGCTGCAACGGTTGGGTCCGATCTACTAGACTGGTAGTAATAACTTTACTCTTAATAAGCCGATGGGTTTAATGCGATGTTTTATCGGAGTGCTTAGCCGATAAGTTATCTTCATATCCAGCCGATTTGTCACAAACATTTAGAAAACCGCTGCTAACCCTGGCGCGGGCACGAGCGAGAACCTGGGCACGAACATCAAGCAAGTACCCGGGCACGAACACAGGCGAGGACCCGGGCACGGGCACGAACACAAGCGAGGACCCAGGCACGGGCACGACATCAGGTAAGGACCCAGGCACGAGCACAGGCAAGGACCCGGGTACGAGCACGGACAACAGGCGAAGATCCGGGCGCGGGCGCGAGCAAGGGCCCGGGCACGGGTGCGGGCAGCACCTTTGCGGCGACACTAGTAATTTTAATCATAATCGGTTGGAGTTTATTTAATCTATTTATTTACGCATTCTACTTATTTATTGTATCAGTTTACAGCCGATTTTTGAGCATCCCTTCGATGATCGGCTGGTTTGATATTTGTTTACTATTATGCTACTGCTCATGCCATCATCGGTTTCCAATCGGTGTATAAGTGCTACATTTCATATCGGCTATCGGCCGATGAGACGAATCCAGATCGGCTTCCAGCCGATTGGCTCATTGATTTAACATTTTCTATTTTCTTGTCAATTGCAGGGTCAAATTGACTGGCACGCCTATGAACCTCAAGATTTTAGGACCTGCACTGGAGTAAAGCAAATCTCCTAGGCCTTCGCGTGTCTGCAGACGCCGAACGGCCTCGGCGGTTTTCGGCGTCAACACGCTTTTGGCATGCCTGGTGGGACACGAAGTTTCAACACAAAATCTTAGTCGGAAGCTGATCAAACAAGACAATATGATTCCGGTCAACATGGAAGATTTAACAGATGAGCAAAGACAGCAAGTAGAGCAAAATATGGCCAATTTTCAGAAGCTTTGCTTGGAATCCTTCAGCATGACAAGACAAGGGCCGATTCAGAAGACACAGTTTCCAAAACCAGTTTTGTTTGGTGAATCGAGCCGCACACCACCCGAAAGTCCACCAGTAAAACCCTTACAAGATGTGGTAAACGAAGCAGTGCATCATGCACTCATCAATCAATCCGGGATCCCGGTGAACACGCTTCATAATTTCATAAAGAAGACAGTGGATGGATCAATTGTCCAAGAGCCTACTCGAGGTCCTGTCTATCTCCCGCCAAAGATGGAGCCCAATCAGGTTACTTATGGGATAAACAGAGATGTACCAGAGAACCTGTTTACACAGAACCAGGCTGGGGGGCAACAGGATATTCCTGCTGGACACCATCGATCTGCTTATTATGGGGATATCAACAGAATTACCCAGGTGCATTGCCGATCCAGGTAGTTACCAGAGAGAGTATCCTAGACAGAATCGGCAACAAACTCCACCAGTACAGTATCAATAGGACAACCCGAGGGAAGAGGATTTATCAACAAGGGTTGCAGAAATAGTAAGGGAACAATTTGGGATCAAGCCTAAGGAGTAAACATTTATGTATCGGCATCCATATCCTGAGTGGTTTGATAGAGTGCCATTGCCACACCGATACAGGGTCCCAGATTTTTCCAAGTTCTCAGGGCAAGACAGCACATCTACAGTAGAACACGCCAGCCGATTCTTGGCATAGTGCAGAGAGGCATCGACTGAGGAGGCTCTGAGAGTTAGGTTTTTCCCCTTGTCGTTATCTGGATCGGCTTTTACATGGTTCTCCTCGTTACCACCGAATTCAGTTCGGGGATGGGCCGATCTAGAAAAACAGTTTCATAAATACTTCTTTGTTGGAATCCATGAGATGAGACTGACAGATTTGACATCGGTTAGGCAACGACTAGATGAAACAGTACTGGAATATATTCAGCGATTTCGGGACGTTAGAAACCGATGTTACAGTCTGAACCTGAGCGATGGACATCTAGCCGATTTGGCTTTCCAGGGTCTTTTGGCGCCGATTAAGGAGAGATTTTCATCACAAGAGTTCGAGTCCCTGGCACACCTGGTACAGAAGGTATCGGCTCATGAAAGCCGATTTCAAGAAGCGAAAAAGGATAAATACCAGAGAAGGGTTGCTCAGGTACAGGTTTATTCATCAGACTCAGACGATGAGGGATCTGATGCTGAGGTTGGATTAGCGGAGTGGGCTAGGAAAAAAAATCAGTATCATGCCCATGGGTCAAGGATATCGGCAAAGAGGAACGGTATGATTTCGACATTAATAAAGCCGATAAAATCTTTGACCTGCTGCTACAAGAGAAACAGATACAACTTCCGCCAAATCATGTGATTCCATCAACCGAAGAACTGAAGAAGAAAAGATATTGCAAGTGGCATAATACTATATCACATCACACCAACGAGTGTAAAGTTTTTCGGCAACAAATTCAGTCGGCTGTTGAGCAAGGGAGGATCAAGTTCGAAGATAAAAAGCCGATGAAAATCGACGGACACCCGTTCCCCGTGAACATGGTTTATGCGGGATCGTCGTCAAGGACTCAAGCCAATGAAGGAAGGCGTGTGGGTCATAGGAAATCAAGGATTACTTCATCGGATATGATAGAAAAATATTCAAAGTACGAAGAACAGTGGATTGAGCCAAATAGGGGGAGATTTAATCCACATTGGGACTATCCGTTTTTCCGATTCTGCTGGGATCAAGGGATGAGATTACCGTCAATTGAAGATTGCCCTGAGTGCAACAATCAGAGGTTTCAGCGGGATCAGCAGGGACGTCTCTCGCAGGATCGGCCACCCAGGAGACGGGCATCGGTACATAGCCGATTAGGGCCAGTCCACGAAGAATTCTTTGAAGAAAATAAAGAGGAAGTACATGAAAAACAAGTCCAAAATCCTCAGTGGTGTCCTAGCGGAATATTCACGAGGAATCAGAAGAGAAGGGCACAGCGGCTAAGGCACCGAGAGCAACAGGAAGAACAGAGGCAAGATCAAGAGGAAGCCGATCATCGTCACAAGAGAACTAAACAAGTATGGCGAGTGAAGAGGAAAGACGATGAAGTTGATGCATCGGCTCCAGTAAATATGGTTTTCTTTTTGCCTCGAGAATACAAGGCACTCTCATCAGACGAAGAAGGCAATGAAGAAGTTTTTGCTCAACTAACGTTGCAACCCGATCAAGCCATATTTGATAAACCTGAAGAATCAGAGCATCGGCACTTAAAGCCATTATATATCAAGGGCTATGTGAATGGGAAGCCGATGACAAAGATGCTAGTTGATGGGGGAGCAGCTGTTAATCTAATGCCTTATGCTACATTTCGAAAGTTGGGGAAGACTGCCAAAGATTTGATCAAGACGAATATGGTGCTAAAAGACTTCGGTGGAAATTCATTAGAGGCAAAAGGCTGTTAAACGGAATTGACAGTGGGAAACAAGACATTACTACCACATTTTTCAGTTATCGATGGAAAGGGTCATATAGTCTGCTTCTTGGCAGGGATTGGATTCATGCGAACTGTTGCGTGCCCTCGACAATGCATCAATGTTTGATACAATGGCAAGGAGATCAAGTCGACGGTAGTCCTAGCAGATCGGTCAAGCCACACATGCAATGACCATTTGCCGGTCTATGGAAGCTGATGGTGTGATTGCTTGTCCGAAAAACGTGGGAAGGAGATTATCTCCAAGGTCACCAGCCAAGGGATACAGCCGATTCAGCAAGTTGGCTCCGAATTGTTACTCTGATGGGCTCCATTGAAGATTTTGAAGGGAAACTGGGACAAGGGTTTACATCGGCCGATGATTTAGAGGAGATCGACATAGGACCAGGAGATAAGCCAAGGCCGACGTACATAAGCAAAAAGTTATGCCCTGAACTTTGAGAAGAATTGATAACACTATTGAGGGAGTATCGGGATTGTTTTGCTTGGGAGTATCATGAGATGCCAGGATTAAGCCGATCAATTGTTGAACATCGGCTACCCATTAAACCAGGATATCGGTCGTTCAAACAGGCTCCAAGGAGATTCAAGGTAGAGTTATATGAGCCGATCAAAGCGGAAATCACAAGGTTATATGATGCCAAGTTTACAAGGCCGTGCTGATATGCTGAGTGGGTTTCTAATATTGTCCCAGTAGAAAAAAAGAATGGAAAATTGAGGATATGCATCGACTTCTAGGATTTAAATAAAGCTACCCCCAAGGATGAGTACCCAATGCCGATAGCAGATTTACTGGTTGATGTGGCATCAGGCCACAAGATTGTTTGCTTCATGGACGGTAATGCAGGATACAATCAGATTTTTATGGCAGAGAAAGATATACACAAGACTGCGTTTCGGTGTCCTGGAGCTATCGGCTTATACGAGTGGGTAGTAATGACATTCGGATTAAAAAGAGTGCCGGTGCGGACTTATCAGAGGGCGATAATTATATATTTCATGATCTCATCGCTTGCTAGTGGAAATTTACATTGACGACGTGGTGGTTAAGTCTAAAAGTGAGGAAAACCATATAGCCGATTTGCGGAAAGTGCTGGAAAGGGCCAAGAAATACGGACTAAAGATGAATCCCAATAAATGCGCTTGGTATCGGCTGGGGCAGTTTTGGGTTTATGGTTCATGAGCAAGGAATTGAAGTTAGTCAAAAGGAGCATCAGAGCCATCAAGACCACGGACCACACAAGCAACAAGATAGATTACATCATTGATCGGCAAGATTAATTTTGTAAGGAGGTTTATATCAAATTGTCAGGAGAATTGAATCTTTTATTCCGTTATTGAAGTTGAAAGCCGATCAGAGGTTCGTGTGTGGCAGATCAGCAGAAAAGCATTCGATGGAATTAAGATTATTTGAGTTCCCCACCTTTCTAATTCCGCCGCAGAAAGGAGTGCCGTTCAGATTATACTTATCAGCCGATGAGAAATCCATCGGGTCTGTTTTAATTCAAGAGTTGAAGGCATGGAGCGAGTCGTGTTCTATCTGTAGCAGAAGGCTTTTGGATCTGAAACAGAGATATCCTGCGGTGGAGAAGTTATGCATTTGTCTATATTTCTCATGCACAAAGTTGAGGCATTATATCCTATCGGCTGAATGCACGGTGTTTGCAAGGCTGATGTGTAAAGTAATGTTTGTCGGCTCCAGTTTTGAAAGGGCGATTGGTAAGTGGCGTCTTTGCCTTGACCGAGTTTGACTTGAATATGAATCGGATAAAGCAATCAAAGACAAGTGGTGGCCATTTCATTGTGCAACATAGAGGGATATGAGAATTATGTAGAAGCCATCCCTTGGACTTTGTTTTTGATGGATCGGCTTTGCAAGCATGGATCTGGTATTGGCTTAGTCATTATATCGCCTCGAGAAAGGCAAGTTTTAATTGCTTTTACATCAAACCTTATCGGACTAATAATCAAGCGAATACGAGCGTATTAAAAGGACTTCAACTTCTAAGAGATCGAGCCGATATCATAGAGATTTTGGTGATTCTTGTTGGTGATCAATGTGCAGTTGTCTGGGAATATGAGTGCAGGATGATTTTGATCATATTATGAGAATGTACAAGATTGTTTAAAGGATCAAGATGGTATCAATAGATCATATTCCTAGGGAGCAGATTTAGAAGCAATGATCTTGCACAGATTGCCTCTGGTTATCGGGCTGAATAGACATGTTGAGGTTGAAAGTAGCGATAATGATGTTTCACGATAAAGCCGATGATTGGAGACAGGAAATAATTGGTATCTGCAAAATCCATTGCATCGGTTTCTAGAACTTCGGTATAAAGCTCTACTAAAATATGTGCTGCTGATGGGTGACTTATATTATCAGACTTTTGAGGAGTTCTGCTGAGGTGCTGAATTTGGAAGAAGCCAAAGTGATATGTGCAGTACATAAGGTTTTGTGGGACTCATCAATCGGCTCATAAGATGAAGTGGTTGCTGAGAAGTAGGATATTTTGGCCGACATGCTGGAAGATTGCTTCAGGTACTATAAAGGATGCCAAGATTGCCAGAAGTTTGAAATATACAACGAGCACCGCATCGCGCTATGAATCCTATCATTAAACCGTGGCCGTTTCAGAGATGGAATTGACATATCGGCCAGGTTTTCCTCCATCAAGTAAAGAACATAAGTTCATATTGCGTGACAGCATTATTTACGAAGTGCGTAGAAGCGAATCCTCTGAAGAAATTATGTCCAAAGAGGCGATCGAGTTTGTAAAGAGCACATAATTTATCGCTTTGGATCCTCAGACGATAACTACTGATCAGGGATCATTTTCGTGTCTATGAGTTTCAACAGTTTTGCTGCCCAGTATGGGAATCAAGTTATTAAATCGTCGCCTTAATCTTAGCAATGGACAGGAGAAGCTTCGAATAAGAGTTGATTAAGTGATTAAGCGGAAGATTGATGAGCAGCCGCGACGGATGCATACTACACTAGCGATTCATTGTGGCCTATCGGATGGCATGTCATGATCTACTCGGTGCCACCTTACCAACTGTATATGACATGAAGCAGTTTGCCTTGGGAAACTAACATCGCTCTAGAGGATTTCTTTGCAAAATCAATTGCAACAGCCGAGTATTATATATAATTAATGAACAGTGAACTCGAATTGGTTTAGAATCGGTTAAGGGCACTGGGAGGATCAAGGAAAACAAAGCTAGGCACTACATTATAACAGAAAAGTGCTGTGAAGAAACGTTGAGGTGAGATCTTGTGTGGAAATTGCATTTGCCCGATCGGGTCCAGAATAATAAGTTTGGAAGTGGTCCCTATTGGAAGGCCCTTATCGGATTAATCGTTGTGCCTGTAATGCGCTAATACTAGAAGTCATTGAGGGACGGAGTGCTAAAGCACTTAATGGGAAGTACCTCAAGAGATATTATCTAGTGTTTGGTCCACTCGTAAATCGGTAAGTGTAGTCGATTCTAAACGGTCGAAAGCCAATGTTTTGCATCGCCTAAAGACAGCCGGATATCAATTATTCGCCTTTAGACCAAACAGACGAAAAATACTAAGGGACAATGGAAACAAGCAATGTGCCGATTAGATTATGTTACAGCAAAATGATCACGTGTTCCGGAGCAACATCAATAGTTTAAGTTTTACAAAAAGTTGTTGATTGTTCGTCGATCGTGCCAGCAGATCTGGTCAATCTCATTGATAGCCGAATGTCGTTTCTTCATCGGAGCCCGGGATAATCTTCAAATTTTGCGCGATGAACGACTTGATGCACCGTTGCTGCGACTGGCCTCTTGGTCTTGTATAGACTGTTAGGCCGACGGGAAGGCTTGGGATTTTTTTCTGGGTTGTTTCCGGAGATCCTTACGAACTGTTCAAGTTCTGGCCGCAGATCCGGCCTCCTTTTTTCTCAGTTGGGCAACTTGATGGAGCTCTTGAGGCATTACTTGTCATCACTTTTCTTTTCTTTGGCTGACAGCCGATCGGCATTGATATCTTGGGTTATCTTCTGTTGGTCAGCGATCGGCTATGCGCGTGTCTAGCTTGATGAGTGTATGAATCTTGTGAGATTCCAGTATGCCGCGGGAGTCAGTACCGTCGTGAGTTTGGGCAAATGCGTGTTCAATATCGCAGTCTTTCCCGGATCGGCCCCACAGTCTCACAGCGCGTCGATTGGATTTTCCAGCCGGCTGATGATGCTCGTTAAGTATTCGCGTACATCGGCTGGGAAGGCATGGTTTGCCGCGTGGCTGTGGCTATCTCTCTCTT